>CAWUFW010007896.1:0-370000 GCA_963921515.1 Calotriton arnoldi | reverse complement strand
CTCTCTCTCTCCCCCTCTCTCTTTCTCTCCCTCTCTCTTTCTCTCTCTCTCTCTCTCCCTCCTCTCACTATTCACTTGCTACTTCATTCTCTCTCCTCTCTCTCTTCCCCCTTTCTCTCTCTCTCTCCCCTTCTTTCTCTCTCTTTCTCTCCCCTTAATTCTCTCGCTCTCTCTCTCTCTTTCTCTCTCTCTCTCTCTTTCTCTCTCTCCCCCTCTCAAATTCACTTGCTCCTTCATTGTCTCTCCTCTCTCTTCCCCCTTTCTCTCTCTACCCTTCTTTCTCTCTCTCCCCTTAATTCTCTCTCTCTTTCTCTCTCTTTCTCTCGCTCTAACTCTCTCTCTCTCTACCTCTCTCTGTACCTACCTCTACCTCTCTCTCTCTACCTCTGCCTCTCTCCACCTCCCTCTCTCTACCCCTCTCTCTACCCTTCTCTCTACCCTTGAAGCATTGGCATAGCCAATAGGTCTCGCTTTTGTGACCTTATAAGTATTTAGTTATAAAGCACAATATCCTTGGTGCAACAACATTAACTGTTGCATAGCTAAACACTTATAAGGTCCCAAAGGCGAGACCTATTGGCTATGCCAATGCTTGGTTTAACTTTGTCATTGCTCTTGTTAGCAGTTTTTAGGTCTCGCCTACGCAGCGCGCATGCGCTGCTTGGGAAAAAAGACCTTTTGCGATCGCTTCGGCTTTTCAGCCAAAAACGTGCACGCGTTCCATTGCCTTCAATGGCAACGCGTGCACGTTTGGCGATTCACTTGCGGGAGCGAGCAGCTGGCGCCATATGGTAGCAATTATCGCTCCTGGCGCCGCTCGCTCCCGCAAGTGAATCGCGCAGGCTCCCTCCTCTCCCCCTCCCCCTGCTGCCGTGCGAGGCGCGCGCGCTTGTTTCTGAAGTGTTTGTTTTTATATGAATCGCTTTGAATTGGTGATTGGAAACTCTGCAAAACTGCTACAATTCTGCTTTGTAGATTTATGCTACTTACATGTCACTGCCTCAGGGATATTCCATTTTTGTTAGTGGTAGATAATTGAGTGGATTAGTGTTAAGTGAAGATTTCTTAAGTGATAACAGATGCATCTGCAAATTGTCTACAGGAATTCAGGTTCAGCTGATGTGTGCAGGCTACAAAGACCAGCTTAACGCACTTTGTTATGCTGCAGACTTGCTGCTCTCACTCACACTCACATAATAAGCAGAGCAGCCTAGATAATGTCGGCAACAAAACACGCAACAGACAGAAGCTGCGAGGATGTGCTGTTGTTGCCAGCAACACTGTTTGTAATTCGCAGCTTGGAGAAGCCGCGTTCTTTGTGGGGAGAAGCAGTTGATAAAGTGCAGAGTGAGTCCATGAGAAGCTGCACAGGCAGGGGGCACACAGCAGTGAAACACAAGGCAAGTACAATGTGCAGAGTAGTTACATCAGAAGCTACACAGGGAATGTATGCAACTCTACCATGCCATGCCCAGCAACAGAGTAATGGGCCTGACAATGGGCATCACACGCACCCTTGTGGATAGACAGGTGTGTGAGGGTGACCACCACTCAGATGGGGCTGTCTGTCGGACTTGGAGCTGACTGTGTGTTGGGGTCTGTTGGCGGACTACCCTGGGCAGTGGGAGTAACAACTGTGGAAGAGCCAACTGTGCATGTGGTAGCTGGGGGCTGCTTGGACCAGGTGGGGTGGTGGCCCGGGAGGTGGACTCATGCCCTGGTGAGACACAGTGTGTGCCAGAGATTGTGGAGGGGTGCCTCTCCACTTCTTGGGGATCCTGAAAGGCTTCCCTGTCTGGGGATTGAGGGGAACTGTGGCAGACACAACAGGTGACCCCAACACCAAAGCTGATTCTGGTGTGGATGGTGACCCCCTCTGGGGACATGCTGGAACCCGCTGTGCGCTTGCCTGGTGTTTGCCGCCGCCCTGCCTCCCTCTGTCCACCAGCTTTGCCCCCTACAGTGTCCTCCCGTGCTGGCTTCACAGGGCTTGGGATGGGAGTGGAGGTCAAGGATGGATTATCCATGGGGCCCTCATCCTGTGTAATGTTTGCAGGCAACACCTTCTCAGTGTGTATGGAAACTGTCTTTTTGCCTCTGTGAGACGTCTTTGGGACAGGGGAGTCTTTGGCAGGGGAGGAAGGTGAGGCCTGTGACCCTGATGCTTTTTTCTTTGCTTTGTGGCCCTTGCTGTCGCCTGATGGGCTTTTCTCTCTGCGCTCTGGGGTGGCCTTACTCTTATGTGGGGATGGTGTCTGTGCCCTAGTACGCTTGGGTTGCTGCTGCTCCTGTGTGCTGCGGGTTCTGTATCGTGACTTTGGGGTCCGTTGGGCATTGTCACTGTCGTCAGAGGTGCACAGTGACCCGGGGCCGGACCGAGTGCTGGGAGCCGCTCCCTGACTATGTGCCTGTTGCAGGGCTGCTGTCACAGTTGATGACAAGGACTGCACAGTCCGGTGTAGCCCACCTACGTCGGAATGTAAGCCCTCCATGAAAGCTATAACCTGCCCCAACATTTTGTCGTGCTCTTTGAAGGCATTGAGAAGTGCTGTCTGCCCCACACACAGCTGGCGCAATAGCTCGACTGCTTCTGCACTGAGGGCAGCAGGGCTGACATGGGCTGGGGCAGCTGTGCTTGGGGTGAAGGTGACTCTTCCCTTCCTACTCGTGCGGACACGGGCAGCACCAGTGGAGGTTGAAGGGAGGCTGGGCACTGGACGCTGTGTGGCGGAAGAGGAGGCAGAGTCCCCGTTCCCTGTACCCCCCAACATGGATGTGTCACCGCTGGTGTCAGATGAGGTAGAGCTTTGTGTCTCCAGCTGTGAATCCTCTAGCAGACTCCTGTCCCCCTCCTCGGCGCTGGTCACATCTGTGTCAGTCAGCTCCGGTGCGGCTGTTGCAGTGGAAGCCTCACCACTGGTGTCCGTCCCTCTCCCTCTGCACATACGGGAGATGCTGCATAGGAGAGAGAAGTACTGTGAGATGAGTGGCATCAACAGAACTAACACGTGCCAATACATCTGCATCCTAGGAAGAGGTGTGCAGCACATTGCATGCCACCCTGTGCACACATATATCTTTGCAGCCAAAATTTCTACACAACGGTGCATGTCCGCCACACGTCCTGCCATAAGTGCCCCAGGTGAGTCACACAGCACACCATCCTGCAGTTGGCTCACATCAGACACAGCCCCAAAATGGCCTGTGCACACACACTGTCCCGATGTTGGCAAGGATGAACACCACGACATGGTGCACGTCACCTACATGTGTGGAGCAGTAGGGGACCACACAGACTACAACATACCAGCCCACAATGACCCTGCACACATGCCATCCACCATATCGAGTCCATGGGTACATCTACTGTTGCACATTGGCCTCAGATGTCTGACTGGCAGACATCTGAGGTCTGGAATTGCACGCATTCATTGAAACGCATTCACAGTTGGCACACTGGCATTCCCATCCATCAGAATTCACACACTACCCCACAGCAGAAGGTACCTGAAGGCCACAACTCCAAATGTAAGAGAGATGCACAGTGCTAAAACTCACTTCAAAAGCATGGCACATACACCCAGCACAGAGGCCACTCACAAAACATTGCACCACACAACCAATGTCACACAGCTGACAATTTGCACACTCTGTAGACACATGCACCCACTCCCAGCCAAAGACAGCCTGCAACACATACTCACCCCTGGCTCGCTGCTGATGCTCCCTCAGTCGTCTGTCCAGCTCAGGTTGTGGGACAGCCAGGATGCGGGCCATTAGTGGTGTCATGCTGCGCCTAGCCAACCTGCCAGTCCGAGGGAGCAGCCCCAGCGTCATCTCGACCACGTTCTTGCTCAGCCGGCAGATGTCGTCCCACCTTTTATGACAGTGGGTGCGCCTTCGGTTGGACACACCCAGATCCCGGACTCTGGAGGCAATGGCCCTCCACACGGCTTTACGCTGGTGGACCTTCAGCTGCAGGCATGGGAGACAAGAGGGGTGATGTTCCAGTGACACAGTGCACAATAACAACACAACGAAAATGCAGTAGCACAACACTGACTCATCCAAAACTCCAGCTACAACTGTCACATAGCCAACAATTGCTCTGAACATGGTGCAATGTCATTGGTCAATCAGACGTACAGGCATGCATGTTCGATGGTGGACACAGTACCTCCACATCCCATTCACATGCAGGATACCAACATAGCAAGCAACGTGTAGTCTGTCTGCAGCTACTGTCTGCAGTTACCTACAACTACACATAGAGAAGATAGCAAAACATGTGTCATGTTGTTGGACTCACTGTGTCCAACACTGCGCAGACCTAAGTGTCCTAGCCCTGTGAAAGCCTCACTGTGTCTTGGAACTCACATAGAGTGACAACAACTGTCATACACACACCCTTCTCCCACGCCTGCTCCTGTGCAATCTACATGGCAGAGATGGGACTTAGATGAAGAGGCGTGAGCCAAACACACATGGTACACACTGTACATGCAGTGATGTGGACATGTGGCATTCAGTGGGGACTGTGCAGGGCAGGTCGACTGACACTGAGTGGGTTAATTGGGAGCAACACAGCCATTCACACAAACGCTAACTGGCCAGACTCCTGCATCACCAAAATGCAGCTGCACTGTATGGCTGACACTACAGGACATGTCCCTCTACTCAGGATAGGCATGCAGGGTAACGTGTGAAAGAGCCCACCAAGCCCTTCCCGCTGTAGTAAACATGATAGGCAGTGTATGTCAGAGCCCCACAACCACTGACACATACCGAAGCACCTCCACCCCACGTGTGCACACCCTGCACTCTCACTCACAGTCTGGGAGACTTACCACGACATTAGGGCCGTCATAAAGCCTTGGGTACTGTGCAAGCACCCCGTCTACCAGGACCCCAAGCTCCTCACTGGTGAAGGGACTGGCACGGATCTTCTGAGTCCTCGACATCACAATGGACATGTGCAGCAGCAGCACGTTGAGGGTGGCAGTCAGCAGTCCCTTGAGGCAGCAGCAGCAGGTGCAGGGTGGCAGCCAGCAGTCCCTTGAGGCAGCAGGTGGAGGGTGGCAGCAGGCAGACCCTTGAGGCAGCAGGTGCAGGGTGGCAGCCAGCAGTCCCTTGAGGCAGCAGGTGCAGGGTGGCAGCCAGCAGTCCCTTGAGGCAGCAGGAGGAGGGTGGCAGCCAGCAGTCCCTTGAGGCAGCAGCAGCAGGTGCAGGGTGGCAGCCAGCAGTCCCTTGAGGCAGCAGGTGCAGGGTTGTCAGTCAGCAGTCCCTGGTAGCTGTGGGAATGTGGTGCACCCTCCCACACATATATAGGCCCCTGGGGCTGTGTCAGTGGTCCCAGGGTGCTGCAATTGGTGTACCAGGTCTGCCTCATTCAAATACATCCAATGTCCGCCTCCGCGGTGGCGGTGCACGCCTACCGCGATTTTCAAACTCGCATCAGGCTACCGCGAGGCTGCTTCCCATTGGCTGCAAAGGCATGGTCCATGGCGGTGACACACCGTAGGGGCCAGGCGCGCGCTACCGCGGTGGTGCATCTTTTGAATGCCTCCAGTGACCGCCTCCGCGGGGGTGGTGCACGCCTACCGCGATTTTCAAACTCGCATCAGGCTACCGCGAGGCTGCTTCCCATTGGCTGCAGGGGCATGGTCCATGCCGGTGACACACCTCAGTGGCCAGGCGGTAGGCACCGCCATATGTCTGCCAGACAGTGCCTGGAGTGACCGTGATTTGGGTAGCGGTGCATGGTGACCGCTATTGTCACATACATATCTGGCGGTGTCTCCCGCGATCGTGCATGGGTTATTGGCGGTGACACACCTCAGTGGCCAGGCGGTAGGCACCACCATATGTCTGCCAGACAGTGCCTGGAGTGAGCGTTAATGGAGTTGTGGAGTAGCTGTGCTGCACCTAACGTGTCCTCCAGCTCTCTGCATAGGCCAACATGTACAGTGCCCAGTGTCTCAACAATTGAAGGGTCCTCATGAGGGCAAATGCACAGAAGGGACATGTCACTCCACGTCACACACACATACCATATATGGGTCGCCAATACATTGCATGGGCACATACACTCGCACATGTCACATGTGCTGTGTAATGATATGTAGACTGTCCAGTTAATGTGTTGCATAGCATATGGAGATAATGGTCAATGTCTGTGTGTGCAATGTAACGCACAATGTCGTCTCATTGACTGGACTAGGGGCATCAGCAACTGGCACATTGTCCAATGCACATGCACACACGTGTCCCCCACGTTCAGCCGGTGGTCAGTGTGTAGTTGATGTGTGCCATGTGCAACCTGTGTTGGGAGGTGTATCAGGGCCAGCAACATGGTGTGTTCTGGTAGTATTGCAATTATTAACATATGCTGGGGTCATACTCACAGGTATGCACACATGTCTGTTAGTATATCACACTGTGCATGCGAATGAGCCGGAGGGGTGCACAGATAATTGCTGCTGGTAAGGGGACAGGTGTACGAGTAGTGTGCCTGATGTGAACCTACTTGTGAAGTGCCCTGTCGGTTAATGGTGCATGTTGTAAGACTTGGGAATGTGTCTGTAGAAGAAATTGATGTGATGCACATTTCATGGTCTTCTGCATTGACATCTGTGCACTGTGATCTGTCCTAGGAGGAGGAGGCACAATATCCATCGTCCGTTCACAGTCCTGGCAGACATGGAGAATGAGGAAATAATCCGTAAATTCAGGCTGGACCGACAAACCCTGCAGAACCTATGTGCCATGTTGGAGCCCCACCTGCAGCCACGTCGGACATATCCAACAGCTTTCACCGCAACATCTAAGGTGATGGCATACCTGCATTTCTTTGCAACGGGCTCATTCCAGCACACGGTCACAAGTGCAGGCGGGATGTCACAGCCGATGTTTAGCATGGTGCTGAGGGATGTCCTGTCGGCCATGATGCTGTACAAAGACAGATATATACATTTTCCCGGGGGGCCTGAGTTGGTGGCTGTGAAGGGCGATTTCTATGCCCTTGGACATATGCCCCATGTCATTGGTGCAATTGATTGCACACATGTTGGGCTTGTGCCACAACAGGCATGTGAACAGGTTTACCGCAATAGGAAGCATTCACACTCGGTAAATGTTCAAGTGGTGTGCCTGGCGGACATGATCATCTCACACGTGTGTGCCAAGTTTCCCGGTTCAGCCCATGATGCCCACATCTTGCGCAGCAGCATCGTTCCTCAGTTGATGGCCAATCTGCTTCTTGAGCGTGCATGGCTTGTGGGTGAGTATGTATAATGGATTAGAGTGGTGTGTGTGTGACGTGCTGTTGTGTTGCATTTTGGGACTGCAAGGTTAATCTGTGTCTCTCACACCCAGGTGACTCGGCATATCCAAACCGCCCGTGGTTGCTGAGCCCATTGCGGAACCCCGTCACGCCAGCTGATGTGCGATACAATGATGCCCATGGGAGGACACGGCGTGTGACAGAATGGACATTTGGTCTCCTAAAATCAAGATTTCGGTGCCTGGACCGTACTGGGGGGGCCCTTATGTACTCGCCAGGGAAGGTGTGTCAGATAGTGGTGGCATGCTGCATGCTCCACAACCTGGCCATTCGCAAGGCAATACCCCTGATCCTGGATGACGATGATGAGCAGCCAAGGCCGCCGCCTGCAAATCAAGCCGGATCCAGTGACGAGGGCAGTGGAGAGGAGGAAGGGGTCGACATGCGTCGACAGCTCATCACCCGCTACTTCACTTGAAGGTGAGTGACAATGTAGAAGGGACGAAATGGTCTGATGGTGTTGCTGTTGCTGTGTGGGTGTATGTGAGCTTGCTGACTGCAGCTTGGTGTTGACTCATTGCTGCCTGCCAATGTATGTGTGATTGGTTAGTGTGATACAGATTGTCTCTATGGTGACTGTTGCTCTGTGTAAAGTTTGTAGATCTGAGTACCTTGTTGACAAGTGTTGTGTGATGTGTGCAATGCCACACCCATACAAGTGACTCTTGTTCTGCGGTTTTCCCTAGGTCCCTTCAGCATCTCACTTGTTACCTACATTCCATTCCCCTGGACCATGTCCTACACGGTGAAGGTTGCACATCCTGTATTGAAGACGGAGCAGACACAACAACATGTGTGTAAGGTGTATTTATTTACAACTGTGACATGCAAGGGTGGAGAAAATGTGAAGGGGGAATTGAAGAAGTGAGTTGACAGTCATGGTAAATGAGATACTTGAGTAGTCCCCACAATGATGTGGAGACCCAGTCCAACAGATGGATGCCATTCACATGGCAGTGTGGTGAAGGATAGTCCAAAAGGTCAATGCAGTGGTGCAGTGGTCTGCCATCATGGCTGGTTCGGGGACTAGCATTCGGCAGGTGCTTGGGCACGTGAGTCCCCCTGGCCTTTCCTTGGACGGCCCCTCTTGCGCTTCACTGGAGGGGCCACTGTTGCAGGGGCCGTGGTGTCTGAGGACTCACCCGCCTCTGTGGACGCAGGGGAGGATGATGAAGTGTCATCCTGCTGCCCAACGGGGGGAGGTAGAGGGGTAGAATGTTGCGCTTGCCTGTCCCTCAGAACCGCCACTAGCTGCCCCAAGAGGTCCACAATCTGTCACATGCGTGTGTCCATGGACCTCAGCAGCAGGAGGTGCTCCCGAGATTCTTCCTCTAACTGGCCCATTCGTCCCTGGGCCTGTTGGTATGCCCCAAGGACTCTGTCGATGTGGCCCAGGGCTTCCGTCCCAGGATCAGTCCCCCTCTGCATGAGCCTGTCCCGACCAGCTGCACTGCTGCCACGGTCCTGTCCGGTCCTCACATTGGCCTGCTGCATCCTCTCCCTGGCCTCTGCAGTCGATGTGGTGGGCTGCTCAACCCCTGGGGCAGGGAGGGTGTTGCGGACAGCTGTGGTGGTGGTGGTGGTAGTAGTGGTTGACACACAGGCCGTGACAGCAGCTGTCAGAGGATGGTCAGGGGCTGCAGCTGATGTGGTTGGGGGGGCAATGGGTGCCTGGGACTGGTTGCGGCCTGCCACACCAGATGGGCCAGCGTGGAGCTCCTCATCCAATGACTCCAGGGAGTCCTCATCCAGTTGTCTCTGTTCCGGGGGGGGGACTGGCTCTGCAGGGTGGTGTCATCCTCTGCAGTGAGTTCTTGGTCACCTGTGGGTCAGATGAGAAATGGTCATTGTGTTGCACCCATCAAAGTTTGTGTTAGCAGTGTTACATCAACTGTTTGTACATCCAGCAGTTGTTCACTGTACAAATTAGCATTGACCGACATCCAGTGATGCATTGCAAGCTGTTGTGGTACATACATTACTTGTCCATATTGGGAGTTGTCAAGACATGACATGCACAATATAATTTTTTGACATTGACAGTCTCATGTTGGCATCCTGTTATTGATCTATCATATGTCATCCATTTACGCGTATGTGTCACTTGTAGAGCCCTTGTAGCGGTTCTCTCTGCACAGTGAGTGAGCATTGTAGTTTCATGCATACCTTTTCAATGTGGTGTAGATATCTGTATTTGCAATTCCATACATGCTTAAGTTTGCTTTAATTAGATCCTAGGTGGTCTGGACCACTGCTACTGTCAGATGGCATGTAGTGGTGTGCATGGTTGTGCTCGGAGTTCCATCGACATGTGTTTCAGTCATTCACACTTTGGTTGCTGTCACAGTTTCATTTTCTTAGGTGTGTGCACACTATAGTTGCCAATGCTATCTGGGTGTGCAGTTGTGCATTGAGAGGCCTGGTGTCCTATGCCAACATGTTTTTTTAAATGCATATCTGGCTGCATGTTGTGACTGTTGATATGTTGTGTTTGCTGTGTTTTCCTTGTATTTGTGAGACCTCTTCGTGTGTGTAGGATGAGGGCTTCCATCTTGGTCCAGTGTGGGACAAGTCAGCATGATGAGTCCACATGCCAGTTCTTTTGAAGTGTACATTGCAATGACTGACACATGCATGTTGGTGCCAGGAAGTAATGGGTCTTGTGTGCTGGCGGTCAGGTGGGCCCGTGTGAGTTGTTGTGCAAGCTTCCCAGCCCCACACACCCCGACCTGTGAGATGCGGTTACCTACCTGTGAGTTGGGTGGGTAGCATACATTGCCTGCCAGATGCTTCTTATTGGGAGTGTAGTGTCCCATCCTCCATAGTGGTGGAACAGCATGCATGTTGCATTTTGTGGGACGGATAGCCAAACACACTGCACCGTCTCACTGTGAAGATGGCTAACTACCGTTTGGGGTGAAGGTGAGCAATGACATGGCTATGTGACTTGGTAGAAATCTTTGGATGGAATGTGCGTGTGGTGAGCATGATGTGTGTGTGGCTTTTTGTACCCATTGATTTCAGATTACATTTGGTCATGGGGTATAGCCCCCATCACTGTTGTCCCAGCTATCTGGCTGTGGGGTTCACTCCCCCGACATTTGAAGGCACAATAGGGCAAGGGGTATGGTCTCGTAGCACAGTGGTGACATACAGCAGGGTGAAGATCTCACCCAGCATACATTTCCACACTGTCATGGTTTCATGGTATTTGTGGACCTGAGAACATGAGCCCAGTACTGGTGTAGCAGTTGTTCCAGGGCATCCATACACTGACATGTTGTGGTCAACAGTGGTGTGTGTGTGAGATGTACTCAGCCCTGTGCAGACAATGTATGGTTTTGGGGCCAGACTATACCAGCACTGTTCAGACAGACAGTGTGAGATGTGAACATTGTCAATGCATACACACATTGGTGGTCCAAACAAGACACCTTTGACAATTTAATTCAGACAAGGTGCTGTTCTGCAATTCAGTGCAGCACTGTGGTAGCTGGGTGTGTTGCAGGACATTTGGGATCTGCTTAGTTTAGCATTGTGAGTCCCAGCTGCAGTGTAGTTTTTGGGTGCACTGCACTTCCACTGTTTACATTGCAACACTGTGGTATGACATGGGTGATTTGCACTTTGCCATACAAACGGCCAGACACTGCTGCAGGGCAGCATGATCGTTGTTAGTGTTGCAGTGTGTGATGCCTGGTACAGTGTACACAATGTGGGTCAATTTTGAACAGAGACTTGTGCATGGTGACTACAACACAACTGTTTTGCATTATTTGTGTTGGTGACTGTGGACTAAGTGGCATGGTGTCATGTGCGGCTGCACAGACGTCACATGCCTATGAGTGGGACTAGTGCTCCATCCTGCTCAGCTGTGGGCCAAGGGGGCCTGGTGGGAGTTGTAGTGCAGGCCTCCCACACACCCACACACCTCCCGGTGATGATGCCTACCTACCTGTTAGGTGAGGGTGTAGCACACAATGGCTGAGGCATGCTTCTGGGTGGGGGCAGTGCTCTATCCTGCTCAGCTGTGGGCCAAGGGGGCCTGGTGGGAGTTGTAGTGCAGGCCTCCCAAACACCCACCCACCTCCCGGTGAAGATGGCTACCTACCTGTTAGGTGAGGGTGTAGCACACAATGGCTGAGGCATGCTTCTGGGTGGGGGCAGTGCTCTATCCTGCTCAGCTGTGGGCCAAGGGGGCCTGGTGGGAGTTGTAGTGCAGGCCTCCCAAACACCCACCCACCTCCCGGTGATGATGGCTACCTACCTGTTAGGTGAGGGTGTAGCACACAATGGCTGAGGCATGCTTCTGGGTGGGGCAGTGCTCTATCCTGCTCAGCTGTGGGCCAAAGGGGCCTGGTGGGAGTTGTAGTGCAGGCCTCCCAAACACCCACCCACCTCCCGGTGAAGATGGCTACCTACCTGTTAGGTGAGGGTGTAGCACACAATGGCTGAGGCATGCTTCTGGGTGGGGGCAGTGCTCTATCCTGCTCAGCTGTGGGCCAAGGGGGCCTGGTGGGAGTTGTAGTGCAGGCCTCCCAAACACCCACCCACCTCCCGGTGAAGATGGCTACCTACCTGTTAGGTGAGGGTGTAGCACACAATGGCTGAGGCATGCTTCTGGGTGGGGGCAGTGCTCTATCCTGCTCAGCTGTGGGCCAAGGGGGCCTGGTGGGAGTTGTAGTGCAGGCCTCCCAAACACCCACCCACCTCCCTGTGAAGATGGCTACCTACCTGTTAGGTGAGGGTGTAGCACACAATGGCTGAGGCTTGCTTCTGGGTGGGGGCAGTGCTCTATCCTGCTCAGCTGTGGGACAAGGGGGCCTGGTGGGAGTTGTAGTGCAGGCCTCCCAAACACCCACCCACCTCCCTGTGAAGATGGCTACCTACCTGTTAGGTGAGGGTGTAGCACACAATGGCTGAGGCTTGCTTCTGGGTGGGGGAGGGCTACATCCTGCTCAGCTGTGGGACAAGGGGGCCTGGTGGGAGTTGTAGTGCTGGCAGCATGTACACATGTACCCATGGTGATGTTGCTAACTACCTTTGGGGGCTTCAGGGGGAGTGTCTGTTGTATCTGTGAGAGATGTGTTGGGGGAGTGTTGTGCACATGAATGAATTTGTACCTAGGAGGTATTATTTTGTAATAGTGCAAGACAGTACATTTGTGTGATGTTAGGCATTTGTTTGTACTTACCAGCCTCCACTCCCCCGGGTATTCCTGAGAGACTCTCTGGATGTAGAATGCCAAGCACCTTCTCCTCCCATTCAGTGAATGTTTTGAGTGGAACGGGAGGGCCACTGCCTGTCCTGCGAGCCAGCTCATGGTTCTTGGCTCTCTTCTTTTTGACCACTGCCTCCTCTTCACGATTTCATCTCTATTCCGTGGCACGGTCCCTACTGCATTGACCTTCTCTACTATCCTTCTCCACATTTGCGTCCTTGTTGCTAGTGGTGTCTTTTGGGCCTGGTTACCAAACAATTGTGGTTCTACCCTGATTATCTCATCGACCATGACCCTCAACTCACTCTCACTGAATTTGGGCATTCTCTGTGGTGACATGGTGTGTGATGTGTCAAGGTGTTTAGGGTGCAGGTTTGGGAGTGGTAGTGGTGGTTGTGATGTGTATGGTGTGTGCTGTGCAAAGGTGTTAGAGGTGCAGGTGTGGAAGTGGTGGTGGTGGTGGTGATGTGTGTGTGTTGTGCAGATTTGCCTCTCCTGTCATCTGTGGTGGATGTCCCCTCAGTTGTGGAGTTTTGCAAAGTATTGTGGTCTGTTGGGGGCTGGATTTATACTGGTGTCTGTGGGTGTGTCAGGATGGGGTATTGGTTGCAGGTGTGGTGTGTGTGTGTACCTGGGATTTGTAGTTTTGGAGTTTCCCATGGGGGTGTGTCTTTGGGCTGTGCTAGCTATTTTTGGGTGCATGCCTTGTATGGTTGGTGCACTTTGTGGCCATGTTGTGTGTTTTTCTAGCGACCGCCATTTTTTTAACGGAGCGTCCGCAGTGGTGTCTCGGCTATGGCACTTCCGCCGTCTCACTGATTCTTCAATGTTGTCGACCGCGGCGGTCGGAAACAGCGCACTGCACCGCGGAGATGTCGGGAATATCATAATTTTGATGGCGGTATCTCCGCTGTGGTTGCGGGCGTTTGGCCTGTTTCTGCTGCGAAACCGACCGCCGCGGACGGGTTTGGGCCCTTTCCGCAGGCGTACGGCGGATTCTCGGGTCTCCTTTCCGCCGCGGTTGGAGTTTTGCCGCCGAGGATCCTAATCTAGCCGTCGGTTTTCCCGCGGTAGCGGCGGGCGGTGTTTTCCCGCTACCATGGCGGTCTTTTTTTTTTCCGTCCACCATCGTAATGACCTCCTAAGTCTGGGTGGTGAACTCCGCTCCACTAGCGGAGTTTGCAGAGTTTTCTGCACTCCTCGTTACGCGTAGTTCGCAGAGTTTTTTCCCTCGCTCACGTTCATCAGCGTCAAGTTGGCGAGCGCGAGCAAGGAAAATCCACCTCCCGGCAAGATTTTTCCTCGTTCGCGATCGTCAACATCAAGTTGGTGAGCGCAAGTGTGGAAAATCAACCTCCCGGTGAGATTTCTCAACGCGGGCAGTCAGATTTCTCATTGCGAGTGGTCACGTATGCTCGCGACTGCTCGCGTTGAGAAACCGCCCCCTTGCGTTGAGAAAGCTGCAGCTCGAGTAAAAATCTACTAGAGCGGCAGAAAGGAAGCAGCGCCCGCTTGCGCTGTGCATGATGCCGTTCACGATGATTGCACAGTGCGGACAAGCACCTGGCACTGAAAATCACCATGAACTGCATGTATCTAAAGAAACTCCGCCGCTCGCGGAGCTCCGTATAGTGCGGCAGAGTTTTTTTTGCACTTTAAGGAGTTCCACGTAGCGAAACTCCGCGAACTCCCCCCAGGCTTAGGAAGATCAGAAGAAGGACTGCACGTGCACCCAAGGCACAACTTCACTGAACTGAAGAAGCAGGTTTCTCCTATTTGAGTGCCTCCACAGCAGCAAATCTGTTTCAGCAGGCTCTCAGCAAGATGGTACTGGTCCTCTCTGAATCTTTGGTGGATACATCCTGCAACCTTATCCTAATGCAGTAGAACACAGAATTCTTGACTAGGTGAAGAGAATGCACAAAAAGTATCTGGCCGATGAGAGGACTGAGCTGGGCGCAAAGTTTGGATTTTTTCCGCATTGATCTTTTCCCACCTAAACCAATGGCTTCAGTGGGACCTCGTCCAATGGCTGTCTAGCATCATGGAACTCCCCTCAGATACAGCCTGCAACCTTCCCAATCTGGACGATTTTGACTTTCATTTCAGAAACTAAGAGGCATATTATCAAGAACGGCGTTAAAATTATCGCCGCTTTAGCGGCAGAAAACTGCCGCTAAAGCGGCGATAATGGGCTTGATAATATGCCCTTGAGAATTCCAATAGAAGCCCATGTTGACACCAGAACATGGGCTTCTATTGGAATTCTCAAGGGCATATTATCAAGCCCATTATCGCCGCTTTAGCGGCAGTTTTCTGCCGCTAAAGCGGCGATAATTTTAACGCCGTTTCTTGATAATATGCCCCTAAGTCCCAAGGTAAAATCTCCAACCAGAACCTACTTGGTGTATCTTGCCCATGCTCCTTCGTAGTCAGCATGAAATTGTTCCTAGTTCCTGCTTAGCCACAACCAAGACTATCACTGGTGCTTTACTTTTTGGTGCTTTTTCACATAAATCATCTTAAATTCATATCTCTAGTTCTCCTTATTGGATGTTTGTCGTTTTAGTGTCATGTTGCTTATTAACGTTTTCTCTTTTTTTATAATTTAGGGTGAGATTTTTTTTATGTTGTGTGTTAGACTTTTTAACTGTTTTGGTATTTCTAAATATTTCTAAAAGTTAAGCCTGTCTAGTCTGTGCCATAGGTAACCAGGGGTTGATTTCAGGTTAAAAAAACTCAAAGCTTTGACTGAACCTATCAGGTATGTGACTTTAATACTTGTGGTGGACTTTCATCCACCCTAATTAATAACTCACTTTCTTACAATGCTCAGTTGTATGACACAATATCGACCACACCAATATCGAAATACACAAATATTGCCCAAAAAGAGATTACAAAATATCATCACCCCATACTTAAACAATAAAAACACAAATATTTACTACAAAAAATTGGTGTACAAGATATCTAAAATACTCTAATATCGACAACAGAAATAAATAAATACAAAATATCCTCATCATGTTAAATATTTACAACAGTACCCAAAAAACGAAAACAAAGATATTGACAACAAAAATATAATTAATAATACATAAAAACATAAATACAGTACTGATTTAAAATGTCATGAACTGCCAAAAATATTTAAAAACATTAAAATGTGTTTATTTACCATATAACCACAAACTAAATTATTTAATTATTTTGCAACAAACAGATATCTAAATAAAAGCATTTTATATAAGGAATAATATACATATATCATTGAAACAGCATTTAATAAAAAATAACATTTAAGCAATTAATACAACACCTACAAACAAAACATCATTGTATTTTGTAATGTATTTATCAATCATGATACAGTTAATTAAAACCTTTACATGATAAAAAGAAGCACAAGTTACAAATATAAAAACAGGTTAAAGGCAACTGTACCAGCAAATAATGCTTTTCAAGCATATATATAAAAATGCTGTATGCTATCAAGATCAACTTGTGTCATGACTCATAACGTACCTACCAGTGCCAATGGACAATTTCAACATTGTCCTTAGTAGTGCAAAGACATTCAGGGTAAAAGTGGTAGTGCATGATTGAGAGAACGTCATCTCTTTAGACCTGAACACCCCCATGTTTTGACTGATACTGCTGGTTACTGACTCTGATTGTACCCAGGGCTCTGCTAACCAGACCAATTGCCAGTGCTCTGTTTAAAAGGTATATTGTAATTAGGTGTAATTGTAATTGGCATGACAACCTACCTGTAGGCCCCTAGTATATGACAGGGCATGTAGGTTTAGAGGCCAAGTAGATTTAATGCACTTAAGTGTGCATTGTTGCGCTGCTGCTGTCATTTTAAATGCAGTACTGCCTTGCAGGCTTCTTTTAAAAGTAAATTATATGCAAATTCGACTTTGGAATTAAAGGTACTTCCAAAGTTTCAAACTGCCTTATTTGTCCATATAAGTCACCCCTAAGGTCTCCACTAGGTGCTCCAGGGGTAGAGTGCCTTGTAACTACAAGCGGGGACCTTCTGAAGGATTTTTTATAAGCCCTGGAGAGGGACAAACTGCCAATTAAGGGGTATATTCACAAGAACGTGTGATAACTTCCGCAAGAGTAGCGTAACGCAACTTTCAATATCGCAGCCTAGCGCGGGAAAATAACCCTGTGTCAACGTGGAATTCACAACAAGGCGGTAGCATGCGATAGTCACCAGATAACGCGTCAAATGTCATCGTGAAAATCAACGCCACGCCCAAAAAATGCGAAACGCAAACTCAAAAAAACATGCGATGCGGCCAATCGCGGTACAGAAATCAGCGAACACATGCCACAGGCCTGCAAATCCCACGCATCCGGCGGGAAAAAGCACCATAAAAGAAAGAAAAAAAAAAGCCCAAAAACAATTCAAACTGCGTAGCAACATGGATGCACCCAGACTGAGTGCAGAGGACAAGCCGAACACCACAAGCCCCACGGAGGACCAGCCAGGAACCCCGCGTTCGGGGAAGGGCAAGGACAAGAGGAAGAAGAAGACGGGGTTCAGTCCGCAGGAAGACCGGATCATCGTCACGGAGGTGAGCGAGCACCATCAACAACTGTTCGGCACCTCCACTGCAGCACTGGCAACCCAAACCGAAAAATGGCAGGCAATCGTTACCAACGTCAATGCAGTCGGAGTGTCGAGGAGGTCACTGCAGGAGGTCAAGAGGCCCTGGCATGATCTGAAAAGGCAGACCAAACATAAGCTCGCCGCCAACAGGGAGGCAGCAACGGCGACTGGAGGTGGGAGTCCTGCGACACAGGAGGAGCTGGATGAGCTGGAGAAAATGGTGGCCACAGTCAGCAGTGAGGAGACGGTGGCAGGATTGGGGGGCCTGGACACAGCACGATACGACCTGACCCAACAGCAACAGGGTGAGTAACGACTAGGGACGGGGGGACGGGGGGAGATGGGCACAATGGCACACATGCACAATTAAGTGTAGCAAACAGCACACTCACAATGACCGTGGAACATATCCCTGATTGCCTTGGCACACTGCAGCACACATAGAAACGCCAAGTAGGCCCCAATCCACAATGTGCACAGAGGGCCCCCCCCCTATCACCAATATCACAACCGACCCATGCACATGTGCTGAATCCAGCAAAGCAGCAGCTCTGTGACCCACACTGACTATGCAAGTAACACTGCATGTCCGATAGCGTGGCAGCAGCCCAAAAAAAATGACATGGCCCACGAATCGACATGGAGGTAGCCCAGTGCGGATCACATCCGTAAAGGAGCAGGTCATACTCCGACATGTCCACGTGCACCCACAACCCATGCCGTACAATACACGCAGCAGACGAACATTGCACCAGGCCACAAAATCTGTCCGAGAGCACATATGACCCAAGTCAAAAGCAAATCAGGCCCCGAAAAGCACACAATTCAAAGGCACCCCGCCTCAAAGGGAGAAGGCTACACGAAATCAGAGCTGCAGGGGCAACTCTCCCACAATGCAGCACACACACATAGCAATCACAGGACATCCGCAATGACGGCAATGTGGTACAATGTGCAACACCAGCACCACAGGACAGAGCTCACAACAGGTTCCGCTCGTGCGTAGTAACTGTCCACTCACATCTGGCATTGCCTGACACTGTGTGATGATAATGAACGGGTACTACCACACATCCGTCATGTATCCGGAAAACACACTGACTGCCATCAAATAGCCAGCTCCCCCAAAACAGTCACAATGTACATTGGCATGCAGTCTGAATGTAAACATCTGCAAATCAACAACATACATGTGAAACTCTGTTAACCTGCATCTCCCCTTAATATTTCAGAGGGACAATCAACACTTACTGCAGAGCAGACCACAAACCCCATCATTGATGATGTAGAGGACAACCTGCACATATGTCAAGATACCCTCCAATGGATACTGGACAGCCTCTGCACCCCACCCCCAGGAGCAGGGCAGGCCAGCTGCCTCGAGGTGACCCCTCCACCTGCACAGACCACACAGCAGGAAACACACACCACCACGGCTGTCTCCCAGGACCCCCCCGACCAATACATGGAGTACATACAACGTGTGTGGTCTTCCCAGGTGGAATTGGCTGAACAGCTGCGGGTGGGTTTTGAGCTTATGGCAGCGAAACTCGATGCCATACGTGGGTGTCTGAGTCCCATCAGGGACCACGTACAGTCCCTATCGGACACCCCCGGTACGCACCATGCTCCGCCACAGACCTTGGCTGACCTCGCTGGTGCCATGAATCGTACACAAGAACTGTGTGGGCAGACAGGCACCAGCCATGACAGCACAGAGTTGGCACAGATGCGGAGGTCAATGGAGACCATGGAGCAGATGCAGGCTGGAAGGATGTCTGCCACGGATGGACACCAGCGAGTAGTAGCTGGGAACTTCAATGCCCTGCAGTACTTCATCTTGCCATTGCTGCCACTGAGCCGACCCCAGATGACTGCAGCGGGAACATCGACACACACAGCTCCAACCCCTGATGTGTCCGTGGCACCCAGTGATGCAGCCATCACCCCGCCACACACACCGGACACACGGGACACAGAACCCATATCAGGGGAGTAAGAAGGGGATGGGAACTACTGTGTGAGGAAGGAGGCAGTAGCATCCATCACCGCTGTATGGCCTGTCCCTGCCTGGTTATGACCTATGCATCATGGCCTGGGAAACACCGCCTACTGACCCCCGGAACACTCTGCGACATTCACCCGGACCCCGACACGGACTGCCATTTCTTCACCGCTGGTCAATTACACAGCTATCCTGCTGCGGACTGCACTCTCCCTCTTCCCAATCACTGTGCAATCCCCAAAGGACTCTGGTTGGCCCACCACTGGGCTTCCATGTGATGTGGGCTTGGATGGCCATGTACAGCTCCAGCTCCGTCAATCACCTGAATGTGAATAAAACATTCTAAATCACACAGATGTGTCATCACTATGTTCACTCATGTATGGAAGTATGGCTGGATGTGGGGACGATGATTGCACATGAAGGTATACCCTGGTAACTGACATCTATGCGCATGTGTATCCCTGAGACACATGGCCAATTGGATGACTGTGAAGGTGAGTACTAGCTGTGTCCCCATTGCACATCAACAACAATCACACAACCCCCCAACGTAGGCACAAGTCCATGTGTTGAATAGGGCTGTGTGTAGGACTGACCCAAACGAAAGCAGGCCAGGAGTGGTGTCCTACACCACATGTGACAACAGAACTTCACGTCGCATACCTACTCACACACATCTGTGTGGACACATTCTGTAGTGAGATATGACATTGCTCCACATGATCAGTGGTTGGATACCATACTCACATTGCTGACGTCACGTAAGTGCACATGTCATTCAGCACATATCCAAAACCAATGTCTGGCTCACAGAGGTGGAGCTTGCCAAAGGGACACACCCACATTGCACATGCGTCAGTCAGTTCCTCCCTGTGTAGGGACGATGCTCATTGTGGCACACGAGTGGACAATCTAAACAACACACCTCACAGTTAGACACCAGTGGAGTGGCATAGACTTTATTGGCATGTGCGTGTCAGTACGGATGAGGCAACGGCCACAGCAGGCAGGGACATGCTTAAGACACTTACACGCAGCATGGGTACATGTCGAGGTTCAGAAAATGTCGGTGCTAAAATGGACAACATTCATCACGGATGGCAACGCTCACAGCCCACCTTGCCTTGCTGGATGAGTCATGTGTTGTTTGGCGTCTGCCCATTGCCCCGTGTGAGGGGGCACGACTCACTGCACATGGGATCTGCATAGTGCTCTGCCTACGGAGTGCGCCGATTGTCTGCTCAGCTGACAGTGATCAGGTGTGAGGGTCCGACAGGTTCACATGTCGTGCTACATTGCCATGTGTGTGCTCTCCCCCAGCAGTGTGTCCGAATTGGCAACGTTGCCAAACGACGCTGTGTTGCTCCGACCAAGGACATGCGTCACCTTGCACAGGTGTGTGTACACACGCGTTGTTCCACGCACATGCATCCAGAGCCCGAACAAAGGCAGACGTGTCCTCTGTTGTGGTGGGATATGTGAGCAATCCCCACATGTGCTGTGGGTGGCAATTGGATGTGGCTGCAGGAACGTAGTTACTCGTCCATGAATGCCCGTGCAGCTTCATGTGCAATGTGTTCCAATAGTACGTCGTTGTCGTGTTCAAGGAACACCAGGGTGAGCCAATCCATTAGGTGGTCCGGGCAGGTGTGCTCAGCCCACGCCATCTCACCGATTCGCAACACAGCCCAATAGGGGAGCGCCTCGATGTGGTCACTGCACACGAGAAATTGTGCAATCTCCCATGCACAACTACCAATACATACTCACTATTTCAAGGCATCCCATGCATGGCTGTGTCGGTTACACTCCTGTTCGTGATCCAACAGGGGGCACAGACACAAGTCATAGTCCAATTCATCAACAGTTGTGTTGGATAGGCAGACATCCATGGGACACTCGAATGTGCATGTTCGGCAGTGGAACCAGGGCTGGACGCAGGTGACGTGGGCAATGCGGAAGCTGGGCCTGTAACTGATCCGCAGCACTGCCAGTGGCAGTGCGCCCAGTAAATGCAGCATACGTGCACGATACTGTTCCACGTGACGGGGGTTGTGCATGTGCCCGGTATGGCCTGCCATTGCATTGGTGCGTCTCATGAACCGGCACTCTTCTGAACTGCGGCAGTTGTGTGGAGGATATGCCACAGCTCTGAGCAATGATTCAAATGTGTGTGCAAAGTTGTGGGTAATGGGTTGCTGTTTCCGTGAGTGTCAAGGGCATCCCATGCGGGGGTACCACAGGCAGGGGCTTCTGTGTGTGGGCTGTGGATAAGTCGGATGGTTCATTTGCGGAATGCGTGGAGTGGGAGTCATCCCCATCTGCCATTGCATCTCTATCAGGGTGTCCCAGGCGCGTTCTGGACCAAGGTCAGAGGTGCAGGTGTCCTCCCGCCTTCTGCAATGGGAAAATGGTGCTTTCATCCCTGATGTTTGTCTGACTACTACTTGCGTTTTCGGAATGTGATGTGGCTTTGGCGCTGAGATTGGGACATGGCCTTGGGCTCATGGTGTACGGATGGCGATGCACACACACATGTTGGCATGTGGAGCCAGGTGCCCGAGCGGCCTTGCGCTGCTTGTGCTATCTCACTCCGTCTCTCTCCCTCGCTCTCTCCCTCTCTTTCCTTTGTTGGGTGCATGGCACACCTTCTTCTCTTGGATTTGGTCTTCCAGGCTGTGTGCTACGGATTGTCCAGTGAGGAGCCGCTAGGACTCATCCTAAGGGTTGTTTCTGCTTTTGTTTGTATGGTGTTTTGTGTTGGTGATTGCATTGGTGTATGACTGATTCTCCATTTTCTGGCCACGCATGTATGTTTATTTTCCTGCTTGTGCGACATCAGGCAAAATATTTGTTTTGGGATTCGCAGTGTTGGTGTGCAGCTTCTTAGTCTGGGGTTGGGGGTGGTCCCGGGGGGGGGGTGTTGCGGGCCTGGGTGTAGTGTCGGTGGGTGTTGTGGCCCTCTTGGGGGTCCGTGCTGCATGTTCAGTTGCTCGTGGGCATCTGTTGTCCTTCATGTGTGGCTCTGGGCTGTGCTCCCTTTTGTGGTGTAGGCTGTGGTCGGACTTTACACCAGGTCAGGGCAGGTGTAGATTTCCTGGTGCTAACGGGGCTTATCGCGGGTTTTGTGTTTTTATCGCCGATGTGGCTGGTCATTGTGAATGTTGAGGTGTGATGTTGTCGCGCCTTTTGCCACGGGAACGCCCACTCAGCATCTCATTAGTGATAGTTGCGCGGGTCCTCTGTGGCGATGTTTTTTGCGGCTGCTAACGCGGGTAAACTGGTGCTGTGGGCTGTTTACACCAGCTTGTGAATGGGGAGGTATATTTATCACGACTTTGGCTGTGATAAAGTGCCGTTAATTCGGCGATAGCTCCTTGTGAATATGCCCCTAAATGTTTTGCCATTGTAGCCCAATGGCTCCATAGGCTAATGTGGGAATACTTTAATAAAGTGTAAGTAATAATAGATATGAGCTACAAATACACTTCAATGCATCAAAATAATAGTCTGAATAAATCCAAAAACCTGCCCCTGTTAGATTCATTATACCTTTCACAGAAAAGAACTTATAGAACAGCAGCCCTTCTCTGATTGGCCAGCCTCTGCTAGGCTAAGGCAAGCTGCCTTAATGAGGTGTGAAGTTGCCTGAGCTGAGACAAATGAAGCCTCTGATGGGAGGAGAACTGCAGCTGCAGAACAAAAGGCAGGATGGGGGTGGAGTAACCAAACTGGTCTTCAAAGAGGGGATGACAGTTAGGGCAGTACACAGGCTCACCCCCACATCCTGCCACACCAGCCAGGCAGGATCCTCAGTAATTAGATTAGCAGAGGGGCTGGAAGAGGAGTGTGAGGGGAAACTTAGCAACACCAGCAGGATGGAATAGCCAGATCTAAACCTCAAGGAGAACGCTTCTCTAATTTGGATTTCGGAAGGATAGTGCTTTCTGGGTCAAGAATATGCCACACATTGGAAGAAGTGGCTATACCTGAGGGTGGCACCCATCACCCCGTTGGTCAGGGATTGCCCCTGCTTGTCACCCAGGAACCCTGAATAAAATCTGGAGACCTGCCCAGCAACTCAGATACCTGCCTGAAGCTAGAAGGAGAAGAAGTACCTCCCTGCTGGAACCCTGTCTGCACCCCAAAGGACTGCACTCTGAATTACTGCACCTGCTGCAGAGTGTGGAACTTCAGCCCTAAGGACTTTGCCTTGTTTCAAGAAGTAAAAGAGGGAACTCACTGAAAGCAACAGGTTAACAGAGCTCCACCTGCATCATCTCCACCAAGAATAACACACCACAACAGCATCCAGGGGACTTTTAGGGATTTGGTGAGGTGCATTCTGGGAAATGTAGCTCCAACATGCCAAGGATCATCTCAGAGCTTCTAGACCATTGGATTTGTGTTGTGCACACTTGGAGACCCAAAGAGGACCTTGTGGATGGAGATTCAAAAGTTTGGAGAAGATTGGAAAAAGTTTTGTAAAAAGCTCCATAAGGTGACTGACCTGTCGACGAGAGTCAAGCCAGTAATGTTGAACGGCAACCCGGCCTGAAATTCAGGTTTACCCCGCTGAAGCTCCGGAGCTTTTTATTGTCAACAAGGCTTCCAGTAGTTGTTCGAGACATTGCACTGAGCCAAGCCGCCATCATCGAATCGAAACCCAAGCTGATGAGGAGCCTCGCCCGACGTTGAGAGAAAAAGCTCCAGAAAAGTAAGATGCTAAAAACTTGTCCAAGGCCTTCCTCTAAATGTATTCGACTTACACTCCATCATGGGTCAGCCTCAATCTTTGACTTTGTTCCAGTCAAGCTTGACCAGATGTCCCAAGTTGACGCTTTTTGTTTTTAGGCACTAGAAAGTATTTCATCTTTAAAAATTCATATCTCCAGTTCCCTACACTGTCATTTTGGTGTCATTTTAATCATACAAATATTTCCTATTCTTATAAATTGTTATTGGATTTATATTGTCTGTTGTGTCTTGCTTATTTAATGTATTGCTGTTTTTAAATGCTTTACACAACTGTCTCCTAATTTATGCCTGCCTGCTCACAGCGAGCTACCAAGGGTTGAGCAAGGGAATAATTTATTGAGACGTTGAGTGGACCTTATATTGTGATTGTGACCTTATTACTAGAGGTAGATCCCTACCTACACCTACTAATAAACCACTTTCCAACAATGATAAAGTGCAAATAAAAATGAATTCATTATTATTCACTACATGTATTAAATGCACCTAAATATTCTTTAAAAATGTATATAGAAAACATTAACACATAAACACTAATGAGCATCCAACCAATAAAAACTAAACTGAATAAAATAATTCAAACACCAAACAAAACAACCACTGAAATTAAATGTAAAATACACTAACCAATACAAAAACTTTACTAATTAAATTATCACAATAAAAAGAACACAAAACATGCTTTTATTTGATGCAAAAGCTCCACAGCTTGTAGATAGCGATTCTATATGCCAGATTCCACACTGAACAAAGGACAAATCTAACTACAACAAAAAATACATCCAATCCAAAAGAAAGTAATATAACGTACATTGTTAATGTCCCCAACATAGGAAATAGCAGCAGAGCAAACCAAATATGAAAGAGCAAATATAACCAAATCAGCTTTCCAAACTCGGAACTTGACAACCAAACTTTACAAAAGTAAATAAAACAACCCTAAACCCACTATTTTTTAATCATTTAAAACTAACAAATATTCTTTTTAATTAGCCAAAAATTAAGCAACTGTACTGTACGTTTGGAAAAAAACAATACCCTCCTTAAAACATTTCTAGAAAATAAATCAACATCAAATCGGTAAGTACAATGCATGTGTAACTGTTCATATTACTTAAAAATATAATGATTACAAACATTTACAGTCAAGAGAGAAGAAGCACAGAAAATATACATTAGAAGTGTACATAGTATTAATTGAATGCTTGTTATAGGAGGGCAATGACTAAAAACGATGTAGTTGTGTATATTAAAGAGCAGAATCACACGCCAAAAATAACAGAAATTGGAGTTGGAAATATTTTACATGATCTTAGAGAAGCAAGCACTAGCTCTCAAGAACCTATGTAAGCTGTTTTAATTAAAGCATATCATACCAAAGGTTCCAGACTATGCTGTAGGGCAACTCCGAGTTTTCCCAAACTTAAAACGTTTGTAGTATGTAAAAGGTAGATAGTATGAAGCAGAAGAGCTACAACTAAAACCCCTACTGCTTCTAAAAAAAACAAGACTAAATATCCCTAATAACATAACTACAACGCATGGCAAGGAACCCTTTTTCATTCATGTCAGCACTAAATGCAATAGAAAACAACCTGCTAAGATTAACACAAGGCAGTACGTAGATGATGGATGGTATACTTATATTGTGCCTTCCACCATTCACAGAGATTTACACCATACATGGTGAATAACACAATACAAACAGACCTTTAGGGTATGCACTTCTTCCTAACAAAGTGGTACATACTACAAACTACTAAGGGCCCGATTCCGATCTCGCTCAGAAGGCCCTCTGAGAGCCGTCCATAGCGTTACCTTCCGACCGACTCGTTCCGGGAGCCGGTCCATCCAAACGACGAAGTACAATGCGCAAATGTCTCCAATTCCCGAACGACTTGTGCGCTTCGAATCCAGCACCATTTTCCGTACGAACAGGCTCTGTAAATGCTGAATTTAGTTGTCTGGAGGCATTTCCAAAGCAGTTTCCGGTCGGCAAAGTACGATGCGTACTTCCTACGCACCGAACAGGTCGCTACCTTCAGCACGTCACAGCATCCGGAAGAGCCGTATTTCATCTCTGATTCGCGCCACAACACGATCACTGCGTACGAGACGAAGCAGCCATGTATCTGATCGCGCATGTCATCCCTATACTGTACACCTACGGTCGATTCCACAACTGCAACCGACGCGTTTGTCACAGACGGTAAGTCAGACACCTACCACACACAAAAATGTCACAACCCCGCGAAAGGCAACGGAATACATAGCTTGTGATAAACCACAGTCAATATTGGGGTGGTGGGAATTCTTGCAGCAATGTAGAGGCAAAGGGGTGGTGGATGCAAAAACTCCTAGCATTGTCCACCCCATAGGGGGGTGGATGCCTATCACTCCCACCATTGTCCACCCCTTAGGGGGGTGGATGTCAATCACTCCCACCATTGTCCACCCCATAGGGGGGTGGATGTCAACCACTCCCACCATTGTCCACCCCATAGGGGGGGTGGATGTTTAACACTCCCAACATTGTCCACCCCATAGGGGTTGGATGTTCAACACTACCAGCATTCTCTACCTATAGGGGTGTGGATGGCTAACACTACCAGCATTCTCTACCTATAGGGGTGTGGATGTTTAACACTACCAGCATTCTCTACCTTAGGGGGGTGGATGTTTAACACTACCAGCATTATCTACCTATAGGGGGGTGGATGTTTAACACTACCAGCATTATCTACCTATAGGGGGGTGGATGTCTATCACTCCCACCATTGTCCACCCCATAGAGGGGTGGATGTTTAACACTCCCACCATTGTCCACCCCAATGGGGGGTGGATGTCTATCGCTCCCATCATGGTCCACCCCATAGGGTGGTGGATGCCTAACACTCCCCCAGTGTTGTCATGCCAAATTTGAGTTTTGTGTGAAAACTGCCTGCAAAATTGACACATAAAGTGATATGCTTGACAAACCCCCCATCTTTGTAGTGACAAAAAGGTGAATGTGGGGTTCAAGCCCCCATCATTTTCAAGCATATAGGGGTTTTGTGGTATAACCCCACCATCACTGTAGTGACAAAAAGGTGAATGTGGGGTTCAAGCCCCCAGCATTTTCAAGCATATAGGGGTTTTGGGGTATAACCCCACCATCACTGTAGTGACAAAAAGGTGACTGTAGGTCTCACACCCCCAGCATGGTCAAGCAATTATGTATTTTGGGGGCCAAAACCCACAAGCAATGTAGTGATAAAGTAGTGATTGTGTGCCAAACAACAACAGAAATGTTGAGGCAAACATTGTTGTGTGTGTTACATACCCTCAGCCATGTGCAACCAATCTGTGCTTTAGGGGGCTAACACTGCCAGCAATGTTCAATTGGACAATGTGACATGTGACCATCCAAAATGCATAAACACACATTTCTGTCACGAGCAGACACAAATACAAAGGATTCAATTCAGATCCAGTTTCACACTGTGGCAGTAACGTTAAATGCTAAACCTAAGGAATGTGCAGAGCGAAGATGTAGGAGTCCCAGGGCCAGTAGATAAAGAAACAAAACAAAACATCCTCTCAATGCCCTTCAAAAACAGTTGAAATACATGGGTGAAGATGCACAAAGACAACCAACCAGCCACACACTGCAGAACAAACACAACATGTGTGTGAGTGTGGAAGTCTTTCTAGCCTGGGCCAACACACACAATGGGGGGCTGAACTCCACTGAGACATATGCGTGTTGAGTACAATCAGGAAGTATTCCATATAGAGTTTGGATAGTGAATTTGGGCAATCAGGCATTGTTTGATGAGCGGGTGCACCAGAGTCACATGCGGAACAAGCTTGGTGGAACACCAACAAATTCATCAAGAGACTGACTCTCTTCCGCAGTACCATCAAGGGCACAGCACTGTGGTGACAGTATCCTGTCTGCTGAGCCTCTGTGATGCTAAATGAGGATGGGGGCCATACTTTTGAGCACACTCACTCTTGCGCAATGTGTCACATGCCTTGCAAGAACCACTGTCATCTCACATACCCAAACATTACTCCTAGGGCATGGCCGGTAATGTGAGGCCACATTGTAGTTAGGGGCCTTGCCAGGAGCCAAGTCACATTTGGCCAGTCTAAACACCACCCACATTGATCAGCAGCACTGTGCCTCATCGAAACCTCCATTGACAGGTGACATTGCACAGGCACCCATGAGAGTGTGGATCCCTGGCTGTATGACGAGGAATCCATTATTGACCACACATCATTGTGATCACAATACAAACATGGGTCCATGTACTGTTGTGTATGACCAATGTGGCAATCTCAGTATCAGGAAGGTACACCCAGCAGGCCACATACTAGGACTCACACATTTGATGGTTGAACAAGAGGTACCAGACACACATATGTATGGGACACAAATTCACAGCATCTGTCCAACACAACACATACTCAAACCCTGCAGGGCAACAGGAGTACACACACTCGCAGAAGGATGGCATTAAGATGAGTTGGTGTACAATGAATCACAGAGGAGACCGCCCATGACACCACACTAGAAGTCGGCGGTCCAGTTCTTTCATGCACTTCTGGTTCCCCACTTCCGGATCCGGCTCCCGGGGCATATTTTAGCAATGCAGTCCTGAGCGTGCAGTGGACGCGCGCCGCTGGCGCGCCGAAGGTGCACCAAAGGCAAGCCCATCTGCGCCCGTCAGCGCCCGGAGTGCGCCATGCGCCAAAACACCTGCTCGTTTTCCAAGAATCAGTTACTCAGCAACACAGTTACAAGCATATAGTAATGGTAAGTGTTGCAACTCAGCCAGATGGCTTAGGGGGAATAATAATGACGGCTATCAGTGTACAGGGTGCAGTTTTTCATTTAAGGACCCCATCGCGCCTACTTCCACCCCAAACCCCTGCTGGTTGATAAAAGACAAGAACTTACCAAACCCTGGGAAGGATACTACTACTAAAACCACCTTAGCTCAGCACTCCCCACACAAGTTAGCAAAAAACAACAATAATAATCGCGAATTAGAGGTGGGAGGTCTAAATGCTATATTGCTGAACACAAGATCGGCTATTAAGCATAAATATGAACTAGAACTTTTACTACAGACCCTAGACCCGGACTTGGTTTTCCTTACAACGGAGAGCTCGGAGCCTGACTGGGCTATTGTTACACCAGCAGGTTACTCCCTGGCCAGTGTTGAAAGATCAGGGAAAAAAGGGGGTGGCATAGCAATTATCTATCGATCCACTTTCAAGGCCACTTTCGCGTCTTGCCAGTTACTAGGAGCAGAAGCCATGGATTTTAATATTAAATTCTCCAATACTGCCTCCTTTCCTGGCCTGCTCCTATACCGGACTCCGGGCCCAAAAAAGCTCTTCCTACAGGGTTTACAGACTTTCATGGAATCATGTCTGGACTTCCCATCATTTACTATACTGGGGGATTTTAATTTCCACCTGGAAGCAGCCAAAAACATTGATATAGCCATACTGGTTGATAACTTAGAAGGTTTTGGGCTTACACAACTTGTCTCAGAACCTACACATAAGGCCCAACACTCTCTTGATGGTATCTTCACTAATAACCCTAATTTCTCAGTTGAAAAAATATTTCCAGTAACTTGCTCGGATCACAATGTCATCTCCTTCAAACTTTCCTACAGGGAGAGCAACAGTTTCCAGCCTAAGATCCTGCCCCAGGTTAAATCCAGGCCTTGGCATAAAATCAGGAAAGAAGAGCTAATAGAGTTGTTAGACATAAGTCCACTGTCTCCAGGGACAAATGTTAATGAGGCAGCTGATAATATGGATGGATGGATCCAAGCGGCAATTGATCAATTAGCTCCGCTTAGATCAAATAAACAACGGCAAAAAGGGCCTCTGCCCCCTGGTATAATCCAGACCTTAAAGCCATAAAAATCAGGTGCAGGCACTTAGAGAGGGCCTGGGGAGCAGACTACAGCGAACTGAGTAAATTGCCTTACAAACTTGCCTTAGAGGAGTACAAGCAAGCCATCATGAATGCAAAAAAACTGTACTTTACTAGTAAAATAGATAGGGCAAAAAACTCCTCAAGAGAGCTTTTTAAGACGGTCACGGCATTATCCAAACTAAACCTAGAAAATCAATTTGTTCCGGACCAGAATTTCTGCGACAAGATAGCAAGTTTCTTCCAGACAAAAATACAACTGATCTATGGCAAATTGGCAGGAAAATTTCCGAGCCCTTGTAGTACTAGCATGCAGGAGTTAGCTAGCTTAACTAGGCTGAACACGTCAAATCAGTTGAGCAGTTTTTCCCCTCTATCCACGGAGAGAAGAAATGACTTGTTACTAGCAGCAAAATCTGGGTCGCCAACAGACCCATGCCCGCCGGCGATTATACATTTGGTCTCAAATAAAATTAGTACCCAACTGGCCCCACTGCTTAACAATATTATGAGCTCAGGAATCTTCCCCACCTCTTGGAAGAAGGCATGTATCAGGCCAATCTTAAAGAAACCATCTCTGGACCCCCACGTGATCGAAAACTGTCGGCCCATATCTTGTCTGCCACTAGCTGCAAAAATACTGGACAAATCCATGAATCAAGACTTAATGGGCTATCTAGAGCTTAATAACATCTTAGACCATTCTCAACACGGCTTTAGACAACACCTTTCCACCGAATCAGCCCTGATTATGGCCACGGAGGAGATACGTAGGCAACTGGACAGTGGAGGTAAGGCCATCCTAATCCTCCTAGACCTCTCAGCCACTTTCGATACCGTGAACCATCAGGTATTGACTCAAAGGCTGAAGGCAATAGGTGTGAATGAGATGGCTCTTAGTCTTCGGGCCTCTTTCCTCGTGGATAGGGAACAAAGGGTATGTTGGGGAAACCGTCAATCAGAGAAGTTCTCCCTCCCCTGTGGAGCTCCCCAGGGGTCAGCACTGTCCCCAACACTCTTCAACATTTATGTGACACCTCTGGCTGAGCTAACCAGAGGACATGGCTTCTCGCTAGTGTCATATGCTGATGACACCCAACTGGTAATTTCCATCTCTTCAAATGCAGATACCTATTGCGGGAAAATTCCATGGCTGTCTAAAACATATCATGGACTGGATGCACCAGAACTATCTCAAGCTAAATACGGAAAAGACTGAAGTGATGGAGTTTGGGTCTGGTGCACCGCTCTGGAACCAGGAATGGTGGACGGCAGAGGCAGGAAACTGCCCTGTACCCGCAGGAAAGGTCAGGAACTTGGGTATCCTGTTGGACGATTTACGGATTTCAGTTTTTGTCGCTTTGATCCTTTCAAGGATTGACTATTGTAATGCCCTTCTTATGGGCATAAACAAGCGCCAACTGTCCAAACTGCAGTCTATTCAAAATGCTGCAGCTAGAATGCTGTTGAATATTCCTAAGTTCCACCATATATCTGGCAGCATTAAAACTCTTCACTGGCTGCAGGTGCAACAGCGAATTGAGTTTAAGGCTTTGTGCTTGGTACATAAAACTCAGTTTGGGGGAGGAGCTGCGGATTTACAGAAACTATTTCAGCAGTACACTGCTTGGCGCAATCTTAGATCAGCCAACAAAGGTCTAGTCCAGATTCCCAGAATACATAGAGCTAGATGGGGTGGTAGGAGCCTGACATACCATGCGTCCAAACTATGGAATGAGTTACCGGACGATATCAGACTCCAACCGTCCAGACCACGATTCAGGAAGTTCCTGAAGATGTGGCTATTTACTAGGCAGAAATAATGGTACCTCTCCTGTGCTAAACCAGTGTCCTCCCTCAGCGCCAAGACGACTCAGCATTTGTGCACTCTACAAGCATAATACTTACTTACTTACTTACTTACACTAGTCCACAGACACACAAAATAGAATCATGAGCCTCCCACTACAACAAACATGAAGTGGTTGTGTCACAGCTGTCAGCGCTACATGTGGAGACCACATTCCTACTTGCTGTGTAGAAAAGCATGGACCAACACCAATGTTTGAGACAGTCACCATGTGTGGGCTTTGTGCGTTGCACACAACTCAAGATCAGACCATTTACACTGTCAACTTGTTTGCATGTCTATCACACCAACTATGCATCTGACTACAAAAGCTGCATTATGTGCAGCTCATCACTAATGTCAAATTGCCAATGCTGAGTGTGTACTGCAGAAGACTTGGAAGACACATGGCTCACCAGATAGAGGAGACAACAACTGTGTTAGTAGGCTCCAATGCACAGGCAAATGTGTAAGCTAATATTCCTGCACTGTTGACAAAGCCAGGGGTGGTGGTGGGATCTGTGTCTCACAAACACAATACTATAGTCTTGGTAGGAAAGGGGGTCTGAAGACAGAGATTCCTGGTCACCTCACACACACCATGGGCTCAGGATATGTCACAGATTAACACACTGCAATGAGGTGATTTCCCTACAGTGGAAGGTCAGCTGAGGCAAGCTTGTTCTTGGCAGGGGTCTACCATGTCATAATGAGAGTCAGACATGGCTCCAACACTTACAAGTCACAGAATACTTTGCTTCCATCAGCCTGTGTACATGGGTGTGTCCAAAGTCATCTGCACGTAGTCAAACTTCATGTGTACCCAGTTGTAATGATGAGACAGATGACTTTTTGCTCATCACAGCGCTATTCTGCCTGTCCATCCTAGGCGGTTGCACTTTGAAAGACTTGTACAATGTGTACAAATGTCAGCACGACCTATGTGCAAAAGTGTAAGTAAAAGATGGTAGGTTGTTAAAAGCATGTCACCCTCATGGTACAAAATGTTGTGGATCATGACAACCTGCAAATGTAGACAATGAGGACTCAGATACATACTATAATAGGACACAAATGCCATGGACCACATGCAGTCCATCACATCACTATATCATTGTATTCCCACAACAAGATTTGCACATCAATGACAGTTGACTCATTAACAATATTTGTTACACAAAAAGCAAATGTACAAATAACAAAAACTGCTTTATTCAGCATTTGTGAAGAAATGAAAAAAATAAATAAGAACAATAAGGCCAATGGCCAGTCCATTTTAGAGAGTCTTTGAGGGGGTCATGATTATTAATCCTCCCTTGCTTGCCTGCACTGCAAACACAAGGGGACATCTCCCCTTGGAGGGGCATCTTTAGGGGCATGCCAGGCACCGCAGGGACAGGACTAGGGGGTACCGGTTTGGGTTTTGGGAGGGATGGGATCTAGTGTTGTGTCGGGCTCCACTGCTGTGAACTGGTCAGATTGAGGGGGTGGGTGCTCCACGTCAGTGGACTGGTCATATTGAGGGAGTGGGGGCTCCACTGCAGTGGACTGGTCAGATTGAGGGGGTGGGGGCTCCACTGCAGTGTCAGGAACAGACTGAAGGGGGAGTGCTGTTGGAGGGGAAGTGCTTGTGGTAGGGGGGCGGGCCTGACCTTCTTGGGGATGGTGTAACGGTGTGTGTGTGAAACTGGGATAGGGTCTGAGGTGTGATCTTTGGGAGGGAGGCCTGGGACCGTGAGGAAGTGGATTTTGGTGGGGAAGTGTGGAATGGTGGTGGGGTTTGGACTTCTTTATTCTGGGGGATGTACGTGAGGGGGGCTTTGTGTTCTTACTCTTAGGAGAGGGTGTGCGTGCAGGGGTGGATCTCCTCTCTGTGCCGGGGGTTTCCTCTTACCCTTGCTAGTGTGGTCTGATGGATTAGTGGGGAAGAGGCCAAGGTCACAGAGGAAGACCCGCTGGGAAGAGGGGGTTGCAGGAGAGTCAAGGGGAGGGGTTTGGAGGGAGAGGTAGCTGAGGAATGCGGAGTGGTTGTGGATGGTTGTGTGATTTTTTTGGCCCTCTCCCCTGTGTGTGTGATGTCAGTCCCCTGAGTGTATGTGCGTGTGTGTTTTGATTTTGTTTTGGGTGATTGTGTGCTGCTTGTGTCTGTTTGTGTGTGTGCATGTGCCTGTGTGAGTGTGCTTGGGTCAGGTAGGGTAGTGTGGACTGTGGATGGGGCAGAAGAAGGAGGGGTGAGGGACTGCTGCAGGAGGGACACTGCTGCCATCAGTGAGGAGGCCATGGCCTGATTTGATTGCTGTTGGGCAGACATGTCTGATGAGATGCCCTCCATGTATGACACCAATTGTGTCAAAAGACTGGTATGTGCCTGGAGGACACTCAGCATGGATGTCTGCCCCACATGGATAAGTTTTAGAAAATCCACGGCCTCCACACTCAGGGGAGCAGGGGTGACAGATGCAGGGAGTGCGGTGCCTGGCCCAAAGGAGACATGCTCCCTAACACGGGAGGGTCCATGGACACTTGGAATGGGAACAGCTGTGAGGGTGGAGATGGTGGTGGTGGTGGGGGCAGAATCTGATGTTGTGGGCTCTGAAATGGGAACACTCACCACCACAAGGGAGTCATCACTGGAGCTTGATTGGTCCTCGGCAGATGTAGATGTTTCCGACCTGCCCTCAGTGTGGCTCCCCTCTCCCTCCATGCCACTGGGTCCCCCCTCCTCTTCCACAGTGGACCCAGTCTGGCTAGCCGCTTCCCCTTGGTCCGTGGAAGTGTCTCCTCCAGTAGCCATAGATGATGCTGTGAACAAGGATGAGAAAGAGATTCACATCAGTCATCTGCATAGTCTTGACACATGAGTATCATCACAGCACATCACAGAGCAAGCCTATGCATCATTTTCAAGGCAGGTTTTAAATCATTACACATAAGTGAACATGGCACTTGTCAGTCTGCCAGTAAACATGGTTCCCAGACACATGATGGCATGTGAAACATTGGTTAGATGTATGTCAAATACCACAAAAACCATGTCAACTACGACACTATTTGGCAGCTGGTCTGATCTGTTATGCTCCTGAGGGTCATGTATCATTACATACATGTCTCATCTCCTGCAAGGGAGTCTGGAACTGACACAGCAAATGGTATGCACACATTTGAAATTTTTAACTTCCATCCCCAGTCATCATGAAAGGCACCTATGTCTTGAACAATGCTCTAATGGTCTGCATGCAGTACAACTGCCAAGTATAAATTCTGCATCCTCTCAACAATTCATGTTGCACACTATGCCACTGGCCTGTCTGGCTGATCACTCTGTACGGACTCTTGGTATAGGACCGGTACATCTCAAGTTTACAGTCAGCACCGTGTCACAATCCTGTATTTACTGCTTCCGGTATCATCTGTATGTGTCAAGTATACATCTCCACAACGTGCTCAACACAATTTTAACCCTTTTACAAGCTCACGTTGTTCTACTTAGACATCGGAGTATGTGAATAAAAATGTCTGGCTACATGAACATTTTACAGCTCTTAAGAAGAAAGCAATGCAGCATACACATAGATGTTCAAGCCACTAGTATGCACAGTCAAGGGATGATACACACATGTATTGACTTGTGTATCTGAGTCAAAAGCCATACATTAGATGTATGTCCATGTTTTCTATATTGACCACCTGTGTCTTTCAAAGATTGGCACATGTACTCACTGTCAACAAGTCTGACCCATGGATTTTCACATTACAATGGTGAAAGTGTTGCCTGACACAAGAATCTGATGTGTCAGTGTCTCGGATGGCCTGAGTTGGCATACCTGTCCTTGGTCCATGTGATACATGTGATTACACAGAGCACTATGTATGAGACAATATATTTTGACCACTTATCAATATGATTTGTCTGAGGCATCCACATTGGTCTCACCTGCTGCACGGATGTATGGCATTGTTTATGCACACCTGTGTGCACCAATAACAACATTTTGAACATATATGTATGTACCACATTGAGTACAGGTCATACATCAGTCAATGTGCTGACACATGTCAGGCAATTACATCACTCATGATGGTCAACTCCATGCACATGTTGTATATAGTGCTGAGCACATGAACATTGGACTACAGCCAATACACAGGACCTAAGTGACACACATGTCGCAGAAGGAAAGGGACACACCTGACCATCATAAGTTAATGGTGTGCAGTTACATTTTGGCCACAGAAGTGTTGTCTTAGCAGATAGATGACCTGCGAGAAGGGTATCAGGCTGAGGAAGTGCAACATGCATGTTAAACATAGTTCTGCAACATGGCACATACTTACACCCTCCTTGCTGCTGTCTGGCCTTCAACTGCCAATCCAGGTCAGGGAAGACCACCGTCAGTATCCGGAGCATGTGGGGGGTCAGGGTCCGTCATCCACCCCTTTTGCGAGGAGGTGACAGCTTCAGCTGGACCCTTGCAATCCTCCGTGTCCAGCCATGGAGGTCCTGCCATCTCTCCTGGCAGTTGCGGACGTGGTGTCTGAATATCCCCACGGATCTTACCGCCCGGACGATGGTCTGCCAAATTTCAGCCTTCTGATGGGCGTCAACCTGTGAGGATGACATGGTGACATACCATTACTCCATATGCTATATGTTTATGCATCACACTCATGGACATATAGGTCATGGTCAGAATGGCAGATAATGTGTAAGGGGTAGCCAAGTATCATCATGGGCAGTTGTCCAGTGTGCAAATCTCCCTCCAAAACATGAGAACAGTGCAGAAAAGTCAAACCCGCTACACACACTTCTACATCACTGTACCTGTCCAGAACCTACATCTACACACTGTAAGACTTACATTAACTATGTTTGCATGCTTGCCCTTGGGGATCCCAATGCTAGTAGTGCATGTTTTTACACAAGACAAATAAAAAAGGCAGTGTAATCAACACTCACCTGCTCCCCTGGTTTGCCATACAGCTTGCTATACTGTGGAAGGAGGCTGTCCAGCAGGGCCTCGTTCTCCTCCTCTGTGAAAGCAGGTGCCCTCTCCACAGTACATGCCATTGTAGCTCCCAGAGGATGCAGAGACAGCAGCAGAGAGATGTTGAAAATGCAGTAAAGTTGCATGTAGTGCAGGCAAGTGAAGTTTCTTGGGAACAGACAGACTTATATCTGTGCAGCAGAGGCGGACTCTGTTCCATGCGTCCAAAGCGATAGGTCCGAGGCGTTCGCATTATCTGAATTCGTCCAATCCATAACATTGCTAGCATCGGACACGCCTACCACGACGTTCAAAATATATGCACCCTAACACTATTGAGTTTGATACATTGGTGCTGTGAGCTAACCGATTCGGATTGCACGCGATTCGTACACGAAGCGAAACGCGCATCTGTCACCATGATGACCAACAGCCAATGTGTGCGTCTGGCTCGGCTCGGATGCGGATAACGCGTCCTTTGAATACTCACCCGCGTCTGTCACCATGACGACCAACAGCCAATGTGTGCGTCCGGTTCAGATGCGGATAACGCGTCCTTTGAATACTCACCCGCGTCATTCACCATTACAGTAAACAGCCAAAGGATGCGTACGGCTCGGTTAGGATGCGGCTCACACGTCCATTCAATACTCACCGCATCGTTCAGCATTACAGTAAACAGGCAAAGGATGTGAACCACACGTTTTGGGTGAGGCTCAGGCGCCCTACACTAATCAGTCAGCAGGGCAGACAGTACAGCAAATCTTGATGTTCTGCTGCATTACATGTGTGTGTACAGTGATTAACATGTCATATTGGACATAGTATTTGATAGCTCACACTCCCATGATGAGCCAAGCTTGATGGGCACACAAAACATTTTTGGTGAGGAACATCACAACTGTGAGTGACAACTTCACAGATCACCCTCCTAGGCTTAGACACAGTCCCAGGGGATCATTGTGTTAACACAGGTTATGTCCACAAATAATCACTGCTTTGTTGGACTGTGTGTTAGAAAGTGCATTGTGTTAAGTTATTGTGAGTAAATCCACAGTATCTGGGTCTTGTACAACGCAGAAACTTCATTGTTGATTTTTTAAATTATATTTATCTGACACATCAGCTTGTATTTGCCATGTGAGTTGCTGTTGTGTCTTTGTGTCACAGGCATACATGGATGCTTGTCAAATATAAATGTGCCACACATTCTAAAATTTTGGGGTATGTGATAGTACATGTATGTCAGACATGATATCATGACAGTGTCCACACTGTGACAGTGGTGTGCACGGTGACACGCTGTCTGTATCTAGTGTCCCACCTAAGTGGCATTACATGATCCAGGTCTGTGTACCTTTCAACCATGTGATAGTTGTGACAAACCTCTGTATTTGATACTTTATTAGGTGTGTGTTGAGTATGTGATGTTTGATCACATGGACAGTGACAGACACCAGTGAGTAGTCACAGTACAGAACTGTAATTGGTGCACAACCATATTAATGTGACATGTCTGGGAAGGGTCACATATCTGTGCTCTGTGTCTAGGCTCAACCTTACGCATCTGACTTTATTGTGTCTTTATTTAATGTTGTATGTGTGTCATTGCATGTTCCTTACTACATTGGAAAGTGTCCTAAAATATGTTTTCACCTGTAACATGGGTACCGCAGGGGACCAGCTGTCCACAGACCCTTCCCCGACCTCCAGACCGTGGAAGAACGGGATAGCATCAGACGATACCGCTTCACCAGACCACTCATTGTGGAGTTGGCAGACCAGTTGGCCCCACATTTGCAACCTGGACGCCCTTATCCCTTTGCACTGACCCCCAAGGTGAAGGTGATGGCGGCCCTACATTTCTTTGCCACGGGATCCTTCCAGTATACTGTGGTTACTGCTGGTGGGATGTCACAGACAATGTTCAGCCGTGTGCTTCGTGATGTGTTGGAGGAATTGTTACATTTTCTGAACCTCTACATCAAGTTCCCAACACCAGGACAGTTTGCAGACATCAAGAGTGACTTTTATGCTTTGGGCAGAACGCCACATGTCATTGGCTCCATTGATGGTACACATGTGGCTTTGATCCCAACACAAGCCAATGAACAAACATTACAGGAATCAGAAGCATTACCACTCCATAATTGCCCTGATGGTATGTCTGCCTGACATGACGATCTCACATGTCTGTGCGCGTTTCCCGGGATCAGCACACGACGCCTACATTATGAGAAACAGTAGGATCCCACATATGATGTCTCAGCTGCAAAATGAGCGTGCCTGGCTTGTTGGTGGGTAATGTTGTCTGTTTATGTTGTGTGTTACTTGTATGTCAGGTTGTACCCTGTTTTCAGACACATGAAATATTTTCTGTGTTCAAGTTAGGAGACTCTGGATACCCCAACATGCCATGGTTGCTGAAACCACTCCGGAACCCTGTCACTCCTGCTGAGTTTCGTTTTAATGAGGCACATAGGCGGACCAGGCGAGTGGTTGAGTGGACATTTGGGCTACTGAAAACAAGATTTCGCTGCCTGGACCATACAGGAGGAGCCCTCCAATATGCACCATCGAAGGTGTGTAAGATCATCATCGTGTGTTGCATGCTCCACAACCTGGCAGTGAGGAATGAGCTACCTCTCATCCAAGATGACGGAGACCAGCAGCCTCCAGCAGGGGAGGATCCAGGCCTGGGACATGTTGCCAGTGATGATGAGGAGGATGTTCGGAGACAGCTCATCATCAACTTTTTCTCATGATTGTAAGTATGCAATGATGAGTTGACAAAGCACTTTCTTTACATGATATGTGTCTGTTGTACAATATCTTTGTATACGTGTGGGTGTATGCTACTTAACATGATCCTTGGAGTTGTTTGGTGTCCATTGAGTTAGTATGGTCACCAGGACAGTGGTGACATGACTCCTAGCTAGTATTCACATTTTCAAAATTTGAAGTATGCAATGTCTCTTGGAGATGTATGCAAATAATTTGGTATTTCAAGACTGTTCTATGTCTCTCCTTCACAGGGTCCTTTGGCTGTTGTATGGAGACATGTTACCTCCCAGACACACAATGCAGTTACAGATTGCAACTTTTCTTAGGATCAGGAATCTGTGCCACACACTCACTTCTGAAATTTTTCAAAAGTCTTGGTTAATTTGTGCTTATTGTCACAGTGTGATTTGATTGCATTTGTTGTGAAGGCAACATGTTGTGCCTGTGTAATAAACCTGTGCTCCACATTGAGGTGTGCCTTGTCTGTTTCCACGCATCCAACATTCATTTACATACTGTATATGTGCCCTAATGTTCACTTTATCTGACAATGATTAGTGTTTGTGCATATAAATGTTGTTTCATTTTATATTAGTGTAGGCAATGAGGATCTATGCCATGTACTATGTGTGGTGTGATGACCTTGTTGTGTGTATCTCTCATGTGTGACAGGTTACATTTACTCACAAGACAGTTGGTAAATTAATGTTCCTGTTTTTCAGCCAATGTCATTGTCATTCCATTCCTTGTTTTTTTGATCATCATTTCTATCTGTAAACAGTGTTTCATTCACAACAGAAGCAAGTATTGTGTGAATATTAATTTATTACAGTGCATGTGTGAAATTTTACAAGAAAGGTATAGTGCTGTGCAAAAGTTTGAATTCCAAAGTTCACAGAGGAGTTGGTAGTGCCAGTAGGTGAAATTTTCAGAGCCAAGTCCACAGTCATTTGAGTCATTGGTCCAACTTAGACCCTCCATCCCATGTGCGAGAGTTCAGTGACAGTCAACAAAGTGAATGCTTCTCACACAAGGAGGATATCAGGAGCAGGTTGTCACTTCCTGGGGGGATGCATAGCCATCTGTCTCTCATTTGTCCCTCTTCGGACGACCCCTCTTACGTTTTTATGGGGGACCCTCAGGTGCAGGCTGCTGCAGTGCAGGGGACTCTCCGCCAGAGTCCTCATCCCTCCCTGTGGCAGTTGCAGATGTAGAAGCAACAGATGTGGTGAGCACACAGGGAGGTGGGGTCATGTTGGTAGCAATCTGGCGGAGGCAGGTGAGTATGTCCCTGTGCACCGCAGTCAGGTCATCAATTTTAGACATGTTTGACTCCATTCTTGCCATGTGTTGGTCCATTTTGGCATAATGGGCAGCCTGCTGTTGTTGCAAATCCCTGAGGATCCCAACTACCTGGCCAAAGTCTCCGGTGCATTCTTGACATGCATTGAGAATGCATGCCATCTGTGGGTCAGCTTGACCAGCAGCACCAGCTGCCTGACGGGACCGCTCCCCACGCCCCCTCTCACCACCTCTACCCACATGAGCAGGACCTGTTGTTGCAGGCACAGACAACACTGAGCCTCCTTCACTGTTGACAGTGGTGTTGTTGTCCGCCAACTCCTGAGTGCCCTGTGATGCTGTCCTCTCGGTGTTTTGTTGCCTTGGTGTGTCTGTGTGGGTAGTGGTCATCTGGGGATTGACAGATGTTGCGGGAGTGGTCGCAGGGGTTGCTGGTGTTACAGCTGCTGGTGTTGCATGCTGACCCACACCGGAGAGCCAGGTAGTTCATCATCATCATCCGATGAGGGCTGAGAGACATCCACACCGGAGAGCTCAGGGTCAACCAGAGTCTGGGACTGGGATTCCTGTTCTGTTCCTGCAGTGTCCCCAGCAGGCCCTGTGGGTAGATGAGAGACATAATGTTTGTGGTGTTTTTGCACAGGTCATCGTATCATACACAATACATTTGCTATTGTACATTATGATGAGTGTATGTACATTAGATTGTCACAGACCCAGGCCAATTTTTTAAGAGAACATTGTGATTTTAACAAGAAGTGTTTTGCTGGTCATGTCCAGCTCCGTGCATAAATGGGCATGTTTTGTTTATTTGACTGTACATAGACATTGACTGTGAAGTGACACCCTGTGCATGACATAGGTGTGTTGGTATTTCCCACATCTGTGCTTTTCCAATGATATATGTACTCTTCCTCTTACGATATGTTTCCAGATTTGTGCATGTGTGCTGGCGTTTGTGCATGTTGTTTGCAGTCAAATTAGTGTGGCTACCTACACACTTGCAGGGCCCGATTCACAGAACTAACTTAAGACAAAATCCTAAACTTACTACCATTTTGGTATTCACAGAAGGCACTTACTCATTTTGGTATTCACAGAAGGCACTTACTTACTCAGCAGCTTCAGCCTGTAGGAGCCGCTGCAGCCACAGCTTGTGCTCAGAAGGGTTCGTCTCTGTGCAGACTCTGTGCCGGACTTTAGGTCCTGATGAAGTTCACATGAGGTGAACGAAACGCGTTGGCTGTTCTGCTTGTTGTACAAGAATAATAAAGGACGCCAGTGTATCCTGCTTGTTGCCACCGTTGCCACCGTTGTTGTTGGGGACTACCTGTCCCAGGATCCTTCCCTGGAGGGGAGGAGTATCGTCGAAAAACGCGCTAAAAGGCGCGAATCACCTCCGCGGCGCGGGACGCCAGTGTATCCTGCTTGTTGCCACCGTTGCCACCGTTGTTGTTGGGGACTACCTGTCCCAGGATCCTTCCCTGGAGGGGAGGAGTATCGCCGAAAACGCGCTAAAAGGCGCGAATCACCTCCGCGGCGTGGGACGCCAGTGTATCCTGCTTGTTGCCACCGTTGCCACCGTTGTTGTTGGGGACTACCTGTCCCAGGATCCTTCCCTGGAGGGAGGAGTATCGCCGAAAAACGCGCTAAAAGGCGCGAATCACCTCCGCGGCGCGGGACGCCAGTGTATCCTGCTTGTTGCCACCGTTGCCACCGTTGTTGTTGGGGACTACCTGTCCCAGGATCCTTCCCTGGAGGGGAGGAGTATCGCCGAAAAACGCGCTAAAAGGCGCGAATCACCTCCGCGGCGTGGGACGCCAGTGTATCCTGCTTGTTGCCACCGTTGCCACCGTTGTTGTTGGGGACTACCTGTCCCAGGATCCTTCCCTGGAGGGGAGGAGTATCGCCGAAAAACGCGCTAAAAGGCGCTAATCACCTCCGCGGCGCGGGACGCGCGCGGGCCAAGGGCGGGCCCGTCCTTGCCCGTCATCGCCAGGTAGAGGCAGGGCTGGGCCACCTTTCTTTGAAGCACGATCAAGGACCCCGATACAGGTACTGTTGTTCCTCTGGTGTTCGGTCCCACGGATGGTGTGACTGTCTACTGGCAGACCATAGTGCCTGGACAGGGGGGATTGCGAGCGTCTTTAGGCATTTCCTGCTCTTCTCCCCAGCGCGCGGTCCCGCGGGCTGTCTGCGCCCAACTGAGACTGACTGAGACTGGGCTGGGACACCCCTCTGAAATCTACTGGACAAGGTACTGTTGGAGAGGAATGTAGAACTTGGTGCCCGGTTGCCAAAATGGGGAAACGGAAGGCAGGGGATGTTGTTAACCATGAGCACAGTATTAAAAAACTAAAGAAATCCGGCGTAAACAAACGAGGGGTTAGGCCTGGGGGTACAGCTCAAGAACAAACCACTTTGGCGGACATTGATACATTAATTAACGAAGTGGAACAGTTGCTTACAACAGGTAATAATAAGAATAAGGTCAAAATGGCGAAGGTTCCGGCTATGTTTAAAAAATCAATTGCACGTGGGGGTATCAACCTGGCCATATCTTTGTCTGAGAACCCCTGCTCACTACGATCCTCTGATTATGAATGCCAGTCTAATGAGCTTGTTCCCGTTGTGGATCAGACGTCTGTATCCTCTAAGTCTACTGATATAATTCTTGCTGACCAATTGACTGAGACCCCATGTTCTTTATACCCAACAATTGCTGTAATTCCCAATATCCCCTGCTCCAACCGGTATGGCCCAATTGCCCCTTTGGATGTACCTGAAGAAGTTGAGCTCTTGGATTCTATAGCTCAGGCTACTACCTCTTTGCCAGGTCCGCAAGGTGTACATACAGCTATGAAGAATTCTCTAGTGGACAATGATATGCTGTTTAGTAAAATGAATGAGCTTTGTACCCAATTAAGAATATTGTCATCAAATGTCTTGTCTTTTAAATCTAAGTTTGTGTGTAGTTGTTGTTGTAGTTGTACGAATTCTGGGCTTTTACCAAGTAAAATGATTTCTCCCTCTGGAGTGGGTAGTGATGTAAGGCCGGCTACTGACTCTGTGCATGGAAGGACCAATGGGAAACATTGTACGGAGGCCCTTACTGGTTCTAGTTTCCTTAATAATAATAATAACTATTCGAAATTTATAAAACAGACCCAGCCAAAGGACTCATTTCCGTTGGCCACGAATTCCAACTCTGTGCTTACGAATCCCACTGCACTCTTACCCAAGTGGTCTTCTAATCAAATGTCAGTGTCTGAGCCTCCCTTCCTTAGAGGGCGACCACAATCTTTTGCTTCATCCGTGTTTCTTCCATCACCATCCTTTATTTTACCAACTGGCTCTGTTCCTTGTTTTTCTGAAAGGAATTTATCCCTGAAGTCTGACCATCAACTACCTAGGGATAAGTGTAAACGTAATAGGTCCATTTACATGGTACAGGTTCCCAAGCTGAATTCAGGTGACAGGGAAGATACGGAGGCACTGATTAATAAGGTGATCTATTGGTTGAGACATGAGCGGAATTGTCTATCTATAATTAGATCTGATATTTTATTTGCAAAGAGACGTTTAACTCCACTCTCGCAGTTTGACCATATCCATATCGTTCTATGTACTAATTTTTTAGCTGAAAATTTAATTAACTTTGCTGTGCGTACTTGCGACTATGTTGGTGGAAAACAAACTGGTATACAATTAAAAGCAATTTCCCCATTGCAGTGGGCTCAGATGGGGCAATCGAATGAGAACTATGCTATATCTTCTGATGTCCCTAATACTTGCACCATTCCTTTACAATCTCCTATGAATGCATTAGATTGACTGTATGTAAGGTCTGTGTGCGTAAATACCAGTTTGGATAGCAATAGCCCTGGGGAAATGAGCCAAGTAGGGGTGGGAAAGATCGTGTGTGGTTTAAATCATGTTATTAAACAAACGTCTTCTTTGGGTAGCTCCAATACTGAAGCTGTTTCACATGATATGGTGGATAGGTCATGTGGGAAGCTGAAGAGCGGTGAACTTATTATACTGCGACCCCTGGATGACCATATTAGATCTCAGGGTATGATAGAGCCTAGTACTGATATTCATATAGTTGTTGAGTCCAATAATTCCCAGAAATTAAATCTATTGTCTTGGAATATTGCAGGTATCGGCCAGAAATTATGTGATCAGGACTGGATAAGTTACATTGCAAGGTATGATGTATGTCTACTGCAGGAAACTTGGGCTATAGAGAAAACTTATATAGATGGATATGCATCCTTTAGTGTAGACGCTAAGCCAGCCCTTCAGTTTGGTAGAGCTAGTGGTGGACTTTTAACTTTGATCAAGAATGGTCGCTTTAGCTCTGTCACTACTATAGAAATAGACTGTTTAGATTTAATGGGAACCTTAGTCACCCTATCGTCTGGTCTTTCTTTGGCAATTTTTAATATTTATGTAAGGCCAACTCGATCTATTGATACGTCTACGACTTTAGCATTATTGGACACTATATTGGATAAATTATCCCCGGATACAAGAATTATAGTGGCGGGAGATTTTAACACCGGCTTTGAACCCTGCTCCTTCTTATCTGAGACTACTGTGGAGGAAGATGAGCAATGGGGAATTCCTACATTGCAGGTGCCCATGAGGAAAAATCTCACATCATGTGCTTTACAGATAGTTTCATTGGTCATTGGTAGAGGTCTTAGAGCCCTAAATGGTCGTACCACCTCTGATCCCCTGTGTGCACCAACATTTAAGAGAGGTATGTGTGCCAGTATAATTGATTATGTATTGATTGATGTGAGAATGTGGCCCTTATTAGCCGATATGGAAGTCAACGTTAGGTCTGATAGTGATCATAACTCTCTCGAAGTGGTACTTGCGGGAGAGCCTTTGGTTTCTGGGTGTGCTGCTATTTTTACAAATGTTCCTGTAGCATTGGCTACCAATAATCGACGTGCTGTTAGGTGGCCGGAAGTTATGGCTAACCCGGATGTTTATTCAAAAGTTTATAAACAGTTTATTACCTCTTTTGACCCTTACGAGGGGATAGATACAGCAGGAATACCTATTTTATCAGTCCATATGCAGCTGTTCGATGGTCTTCAAAAGATATTCTATAGAGAGGTGACTATTACGAAGTCGGCACACTGTAAGTATCACAACTGGTTCAATCCTGCTTGTAAAGTAGCTAAGAATCTATTAAAAATAGCTATTGATGAGGGTGACAGAGGTAAAATTCGTACCGCTAGAGGTTTTTATAAAACACAGCTTAGAAAGGCTAGAAGAGATTGGGAAGATAAGTTTTGGCAGGATCTACTTGCAGCCACTAAAACCAAGGACAGTAGATCGTTTTGGAAATTGGTCGCCCAGAGACACTCCGAAGGAGTAAAGTACCCAAGTTTTAATATACCACCTGACGACTGGGTAGCTCATTTTTCATCATTGTATTCGCTAAGGAAGTCGGTTGATATTGACAATGGTACTAATATAGTGGAGGACGCTATCTCGCCACACATAACGCAAGAACAATATAGTAACCCTGTCAAATTCAGTCTTGAAGAGACAAGCCGTGCAATTCAGTCTCTTAAAATGGCTAAAGCACCGGGACCTGACAAAATCCCGGGTGATCTTTTTAAGTCAGAGCCATTAATCTGGTCAAGCTATTTTAATCTTCTATCGAATGCTATCTCCGCCGGGGAGCGATCCCTGATTCATGGAGGGGGCTGAGATAATAACTATTTTTAAAAAAGGTGATGCTAATAACCCAGCTAATTATAGGCCTATTAGTTTGTTAGATAACGCACAAAAAGTTTTTAGTCGCCAAATTTTTGTTAGGAAAATGCTATGTCTTCCCCAGAACACACCTCTTATTCCATTGTATTTGGATTTAGGATTAAAAAGAATATCAGACCTAGTGGCTTTGAAAGTCTTGATCTACTGGGTTCGTCTTTGGTGTACACCGGAGCTAGTTGATTACAGAGAATCCCTGACCGATGTTTTAAATATACCAGGTGCTCGATCGCTCCCATGGTTTAAACACGTGTTTTCGTGGGTGAGTATGTTAGGTCTCCGTAGATTTTGGGATGACCCTACTAAACTTAAGAAAGTCGATCAGCATCTTCTTAAAACTACTTATTGGAATTTTATAAATGAATGTGTATTAAGAAAAAATTATGTAGGATCTCTGACCAACAGTTTTTTTGATTTTAAATCTACTCCATTATTGGAAGATTATATGGATTTTATACCTTTTGCTTTCCCTAAAAGCCTTTTTATACGGTTTCGTTTGGGGACCTTGCCTATAAGATCATTTACTCATAAATGGAATCCTGCACAGTCAGAATTGACTTGCCCAATGTGTAAACAATGTGATGAAAATAAATCACATTTGCTATTTTTTTGTCCAGAGTATTTGTCCCCTAGTAGGAGGTGGATCATTCCGATTTGCCGGGAAATGGGACTTGTACATTATCAAATAGCATTACGGATTCTAAAAACGAATCTCTCCCCTAGAATAGTTGTAGCTGTTAGCAAATTTTTAGAGGCAGTCTGGTATAAGCGCAATGCAATTTTAAAGTTAGATCAGTGTAAGGATTAAGGATGTGTTTTATTTTATTGCTTAATTTATTATTGATGAATTCTTTTATTCTGTATTGTTCTGTTAGGTGTAACTTTTAGGTACTGTTTGTTGTTGGATCATATGTACAGTGCTAATGAAATTATTGTCTTTTAACATCTATGATATTATTGCTGCTGTTATTGTACCCAACTCTGAAGCACTATGCACTTTAATTATGGACCTATTGCTGCTATTATTGTATTTACAATTGTAACGTAATTTGAAGCATTATGCACTTTAAATATGGATATACTGCTGCTATTATTGTTGTTATTGGACATGTATTTGCTGTATCATTGGTCAATTTGATGTATAGGTTGTTGGTTGATACTTTGATGGTTGCAATAACCGAATAAAGTTATATACTACTACTACTCATTTTGAGTAACTTACTCATTTTGAGTAACTTACTCATTTTGTGTAACTTACTCATTTTGGTATTCACAGAAGGCACTTACTCATTGATGAGTAAGTGCCTTCTGTGAATACCAAAATGAGTAAGTTACACAAAATGAGTAAGTTACTCAAAATGAGTAAGTTACTCATTTTAGTATTCACAGAAGGACTTACTCATCAATGAGTAAGTGCCTTCTGTGAATATCAAAATGAGTAAGTTACACAAAATGATTAAGTTACTCAAAATGAGTAAGTTACTCAAAATGAGTAAGTAAGTGCCTTCTGTGAATACAAAAATGAGTAAGTGCCTTCTGTGAATACCAAAATTGTTGTAAGTTTAGGATTTTGTCTTAAGTTAGTTCTGTGAATCGGGCCCACAGTCGGTAATGTATGTGAGCATTTTGTTTATGGTATTTTGATGAATGTGTTCCTAGTTCTCATCTCATTGCACACGTGAATAGCTGTCAGTAGCAAATAGTGTTACTGCTTTGCTTTGTGCCTGATCACATCATGTATATTATCCTTGTCCTCCATGGACAGATGAGTTAACCAAGGCTGCTTTCTTGCTTTTTCAGGCTCAGAGCTGTGAGGTACAGAGGTTTGTGTGCTTGTGTTATGCTGCTGGAACTTGTACCCCTCCTCCCACCCAGACCAGCTTACTCCTCATGGACAAAGTATCAATCACAGTGAGGGGAGTGTAGTGGCAAGGATGCTGACAACGCTGCATGATGTAGGAGGTGAATGCAACTCCCAACAATGCCTTGTGCACATGACACAATGCAACAGTGTCAGCCATCTTGCTGTGGCCCTTCCATTCACTGTCAGGTATCCATTGTCACTGATGAACAGGTTGCTTTGTGTGTGGGTAGTGATGTGTGCTATGACTGCAACTCACACCATGTCCTGTCCTCCACACAACTTCTTAGCCAGCCCAGGGAGCACACCTGGGACTATGCATTCCCAGACAGTGAGTGGAAATGTACTGTGAAGATGGCTGAGAGTGGGGACTGGTGTGAGAAGCCCAAGGCCTGGATGTGACTTGTGGCCAATTCATACATAAAGCCCCTGTGTCAGCCATCTTGCCAGTACATTTCCTTTCACTCTCAGGGACAGCCTAGTCACAAGAGTGCTATTTGTTGTGGCTGAGAAGGTGTGTGTGGGCAGGGCATGATCGTATTTGCAGTCACTGCTGATAATCCTCCTCCCACATAGCCCAACTACACCACCTGGTACTATGCTTTCCTCACAGTGAATGGAAATGTACTGTCAAGATGTCTGACAGTGGTTCATGGTGTTTGTTTGATCACTACTCCCATCAGGGCCTTGTGCTCCCCACACCAGATACCAGTGTCAACCATCTTGACAGTACTTTTCCACTCCCTGTGAGATCAGCACAGCTCAGCTGGGCTGGTTGGTCCGTGTGTGAGTATGATTATTTTCACTGACTTCAACTCCCATCAGGCCCTGTCCCACACACACTCATCCCACCCAGAACATACAGCACACCTGTGAGTATGCTGTCCCTGAGAGTGATTGAAAATGTACTGGCCAAGATGTCTGACAGTGGTGCCTGGTGTTTGTTTGAGCACAACTCTCAAGAGGGCCTTGAGCTCCCCACACAGAAGCCCAATGTCAGTCATCTTGCCAGTACATGTTCATTCACTCTCAGGGACAGCATAGTCCCAGGTGTGCTGTTTGGTGTTGATGGGAGGGGTGTGGGGGACAGGGCCTGCTGGTAGATATAGTCAGGGCTACCACTACTCCTCCCACCCATAGCAAGTTGACCACCATGAACCAAGCTTTCATGACAGTGAGTAAAACTTTACATTCAAGATGTCTGACAGTGGTGCCTGGTGTTTGTTTGAGCACAACTCCCAACAGGGCCTTGTGCTCCCCACACCAGAGCCCAGTGTCAGCCATCTTGCCAGTACATTTTCATTCACTCTCAGGGACAGCATAGTCCCAGGTATGCTGTTTGGTGTTGGTGGGAGGGGTGTGTGGGACAGGGCCTGCTGGTAGATATAGTCAGGGCTACCACTACTCCTCCCACCCATAGCAAGTTGACCACCATGAACCATGCTTCCATGGCAGTGAGTAAAACTTAACATTCAAGATGTCTGACAGTGGTGCCTGGTGTTTGTTTGACCACTACTCCCATCAGGGCCTTGTGCTCCCCACACCAGAGCCCAGTGTCAGCCATCTTGTCAGTACTTTTCCATTGACTGTGAGGTAAGCACAGGTCCTGGTGTTCTTGTTGGGCTATGTGGGAGGAGGAGTGTTAGCTGTGACTATGACTCCCATCATGCCTTTAGCCACACCCACCTTCTCAGCAATCCCAGCCTTCCTTCCTGTGACTCAGCTTCCCTGTGAGTGAGTGAAACAGTGCTGGCAAGATGGCTGACAGTTGTGGCTGCTGTTTTGAGCACCAACCCTTGCTGTGTTTTTTGGTAAGTTGGTACATGTCATGAAATAGTTACATGTTACTCTGAGATTGCATGTATTGTGTTTAGCAAACTGGCATACACATCACATGCTCATTTGCTTCATATTGTTATGGCTTTGCTAATAGTGATTTGTATCACTGTCCCCTTGACAGTGATGTCTGTGGGTGTGTATATGCTGACAATATTGGCTATTTGAGTATGTACTCGACAGGCTCTGGTACTCCGGATATTCCATGGACGCCCTCCGGTAGAAGGATGGCATGCACCTTCTCCTGCCAGGAAGTGAAGTGCACAGGTGTTGCAGGAGGGCCATCGCCAGTCCGCTGGCTCAGGACATGGTCTTTGCCAATCAGCTTCTTGACCCTCCTTCGCACATCATAGTACCTGTTCCTGATATTGTCCATTGTGCGCAGGAAAGGTGCTTGAGCGTTCACCTTGTTGACAATCCTCTCCCACATCTTGCTTCTCTGTGACAGGGGGTCTGTTGGACTAAGTTCCCAAATAACTGTGGCTCTACTCTGAGAATTTCATCTACCATGACTTCCAACTCCTTCTCTGTGACCTTTGGATTCTTCTTTGGGGGCATGGTGATGGGTGGTGGTGGTGGAGGAGATGGATATGTGGGGGAGTGTGAAGGTGAGGGTGAGTGTGTATGAGTAAATGTGTGTGTGTTTGTGAGTGTAATAGTTAACAGGTGCTAGTAGTGTACAGGTTGTGTGGTGGATGAGTTGTGAGTGTATGTATCAGTACAGTGTAATAGTGGTATGTGCTGGCAGTTCTGTTGAAGTAGCAAAGGATCATGGTAAGGATTTTGGCCCATTATATAGGTGGAGTTGTGGGTGTGGCTTATTTTAAATCTTAAATTTGTTTTTTCATTGACAATGCCTGTTTGGACTTATTCTGTCTGTTTCTATTGTATTCTGTTGAGCATAACAGAAATGTTTTGTTGACCGCACCGGATGCTTGTTCATGTATTGCCGGGGTGGTCCGAGTCTGTCCCATTCACGCTACGCTATGTTGCAGCGTTCGCGTACGAGTCGGTTGCATCGGGCTCTTTTCCGTAGGATTCGCTCGCACGGATTCATTTCCGTATGGGTCGGTCGTCAGTATTGTGCTCCGTGCGAGTCGTTTGCATTTGACACGCATTGCATCGTACTACGTCGGTCGGACTGCGCGCGTATGTGTCGGTCAGAAGGTATTCCCGATTCGTGTCGTTGGGAAGGCTTTCCGAGCAAGATCGGAATCGGGCCCTAAGTCGAATAAAATCCAAAACTACAACCCCCAAAAAATACCACTGACTTTAAACAGACAATGTTCAATTCCATATTAAAAATGTACCATCATACTCTATACAGGGCTATTACTGTCATTTCAACCAGAGAATTTGGAGATACCTCCAAAAAGTGTGGAGTACTCAACAAATGCCCAATTTGCCAACAAGGTAAAAAAATTAATATATACCAGTTACAGAAGAATCAAACCAGTAACATCTCTTCATAGAGTCACTCTCCTACCAAACACATGAACACAAACTAAGGGGCTGATTTAGAGTTTCGCAGAGTGGGTACATCTCAATGGCGACAGATAACCCTCTCCACCAAACTGAATGTCAGCCTATCTGTTTTAAAGAGTGGTGGACCTTAAGTTTGTGAGCAAAGGAGACCACTTTGTCTCTATCACTGGCATAGGCCTCTGATGGCCCAACCAAGTAAGAGCTGTCAGAGGTCTGGCCATTTAACCGCCTGCCTGATTTAGAGTGGGAAGTTGAATGGCCAGTTTTCACTGCCCCTCACTCCCAGGTAAAAGCTGGTGGCTCGTGCCAGTGATAAATGCAAAATGAGTGTGGTGGTCATTATTTTTTAGATTTTCAAAAACAAAATCCTGCTTTGGAATGTTGCTTGTAATAATAAAACAAAATGTTAAAAGTTTGACCGATGGTGCCAGCCTTTTGACGGAGCTGTCTATCAACATTTTTAATACATTGAAAGGAACTAACATGATGCAGTTCCTGCCAGTGTTAAGGGACGTCTGCTGGGTCAGTGGCCATCCCTACATTTGATGGGTGGAGGACCTTCAGTATGGTGGCATAAAGTACTCCACCATACCAAAGTATTCATCCAGTCACCAAAGTATAAATCAGGCCTTTAGGATTTTCATTTATAAATGTAGGCCTAGCCTTTTTATTCATAACTTAGGGGCTGATTACGATTGCGGGCGGACTTTGTCCGCCCGCCACCGTAGCGGTGATTGGGACCGCCCGCCAGACATGCGGCGGTCCCACCACTGCAATTAGGATGCAACCGCCATACTGGCGGGCGAATCCTGGGCCTTTAACATTGCGGGCGGTGCTGCTGGCTGCAGCACCGTCCGCAATGTGAAAGGTGTTTGTACCGCATTTCCCTGCATCACGTGGCAGGCACCACGCAGTGCCTGCCACTTGGTGCATGGAAATGCAGGGGGTACCATGGGTACCCCCAGTGCAGCGACACCCCCCCACATGGGGGCCCGCAACGGGCCCCCAAACCCAATCCCCGCCAGCCTTTCCATGGTGGCATCGCCGCCATGGAAAGGCCTCCTAAAACCCACATCCTAATATGGTGGACGGTGCCTGCTAGGCACCGCCACCATATTAGTGGCCCTGCTCCGCCCACCAGGCAATCGGAGCGATTGCCACCGGCGGAAAAGCGGCGGACGGACTTTGCGTCCGCCGCGATACCCACCGCCATCCTAATATGGCGGTGAGTAATTCTCAATTTGATGGTGGAACGATCACCACCGCCGACCCGGCGGTGGCGATCGTTCCGCCATCGTAATGAGCCCCTTAGTATTTGGAAATAAGTGTGGCCCTTGAACACAATCTCTGACATTCATATTGATATCTGCTGTGTCACACAACTTTCACTCTTTAACTTCCTTCCTTTGCGCCGTCTAATTTAAACATTTTTTATATCACAGTGTCTGATCGGATACTCATGAGCCTGGTCAGTGATGTTCATACATACGTCATCAGTGTCACATAGCTATGATCTAGGGAAGTGAATAATAAATGGTTGACGATCCCACGAGAGACACTTAAGTGTGCATGAGCTCACTATACCACAACTGAGAAAGATTTATGCATCATTCTATCAGTCGTCACAGACAACTCAACAACTTAAATCAAATAATGTAACCTCAATTATCACTACTTAATTCCACGCCCCTCATTATGAGGCAATCAGTGTTGAAGCTCTCATGCGTAAAGTGTGATACTTATGAGGCAATTAGTGTTGAAGCTCCTATGTGTAAAGTGTTGTATTTTTAACATAGCCTACGTCAGCATTTCATAGCAGAGCAAGGCGGTGATGGTAATTGTGCCAATCAAAGTAAATGCATCTTGTAATTAAACTGTCCATGCAATCAGTCAGATTGATTTGACAAGAAAACTCTATACTATGCAATGCTTTTACATTCAGGTAAAATGATGTTATCAATAAATCGCTCAAAAACAGTCACCAAAAGTCCATGACATCATACGCAAGGCTGTACATTTCATTATCATAATTGCATCAACATGCATTAAATTAGGCACACTTGACGGGCAGTGTTATAAATATAAGTGTAAACATTGTGAAGTTTAGTGCCATTACCACTGCACTGGTATTCAGCTAAAGACCTGGTTTATCATTGTCTTAAAGTCTCAATTATCATTTTAATCATTGTTTAATTTGGTGTTAGAAAACAAAATCATATCAACTTTGATTATATTTTCAGCTAAGAAAGTTACTTCCATTTACATACAATGTACACAGTTTCAAATCAATGGAAGAAATCACACACACATCCACCAATTTAACTAAAGAACGTACACATTCTGTGAGAGCAAGGCAAAGGGTATTCGTGGAAAACACAATGCTAAGTGAAGGCACATTCTATTTAATGCTTGCTGTCCTTTCCCTTAACCCCTTCGGTGCTCACGACGGCCCCCGGCCGTCACGCGTCACAGTGGGCGTGTGCGCACGACGGCCGGGGGCCGTCCGAATCCCGCCCACTAATACAAACGCCCGCACAGCGCGAAAATTCGCCGCGCACGCAAGGGGTTAAAACATGTAATAGAAAGTTATCCTCTACGATCTTGGGTATCCACTTTCCCTTCTATATTATGTTTTGTTATAAAGCTAGATGTGTGCATATAGTCATGTTCACTAATTTACCTGACTTTCTTCATGCAGATGTGCATCACCTAACCGGCATTCTCAGCAGGAGATTGTGTCATCTATCAATAACTGAAGCATGTTGGGTCCTAATGGATGTCTTGTGGCCTGCACAGTGTTCTACTCCTCTATTGGCCTTGTATGGCTAGAGAGAGGTGTGCTATGAAGGCTCAGCTAAATCTTTTGGTCTGAGCACATCATTCACACACTTCTCACCATAAAACTGTAACCCATTTGTTTGGCTGGGTTTTGTGCCAGTGACAGGAAAGGCCTTAAAATGCAGTGTGGAGACATCAAGTTTTACCTGTGAAAATTTAGCAATTATTTTGATATGGGTAGATGAGACTTTGGGCCCTGGATCTGCGCCACACAGGGAAACCTACCAAGCCCAGACATTTCTGAAAACTAGACACTGAGGAGATTCCAGGGTGGTGTGACCTGCCTGGCCCCCACTAAGTTTTCTTGCCAAATTCCCACACAAACTTTAAACTTTGGCTAAAATCACACATTTTCCTCACATGTTTATAAGGAAAAGTGCCAGAATTTTCAGGGATCTCCAAAATTCCTTTACACACATCGCCCTATAAAAATGGTACTTCACTTCTGCGATTAGGCCTTTTGCCCGTAACAGGGACATCTTCAAAATGCCACGTGGAGTCATCAAGTTTTCTCCTTAAGAATTGACACATTTTGACAATGTGGGTATCTGCAGTATTTGTGCTGGGCTAGGCTGTCATCCAGAAACACCTAGAGAACCTAGACATTTCTGAAAACCAGACACTCAGGGCAGTCTAGGGTATTGCAACGTTCTTGGATCCCACTATGTGTAAGTTTCCTTACCCAGAATTAACTTAAAAGTCAAACGTTGGCTTAAAGCACACAGTTTCCTAATTTTTCTGTGAGCATAAGTTCTGGAATATGTGAGAATCTACAAAATTCCAACCACCTAGCATTCTGGCACTTTTCTTAATAAAAATGGTACTTGTGCAGTTAAGCCTATTGCCTGAGACAAGAACAGACCCAACTACATATCATGCATGCAAAGAACACATTGACTTCCTATGATCACAGTTTTCATCTGTTCCTGTCCCTGGCAATGCACCAAGCCACAAAAGTGGAGTACCGTTCTTATAGCATTACCCACAGTTATTCAGGAAGATTGTTCTACAGTTTAGTCCCTCTGCTTTGGCTATGTCGCCTGCAAGTTAGGTCAAGTATCATTCATAAGGCCTAATTTTGTGTCAGAGCTTAAGCGGAGAAATCTGAGTGACTGATAGAAGACATTTGACCAGTATGTAGGAGTTTCCTATTAACAGCTTTCTAGACCAGACTCAGACATTTGTGTTGAATTCATTGATTGTTGTTGAGCAAAGCTATTTGCTGTTCTTAGACAATACCTTATTGTTTCTCTGCAACTTATAAATATTGTGAATTGCTCTTTTCTCTACCAATTGCAATTTTTGCACTGACTTTTTAAAGAGGTTCAGTTCGGTAGATATGCAATACTGAAAACTTGGCATTACAACTACCTGATCTAGTACTTTCTATTGTTCAGCAGTCAACAAAGGGCAGACTTTGGATAGTGCACATAGAATGATGATGACAGATTTAAACACTGGTGACATTTGTGCATCAGAAAGGTAACACAAAGTTAAAGGTAATACCTGAAAAGTATTCAATTCCAACTGATGCTGGCAGTTGGCCAAGCTGTGGTGGCATATACATAGAAATGTAAGCATTTGGAAACAAGATCTCTATTTTGCCACCCTTCATTTTGTTTTAGTTTTTAAATGACAAGAGCTATCTATCACTGACTTTGGTAATCATGTTGGAGCTGCTATGGAAGTCAACCGAGAATTGAAGGTCATCTGTGTTCATCTGGCACAAGAGTCTTCTCTTTTTGATCAAGTGAGCCAAGGACTACATGGAAGTTTTTAATATTCAACAGAGAAAATCCAGTTTCTCAGGTGGACTCGAGCGGGTGGCGAGACCTCAATCTCTGTGGTCCAATACCTTATACTAGGTGCTCTCTGGGTGAAACCACCAGATTGGTATGTGCTACAGCCTAAATTTGATCCTGACGAATTGTGTGTGAACCCTGGTAGCACCCATTACCTGAAAGTGCAGGTAAAATATCAGGTACTTTCCTGTTTGCAATGATGTGGTCTGTTCAGATTATTTTCACATTTGAAATGAGTTCGGCTAGTAATATCATCTGAATCTTTACTGATATCAAGAGAGAGAGAGTAGATGAAGAATAGGCAGCAGGAAAAGCACTCAGTGGAATAAGCTTGTAATTTCTGGTGAAAATGGCAGTGGCATCAGGAGGCATTTACTATCTAGTCTTGGAAAAGGAGGTTGGTATTTGAATTCCTACAATTGCTTTAATCAGACCAGACAAATAGAGGTAATCAAGAGATTTGATGATGGTATGTTACAATCCAGGACGAAAAGATCCAGCAAATTACTTGTCTGATGCATTATGCCCTATAAGTGCAGGTGGAAGCCTAAGCAATCCAGCTTGACGAGGAAATCTCTTGTTACAGGAATGTCTTCCTATGAATCACTATTAAAATGATTCAGGTTTGAAATCATATGTGGTAGATATTACAACTGTTCACAAAAGTTCTGTATTTCTATTAAAAACATCTTGTATGAATGTACAGGACTATAGACAGCACTAAAGAATTGCCTCTTACTGTGCTATTTACTATTAGTTTTATAAATTACAAGTGAGATAGCAAAACATTCCTGCACTTTCAAAATTATTAGAGAAGGGAAGGTAACCCCAACCTTTCCCTTGAACTCAATGAAAACAACTTACTTGGGGCCAGATGTACGACACTTTCATTTAGCGCCTCGCAATTTGCGACTCATTGCGAGTCGCAAATTGCGAGGCGCTAAATGAAATGTACAAAAGTGTTATTACACTGTTTTGCGATTCCCAATGGGGTCGCAAATTGCGAGGCTCATTAATATTAATGAGCCTCTCGCAATTTGCGAGCCCATTGGGAATGCCAGCCCTCCCAGGAATGGTGGCCTGCTGGGCTCAGCAGACCACCATGTCTGGGACTGCTTTTTAATAAAGCAGCTTTTTTTTAAATTTTAAATGCAGCCCGTTTTCCTTAAAGGAAAATGGGATGCATTTAAAAAAAAAAAAAAAGTTTTCGTTTCATTTTTTAAGGGCAGGCAGTGGTCCCTGGGACCACTGCCTGCCCCTAAAAAATATTTTTAGAGACATTCACAAAGTGGAAGGGGTCCCCGTGGGACCCCTTCCAAATTGCGACAGCATTACCACCCTCTAAAAGAGGGTGGTAATTTGCGAGTGTTTTGCGACCGCAAATGCGGTCACAAAAATTCACACATAGCATTATGGACGCAATTAGGAAGGGAACGCCCTTCCTAATTGCGACTTCGCAAATTCCTAAATAGCGAGTCGCAAATAAACTGTGAGTCGCTATTTAGGAATTGTACATGGCCAACAGTGATTTTGCATGCGCAAACGGGTTCGCAAACCCATTTGCGCATGCAAAATCACGTCGTACATCTGGCCCTTGGTAACTTCATGAAAGGTATTGTTTCTGGCTACTGAGGTGTTCCTGGAAAACTAGATTTTTGATCTGACAAGTGAATAGCTTTAGTGTTCTATTCCTCAGCAATGTGGCATCCATTTTTTACTGATGATTTTGTATCTATCAGACAACTGTGGACATACAAGATTTTTGTGGGTTGATGATGGAGCTGTCCTGACCAACAGCTAAGAAATGTTATACATGGGTTTGTGTTGGAGGCTTCTAAAGTAAAATGTTGTAGTTGTGTCATTTGGTGCCATGAAGCTTAGAATGGTATGAGGGACATTTGAGAGGTTAGGATTAAGAGTTGGAAGAGCGAGAAAGGAAAGTGAGGTGAAGCTGAAGTAGGTTGAGAAAGGTATGATGGTATATTAAGAATGTAAGAGGAGCATCTGATGAGAGGCAGGGGGGCAGAATCAATCAATTAGGGAATTGTAAGCGCGCTACTCACCCGTGAGGGTCTCAAGGTGCAGAAGGTGTGGCTTAGTAGTTAGGTGACTGGCTATCAGTTACTTGGGTATACAGTGGAGTGTGCACTTATTTATTAGGAGTTTTATATAGCGCTGGCCAGACCCGAGGGTATCGGAGCGCTTTACAACAGATTTTAAGCAGACATCACATAAAAAGGCAAAGGTAACCGTAAAAGTTCGAAGGACTCAGTGTGTTGTGCGTCATTGAGATAGGGGGGTCCTGAGATGGCATCAATGAGTGCACAAAATCTTGAGTTGAACCTCCTTCCGGGAAGGGGGAACGAGGAGGGGGGTAGGGGTGCGGGGATGAGGTAGATAGTGGCAGAACATTGTCTGAGGGTTGTAAAGTGCAGGAAGAGGTAGGTTGTGGTGGCACATTATCAGGTGACTGCAGACTTCAGGTTTGTGCGTTTCAGCTGTGATTCTCGGTTCGGGGAGGCACGGTTGAGGTAGAGGTCTTTTAGGAGACTTTTGAATTTTATGAAGGAGGGGATGGTCCTGATATTGACTGGGGTGGAGTTCCAGATTTTGGGTGCGTTTCCGGCGAAGGATCGTGCAGCGGATTTTTGTTTGCGGATTTTCATAGGGAGAGTAAGAGGGTGTTGGAGCTCCTGAGGTTTCTTGTCTGGCCGGCTTTCTTGAGTTTGGAGGCCAGGTATTCAGGTTTTCCTGTGTGCAGGGCTTTGTGCGTGAGGCAGGCAGTTCTAAAGCTGGCACGCATTTCGACTGGGAGCCATTTTAGTTCTCTGAGTGCGGGAGTTAAGTGGTCATATTTCTTAACTCCGGTGACCATTCTGGCAGCTGCATTGAGAGTTGTTTTGAGTGGCGCTAGGTGGGATTGAGCTGTACCGGTGAGGACTGCGTTCCCGTAGTCAAGTCTAGATAGCACCAGTGATTGGGTGGCTTGTTTGAGGTCCTTGGGCGGGATGAAGGGCTTAATTTTGTTGAGAAGCTTCAGATTGAGGAAGGCACTCTTCGCGGAGATCTTAATGTGTTTGGACATGTTCAGTTTTGGGTCGAGGGTGATTCCTAGAGATTTTACCGAGTTCGCCAGGGTGAGATTACCGTTGAGAGCATCGATTGCTTTCAGCCACTCTACGATTTGAGGGTTTTCTGCTTTGTTGGAGATGAGGAGGATTTCGGTTTTGTCTTGATTGAGTTTAAGGTGGTTTGTTGCTAGCCACTGTTGAACTTCTCTAAGAGTGTTGTTGAGTCTTAGAATGTCGTTGATGGAGGAGGTTTCCAAGTAGATCTGGGTGTCATCAGCACATAGGTGATAGGGGATGTTGGCTTTTTTGAGAAGGGTGGTGAGGGGTTCCATGTATATGTTGAACAGTTGAGGGGAGAGCCCCGAGCCTTGGGGGACACCTCTGTTGACGGGTTGTAGGTCGGACGTAAAGGTTTTGATCTTTATCCTTTGGGAGCGGTTGTTTAAGAAGGAGGAGAACCATTGTAGGACCACCTCATCCGCACCTACTCTGTCTTGAAGAGCCTTGATGAGTAGATTGTGATCAACCGTGTCAAAGGCTGCGGATAGGTCCAGGAGGATGAGTAGGCAGCATTTGTCAGCATCAAGAGATTTGTGGATGTCATCCACGATGTTAAGGATCGCGGTTTCAGTGCTGCAGCCTTTTCTGAAGCCCGATTGGTGGTGGTCTAGCAGGTTGATGTTGTCTATGTGCTGAGTCAGTTGTATGAGGACGCACGTTTCAAGGATTTTGGATAGGAAGGGGAGGTTGGAAACAGGTCTGAAGTTGTTCAGATCGGTGTTGTCTAGGCCTGGCTTTTTCAATAGTGGCGTGACTTGGCCGACTTTGAGGCAGTCTGGTATGATGCCGGTTTTGCACTTATGCACTTATGTGCAAGGCCCAAAACTTTGCTAGATGCTATCAAATGGCGGTGTTTCAGTGTCTTTTAAAAGCATGTGTGGCCTGGAATGAAGTGCTGGTGGCGTGAGAAAGGCTTTCATAAGTAGCATGGAGGATCAGGAAGTGTGTTTATCCCTTTCTAGAAGGACAGGATGATTCTTTGATGAGGTGTGTACTGCTGGATTTGAGAGTGCTGAGAGTGTGTGACAGTTTATATCTCAGAGCTGAGTTAGAGGAATTAGGCACTGCTGCATGGTAAGCTCAGTGTATGGTACACATGGTTTTAAAACTCTTTGGCTGACTGGAAGCCTATGTATGGTTCGGAGCTTGTGTAGTCAAAGGTTTCTCTATGGTTGAGGTGTAGCAGGAGACTGACTGTTACACTGTGGAACATTAGGCATCTTCCTGCTAGCTGTGGGGGAAGGGCCATGGCAGGTACATTTCTGTAAGCTAAAAGACATAGGAAAAGTGGGGTTAGGACCTGAAGTCTTTCAGGTTAGGTCAGGAAGGGAAATATGCTCTGTAGGGTGTAGCAATGATGCAAACACGCTTGGACTACTTTGTTGATGTAGGGCTATAAATATAGTCGTCAGTCCATGATTACTCAAATATTTTTCAATTTCTTGTAAGTGTGGCTGGATAAGGCAAGATGGGGGACCAAATCAGTCTGCTCCAGATAACGAAGTCAGTTGTGTTACACCGAGTTTGAGATGGTTTTAAGCAGTTGAGAACAATTTTAAAGGTCAGATATTTGGAGCCTTAGTACTTTTAAGAATCTCTTTCAACCCTTATGTCACTCGCAATTAATGGTTCGGAGTCTTTAGGTGTTCCATCTATGTATTTAATACTGTAGGTGATAAGATGATAAGGTTCAGCATTCGGGGACACTGAAGGTCACAATGTCATATAGATATTTTGATTTCTGGAAGGAAAAAGAATGCCATTAGGTCACTCTCAATTAATGGATGAGAGGCATTAGTTTTTTTATGTATGCATTTAATACTTCAGGGGATAAGGTTCAGCATGTACACTGAAGGTCAGTAGTATCCTCCATGAGCTTTAACAAATCGGGTAGATGTTTTAAATTGTGGAAAGAGGAAGAATGCAACTCAGAGTAGAGCAGAATCCTGTATCCTTACGTGGTTCAATCTAGTGAGCAACATCTGATGATTCATTGTGTTGAATGCTGCAGATGTCCAGGAGAATAAGGATTCCTATGTTTTTGAGATCATTCAAGATAGAGACTAGTGTTTATTCTGTCCCTCTCATTGAGCTAAATTCTACTTACACTGTGTCAAAGAGGACATGCGAGTCTAGGTGTGTGGTGGGCTGTTTGAAACATGGTGATCTACTGTTTTTACAAGAAAGGGAGTGTTGAACCCGCCCAACAAGGAATCATAACAAGATTTCTGAGGTTGAATTAAGCTTGTTTAAATTGATTCAAAAACTTTCCTATTTTCAAAGAGATGATTACATGGGATAGGAAGATTTTTGTGATGCACAAAAGGGTCATCAGTTCCTTAACAAGAGATAGACAGCAACGGTTTAATTCATTGTATTAGTTTGAACATTTATTCGTTTGAGCATTTGACTAGACTGGGTATTGATGTAAAATGGAAGGGCTAAAAACATGTTTTGTACTGGTATGGGTGAAGGGAAATTCCTCAACATAGGGGTGAATTGGTGAAGTAATATGATGAAGATGTGTAGACGGATCCCTTAGTTTTGCTGTCAAAGTAAATGACCACTGTATTCCAGAGCTCCGGAGTAGGGGCATAATTGTTTGTCTAAGCCTTTAGCTTGTAACTCTCCCGAATTGGGGGAATAATTGTTTCTCAAAGCCTTTTGGTTGTAGAACTCAGTGGTGTCCTTGAAGAAACTCCTCTTCACAACAAATTATTTGCAACACTGTCACAGATTTGTAATACTTTTTCTCAAGAGTCTTGGCGGGCAGTGATGCAGTCTCCTTCCTGGGCTGTGTCTCCTGTGAGGACATACGTGAAGAGGTTTGTGTGGTTACGCTGTGTCACAAAGACTTGATCTCAGGCTGGAGGAGCAGAGGAAATCCTAATTGCAATGAATGGTGAAGGATGGGTTCCTTGCTGTCCCTGATAAGAAGGTGGACTATCCAGTGCCCACCCATCTAGTATCTCGTACTCATCTATCGCTGTGTTAAGCAACTGCAGCGCAGGATCCTCCTTACGACTAAAGTCCTTAAACTTATTACCTTGTTTCAGCATAACTAATTTTAACTATTCCACTGTTCCAATTAATTCATTAATTCAAAACAATTCTTGTGAGTGATTGACCAAGGGATAGGTTCATATAGAACTGCCAATGATTATGTTATTTCTAATGACACCTGGGTATCCCACATTAATATGCTATACTCCTGCTACATAAAGTCTTCATTTTTAGGCTCAAGCTACAGACCACTGAAAAAGAAATGATTAAGTTAATCAAAATATCAAGAACATAAAGAGCCTGTGGGTGTGATAAAAGTGGATCCTTACATCTGGAGCTCTTTATTATATAACCCTTTATCAAATTTTCTATCAGAAGGCCTGATACCTGACTCGTTGAAAGGGTTTACTGATAGAATATCGATAGTAAAAATATCGATATTAAAAACATCAAAGTAAAAATATAGATAGTAAAAATATCGACTCCCTATACTTAAACAGGTAAGTACAAAAATATTGAATCAAGAATATCGAAGTTAAAAATGTAGATGTAAAAAATATCGATTTAAAAATATAAATAAAATAAAATAATATATATTAAAAATATTAAATATTAATATTATCTTTAACAAAATAGGGGCCGATTACGATGGCGGTCGGTGTCAGTACTGCGGTGCCGGCGGTGCGGAAAAATGCCTTTTACCGCCCGCCAGCAGCGGTCCTCACGGCCGCCATATTATGAAGGGCAAATATGCCCCATTTCACGACCTCCGTGGTGCAACCCCGACCGCCATGAAATTGCGCCCGCCACCGCGCTGGTGGTAGCCAATGGAGACTCACCGCCGTGCGGAATGACGTCCCGTCCGCTCAACAAATTAGGATGCGCCAAACAACCAGTCGAACCGCAGGGGAGAAACCGCCCTTCCAGACACGGCGGAATCTCGACAGCGGAGCGTGAAACGAGACTTCCGGAGCCCTCCACCCGGAGCCGAACGCCATGGATCCAGCACTACACGTCCTCCCGGTGCTGTACGTGATACATCACCAGGTCAACATCGCCCGCCGCGGACGCCGCCGCAGGTACGTAAAAAAACACAATACAACACGAAACAGAACACAAATTCCACGGGCTGAAACAGGGCACCTGGCCACACCAGACACACTGGTGTGGACAGGAACACATCCATCAGTGTACCCACACATGTCTCATCTGGCACCAATTCACACCATGCATCAAGCCCACCAAATTACCGCGAACATAATGTAATGTGTTGCTGACGACACCGCAGCGGTGAGTATGCGGGAAATCCATCGCACAAAGCAGAATGCATGTACAGCAACGGTCAGGCCAGAAAGACCACAGGCCACCACCACCACCCACCACCCACAGCTCCGCCGCACACAGCAAGAAACATGCCAATCCCCCCCCCCTGTGCACCCCCATGTCCAACACCAAGCGAGCTAAATCCACACCCAGCAGCACACATCTAACACCTAGGGAGACAGACACAGCAGCATTGGGTGTAGATTAACACACAGCACAGAGGCACAGGCCCAGGGCAACACACACACACACCACAACACCACATACATGGCAAGAAAGCTGAATACAAGCACAAAATTAACATCCACACACACAAGGAACATACAGACTACTGGACACACACCCTGCCAACTCACACAGACATACCGCACACCGACACACAGCCACATACACAGACTACATGCCACCAGCAATGGAGCACAACATAGAGGAAAGCAAAAATGATGTGCACACAAATGGGAGGGCAAGGAGACAACCAACAACCAGGTGAACAGACACATGCAGGACAAGGAACCTAGAACAACATCCACACCCCATCCAAGCACATGGCTGGCACAGTGAGTGAAGTCAAACAACAGTCACCTCAGTGCAACAACTCAGGGAGACAGCAAGGTAACCCATGTATAGGGACTGGGATGAAAGGAAGGACCTCAAGTCAAACAGTGAACAGCAAGTACACATGAGTATGCCAGCACCACAACACACAGGGCACATTGGCACACTCAATGACTGTCAAACACAAGTAGGAGTCCCCAAACATACCCCCCTCATATCTGCAGCACACAACCCCAATGCCAGACACACAGAAGGGCCTACATAATGTCCAGACAAGATACAGACAAACAATCAAACCCCCTGGGGGCATCCACAAACATCACACACACACAGGGATTTCAGTACCAACGTCTGCACCAAAACAAAAATGGCAAACACAATTCAGAACAGAAACACATACAGAACCACAAAAATAACACACATCACCTGTGCAGCCAAACTAGGGGAAGGCAATGGGAGCACACACACAACAGGAGTGCACCACCTCATCAGTCTGGAAAAATGCATAGGCTACATACCACAACACAGACAAGAAGTGCACCAACACAGAACAACACAGACACATCAAACACACAACAGATGCACAACACCACAAAGCACATAGCAAACACAGCAGTACATCAGGGGATGTACACTAGGACAGCACAAGGCAACCTACACCCACAGCACTGAATGCACAACAAGCAGTGTGTGCACACAAACACACAACAGTCCCACACAGCCATGAGTCACACGCCATTAACACACACATCAACACACACGACAAAGCCACAACCAACACACCGTACAACCCTTGACCACCCAAATGCACACCATGTAAGTAACCGTTGTGACTAGGATGACTGCCCATCACAACATGACTACACATCTACACTGCTAGGCATACATGAAAGCAAGAACGCACATACATGTTGAGCCTGGTCAGCCTGCCTGCAATCCCGTGTATATGACCCCTCTATGTGTTTGCAGTGCCCACATACCAGGATGCAGTAAAACATAGCCAACAGCAACAAGGAAGGAACATGAGTCTGGTATGTCACCGAAAACAACATCACTGACCCCACAAGTATCCGAGTCATGAAGAACTGAAGTCCCCGTCACCCCTGTAAAAAAATGATAAGTTAAACAAGCCAGTGGCACAGTTGAAGTGGCACACAGAGCATGTGGCCCAGTAAATGTTAGACATATAGGAAAAGCCTTATTCAGTAAGGACAATGACACAACTGACAACATGAGCAACTGTTTTTATTCACAAATAGCACTGATAGGCAACAATATCAGACAAGACCAAGGCACAAGATGCAGAGCCTGAACATGAGAAGCTGCACAGGCAGGGGGCAAACTGCAAGGCCAGTGGCCAGTCCAAGGTGCTGACAGAGTCAATGAGAAGCTGCACAGGCAGGGGGCAAACTGCAAGGCCAGTGGCCAGTCCAAGGTGCTGACAGAGTCAATGAGAAGCTGCACAGGCAGGGGGCAAACTGCAAGGCCAGTGGCCAGTCCAAGGTGCTGACAGAGTCAATGAGAAGCTGCACAGGCAGGGGGCAAACTGCAAGGCCAGTGGCCAGTCCAAGGTGCTGACAGAGTCAATGAGAAGCTGCACAGGCAGGGGGCAAACTGCAAGGCCAGTGGCCAGTCCAAGGTGCTGACAGAGTCAATGAGAAGCTGCACAGGGAATGTGTGTCACCAAACTCCGCCATGGACAGCAACACAGTCTGGTGTGTCACGATGGGCAGCACAGGTACCGGTGTGGGAGAGATAGGTCTGTGACGTTGATCAACATTCATACTTGGCTGTCAGTCTGACTGGGAGCTGACTGTGTGTCGGGCACTGTTGGACCACTTGACTGGGGAGTGAGACGCCCAGCTGAGGAAGAGCTATCAGTGGCCTTGGACGCTGGAGGGCTGCTTGGACCAGGTGGTGTAGTGGCACATGGAGGTGGACTCAGGCCGACATGGGACACAGTGTGGGAGGGAGATAGTGGAGGGGTGCCTTTCCACTTCTTGGGGATTCTAAATGGCTTGCCTGTCTTGGTATCAATGGGAAGTGGTGTGGACACAAACGGCACACTCATCACCAAGGCTGCCGCAGGTGCACATGCTGGACCTCCCCCTGGGGATGTGCTGGATCCAGAAGGACGCTTAGCCTGGCATTGCCTCTGCCCCTCCATCCCCTCTTTACCCTGTGTGCCCCCTACAGTGCCCTCCTGTCCCTGCTTCACTGGACTTGGAGGAGTAGAGGTAGTTGGTGAAACAGCCTTGGATACCTTACTATGTGTAGCCTTGCCAGGCCCCACCTTCACAGTGGGCATGGAGAGTGTCTGCATGCCTTTGCGAGACGTTTTTGGGACCACAGAGTCTGTGGCCGGGGATTGCTCTGAGGCTTGTGACCCTGAGTACTTCCTTCTTGAATCATGTGCCTTTGCAACGCCTGACGGGCTCTTCCCTTTGCGCTCTGGGGTTGTTTTTTTCTTCGTAGGGGAAGGTGTCTGTGACCTTGACCGCTTGGGCTGCTGCTGCTGTGTGCTACGTGTGCAGTATCGTGTCGTTGAGGTGTGTGAAGCGTGGTCACCGTCGTCAGACGTCGCCACTGGCATGGGGTGGACAAAGGGACTGGAATTGGACTACGAGATTGAGCCAGTTGAAGTGCAGCCGCCATTGTGGAGGACATTGTCTGGACAGTGCGGTGCAGCCCACCCACGTCTGAATGTATGCCCTCCATGAAAGCTAACACCTGTGCCAATTTGCGGTCGTGGTCTGACAATGCATTGAGGAGCCCTGTCTGCCCCACACACAGCTGGCGCATAAGGTCCACACACTCTGCACTGATGGCAGCAGGGGGCACAGGGGCAGGGGCAGCGGTGCCTGGAATGAAGGACACTCTTCCCCTCTTTGTGGTGCGAACACGGGCAGCAACAGAGGAAGTGGCTGGGAGGGTGGGCACTGCACGCTGTGTGCTGGAAGATGTAGCAGACTCTCCGTTCCCTGTGTCCTCCAAGATGTCTGCACCACCGCCGTCATCAGATGATGTTGAACTTTGCGTCTCGGGCTGTGATTCCTCCAGCATACTCCTATCCCCCTCCGAGGCGCTGGTCACATCTGTGTCACTGGGATCCTGTGCAGCTGTTGTGCTTGTTTCACCACCACTGGTGTCCGTCCCCTGTCCCTCCGTGCCCACGGGAGATGCTGCATAACAGAGAGACATGTAGGGTCAGCAAAATGACAGCAACAGGACAAACATATTCAAGCAAAGCAACACTGAGGATGACAAAGTCTACATGTTGCAGGCCACCCCGTGCATTCTCACCATGCAGACACACTTCACTACCTCAAACAGTGCGTACAAACATCTAAACCCGGCATAGCTGAGCCATGTGATGGGCAGACAGCACAACATCATGCATGTTGGGGCGTACAAACACTAACACCAATGGACCAGGCCTGCAGCACACCACCCACATTGCCATTGAAATTCCCAGGATTGGAAAAACATCAGTAAGTGCATGTATGTAAGATCCGTGACTGCCACACCCAGCACAGGGGCCACTTACAACCCACTGCATCACAGTAACCACATCACGTACACCAGCGCAGGTACAGGCTTGGTACACATGCAGCCACTCACAGACAAAATCAACCTTCACAGAATACTCACCCCTAGCTTGCTGTTGATGCTCCTTCAAACGTGCGTCCAGCTCAGGCTGTGTCACAGCCAAGATGCGGCACATCAGTGGTGTCAAGCTGCGTCGTGACAACCTGCCACTGCGAGGGAGTATCCCCAGTGTCATCTCGGCAACGTTCTTTGCCAGTCGTGATATGTCGTCCCACCTCTTGTGGCAGTGGGTGCGCCGGCGGTTTGACACTCCCAGAGCCCGCACCTTGGTTGCAATGGACCTCCACACGGCCTTACGCTGGTGTACCTTGAGCTGCAGGTGTGGGAGACAAGAGGTGGAAAACATCAGTGACACACTCTCATGGTAAAACCTCTCTCTCTGAACAGTGGCATGACACAGACTCATCTCCACACGGCAGATATGGGTCATTGATGTACACTCATGCCAACCACACACGTATCACACTCTGTACAGTCAGTGATGTGTCCTTGTCACATTGGGCGTGGACAGTCCATGCCAGGTAGAATCACACAGAGATGGACAACGAGGAGCCACACAAACAGTCACATGAACAATAACTGTCCCGAAACATGCATCACCAGATAGCTGCCACACCATATGGATGTGTACACAACACATGTCCATCCACCCTTCATGTCCATGCATTTAATGTGTGGGTTGCATACACCCCTTAACAACTAGGAAACAGCATGTCAGCCAGTGCATTACAAAACCCCACACTCTCAGGCACATACACCATCTGATCGACTACATGTGTGCCCCCTTGCACTCACACCCCCACTGTTGGAGACTTACCACAACATTTGGGCCACCATATAGCCGTGGGTACTGTGTCAGCACCTCGTCCACCAGGACATCCAGCTCCTCACTTGTAAATGGTCTGGCACGGATCTTCTCCGTCCTAGCCATCACTGTGGACATGAGACGTCAGCGGCGGCAGTGGGCGGTGAGGGGTCCCAGGCAGCAGTCCCTGGAGGCAGCAGCAGGTGAGGGGTCTCAGGCAGCAGTCCCTGGAGGCAGCAGTAGGTGAGGGGTCCCAGGCAGCAGTCCCTGGAGGCAGCAGCAGGTGAGGGCTCTCAGGCAGCAGTCCCTGGAGGCAGCAGCAGGTGAGGGGTCCCAGGCAGCAGTCCCTGGAGGCAGCAGCAGGTGAGGGGTGTCAGGCAGCAGTCCCTGGAGGCAGCAGCAGGTGAGGGGTCTCAGGCAGCAGTCCCTGGAGGCAGCAGCAGGTGAGGGGTCCCAGGCAGCAGGCTCTGTGAGCAGTGGAAATGTGGTGCTCCCTTCCACACATATATAGGGCCCTGGACTCGTTTCAGTGGTCATAGTCTTCTGCCATTGGTGTTCCAGGTCAGCCTTCTTCAAAAGCATCCAATGACCGCCTCAGCGGGGGCGGAGCACGCCTACCGCGATTTTTGAATCTGCAACATGCCACCGCGATAGCGGTCCCCATTGGCTGCAAGGGCATGGTTCATGGCGGTGACACACCGCGGTGTCCTGGCCAGCGCTACCGCGGTGGTGCATCTTACAAATGCATCCTATCTCCGCATCCGCTGGGGGCGGAGCACGCCTACCGCGATTTTTGAATCTGCATCATGCCACCGCGATAGCGGTCCCCATTGGCTGCAAGGGCATGGTTCATGGCGGTGACACACCGCGGGGTCCTGGCCGGCGCTACCGCGGTGGTGCATCTTACAAATGCATCCTATCTCCGCATCCGCTGGGGGCGGAGCACGCCTACCGTGATTTTTGAATCTGCATCATGCCACCGCGATAGCGGTCCCCATTGGCTGCAAGGGCATGGTTCATGGCGGTGACACACCGCAAGGTCCTGGCCGGCGCTACCGCGGTGGTGCATCTTACAAATGCATCCTATCTCCGCATCCGCTGGGGGCGGAGCACGCCTACCGCGATTTTTGAATCTGCATCATGCCACCGCGATAGCGGTCCCCATTGGCTGCAAGGGCATGGTTCATGGCGGTGACACACCGTGGGGTCCTGGCCGGCGCTACCACTGTTTGATTGCCATAAAGTGACATGGGTGACCGGGATGTGGCTGGTGGAGCATGACAAACGCCATCTGCAGCTATGTAGAGGGCCATCACTAACACCAATGTGTCATGTGCAGCACATGAAACACTTGCATCAGTGGTGGGCATCGACACAGGTTCAAATGGTGGTTGGCATGCTCCGCCACCCAATTCACGGACAGTATGTGCGTCCGCTATGGGGAATATGCAGCATCAAATCGTACACTCTGTGCATCATTGTGTTTATGGGGCACGTTTAAGGCACCTACGGACAGTTCTTGTTGTGTGTGGATCAATGGTCATTACTGTACTACGCACAGTGGATACGTACAGTGGCACATGGCACTGGATAACATTGATATGGTCTCCTGTCACAAATGTCAGCCACTGTGTAACGTCTCACACCAAATGGAACACTGTACTCCATTATGTTGAGCAATATTTACACACAATGTCGTATCTGCCACCCATGCTGACCACTATCTCACACCTGAGCCCATGTGTTACACTGAAAACCCAGATGAACTCATTTATTCAGCATGACTGTCATCATTGGAAACAGATGTCACCCTGTTGTGTTATTGCTAAGACCAATTACATGCCGCATGTAATGTCTTTGTACACACTGGCAACTCCTGCAGTGTATGTCCACATGTACAGGGGGGCTCGACCTGCTAAAGGATGACGAGTACTTCAGCACCACACCTGGCATCCGTTGCATTATTATTGTTTGTCACTTGGGTAGACGGCCAGAGCAGATGTCTTTGCTACATGTCTGCCACCTGTAACCACAGGGACCTATGTGGTAGTGTCAGGTCTGTGCTCATGTTGTTTGGACTGTTGTATGTGAATCAGTGACATGTACATTTCAACAATGGTGCTTAGCTAAACTATGTTTTTGAGTGTTGTGCTGTGTTCCGGTGCTACTCACCTGCCACCAGTGCATGTCCATTGTTCACATCAGGAATGTTGCGTTGGCAGATGGACTGCATGCACGGTTGTGGATTGTGCTAACTGTATGGAATATAGTATGCAACATTTGTCCACAGACTATGGGTGTCCAGTATTGCCTGTGCAATGTGTGTGCACTGATTAGCGGGAATTGTCTGCAATGTTGGATGGTCAGCACAAGTGGCACACGTGTGCAGTGTGTTGCCACCAACACTAGTGTATGTGCATGCTATGGGGTGCTAGCCATCCTTGCTCACCATCTATTCCAGCACTGTGTGGGTGGATCACATCTGCTGGTGTATCAGGATGGAGTGGGCACCCAAGACAGGTGAGATGTACCTTGATTGTTGTGCCTGTGACACTCATCCAACTCTGACATTTGGTCAATGTGAGGTACCAGTGTCCCACTACTCATGCACAGCCAGCATGTTTGTTAGATGTGGGATATTGATTGTATGCTGTGTTGGGCCTGACAGCCTGTGTGGAATGAGGGTCAGGATGCATGTCCTTTGGGACATGTGGTGTAAAATTACATCCACTGGTGTCAGGTGTCTGAGCCAGTTGTCCATATGTAATGCATACAGTCTGTTCATGCGTAGACTTGTTGGCATACTGGCTTGGCATTGTCCATGTAGTGTTGTATGTTTGTGTTGTGGCACTGTTGTGTCTTGAAACAGCTGGATGTGTATCACCATGGTATGTGTTGTGGTGCACATGTGTCCTTGGGCAGTCCCTCCTTGATGCTGCATGTAAATGTCCAAAATGGGGGAAGATTAAGGGTGCATACAGGCCCTGCTGATCACGTCCCTCATCTATTGTTAATGTGTGCCACATTGGCTATCTGTGTGCTTGTAGAGAGTATTGGGCAGTGGGGTAATGGTGGCCTGTTACAGTGGTACACATACTCTGCACAGGCGTGACATCATCTGTCACTGTCCGACTTTGTATTCAAGTCAGCAGCAGATATGGCCTGTGTACTGATGACATTGGCACATGTATGGGTTTGGGATGTGAATGTCATTGAATTTGAGTGTGTTCGAAGTGGCACTGAGTACAAAGACAATCCCAATGATCTATCCACATTGTGTTGTTGATGTGTCCCCTGCAATTATTGGCCAAGGAGGTGTGGCAGGTACAGCAGCAACGTGGAAGCCAGCAGTGTCTCTGCTTCACACATGTCCTGTGTCATGTACACCCAAGGCTGAGTCCACCTCAGCTCGATATGTGACTCTTGGCATTCACATAGACAGTGTTCGTATTGTGTCTACTGACTGTGCACATCCATGACAGTTGTACAATTAATCTGTCTCATGTTGGGACAACACTGAATTGCACTGTGTGCTTTCAGGGATGACAGTCAATGTTAGCGCCGTGACAGGACGGACTTTATGAATTTGTGCACATCCTAATTTATGTTGCTATGACGTGTCCCCTTTCATCTCACCTAGGAGGCGACCTAATGTGTTTCGTACCTTCACCCTGCTGGCTAACATGGAGGATACCGACATCATAAGGCGATTCCATCTGGATCGGACAAACCTCCTGGAACTTTGTGCAATATTGGAGCCACACCTGCTTCCACGCAGGACATACCCAACAGCACTCACGGCAACGGCAAAGGTGATGGCATTCCTACATTTCGTGGCTACGGGATCCTTCCAGCAAACTGTGGGCATTGCAGGGGGATGTCCCAACCAACATTCAGCATGGTGCTACGTGATGTCCTGTTGGCTATGATGCAACACAGGGACCAATTCATACATTTCCCCAGGCGGCAGGAGTTGGCGGATGTGAAGGGCGAATTTTATGCACTTGGACACGTTCCTAATGTAGTTGGTGCAATAGATGGCACACATGTTTCCCTGATTCCACCCCAAGCACGGGAGCATATTTACCGAAATAGGAAACATTATCATTCCATCAATGTGCAGGTGGTGTGCCAGGCAGATATGGTCATCTCACACGTTTGTGCAAAGTTTCCAGGATCAGCCCACGATTCACACATAAAGCGCAACAGCATTTTACCACAGCTGATAGCCAATCTGGCGCCGGAGCGGGCATGGATTGTGGGTGAGTACAAAGGGTCGAGTCGTGTGCTGTTTGTGTGCCATGCTGTCCTCGGACACATGTCAGACACTCAATCTGTATGTGTCTTTCACACTTAGGTGACTCTGCATATCCCAACGGACCTTGGTTGCTGAGTCCACTTCGCAATCCCAGGACACCAGCTGAAGTGCGCTACAACAATGCCCATGGGAGGACACGTCGGGTCATTGAGCGAACATTTGGACTCCTGAAATCGCGTTTTCGATGCCTCGACAAGACCGGAGGGGCTCTGCAGTACTCACCCGTCAAGGTGTGTCAGATAGTGGTAGTATGCTGCATGCTACACAACCTGGCCGTGCGGAAGGGGATCCCCTTAATCCAGGATGATGATGACCAGCCACAGCCCCCACCTGCAAACACCCAAACGTCAAGTGACGAGGATAGTGGAGAGGAGGAAGTTGTTGGACAGCGTCAGCAGCTCATCAACAACTACTTCACTTGATGGTCAGTGGCAATGTCAAAACTTGCTGTTGTCTGATGATGTTGTGCTTGGTGAATATCTGTATGTGAGTTTTGTGACTACAGCATGTTGCAGAGTCAGTGCTGGCTGCAGATGTGTATGGTAAGGGATCTTTTGACACAGCTACTTGATGTCTATGTTGGTACAGTTGCTCCTTGTGACATGTGCAGATTGTCGTACCTTGATGTGCTGTGTTGTGTGATGGTTGTTAGTCCACCACCTGAGTAGCAACTGATGTTCTGTTGTGTTTTCCTAGGTCCCTTCAGCCTCTACTTGCCTGCGGAGTATCCCTGCTCCTGTGACATTGTAATCATGGGTGTGAGTTAACATACTGTGATGAACATGGAACAGTGACAACTACATTGGTGCGTTATTAGTGTTTATTTACAGTGGATACATGTGATGTAGATGTGGATATTTACCGATTTGTGAATGGTGAATAACAGATTTGTCAGTGATGGTAGATGAGACAATAGAGTATACACTAGATCAGTATGGTAACACAGTCCAACAGTCATTTGCCATTCCCACGGCATTGTGTGTGGGGACAGTCTGCAGGGTACACAGCAGGGTGAAGAGGGGTGCCATCATGGCTGGCTACTTGACTGGCTTTTGCCAGGTGCTTTGCCACGGGATGCTCCCAATGATTTTTTCGGGCGGCCCCTTGCTCTTTTGGCAGGGGGGGACACAGGTGCATGGCCAGTGGTGTCTGATGAGTCCCCATGCTCACTGGACGCAGGGGAGGATGTGGGTCTGTCATCCTGCGGCACAACGGAGGGAGCTGTAGGTGTTGGCGGTGCCGCATGCCTGTCCCTGAGGACCCCCCTAGCTGGCCCAGGAGGTCCCTGATTTGGCCCATGCAGGCCATGAGTTGGCCCATGCGGTTGTCAATTGAGCGCAGCATCTGTTGTTGCTCACGGGCATCCTGCTGAGCCTGCCTCAACTGTCCCTGGGCGTGTTCATAGGCCCCCACAACTCTGTGAATGTGTGCCAGTGATTCAGTGCCAGGGTCTTCTTCCCTTTGGGTCAGCCTTGTCCTCACACCTGGCCTGCTGTCACGGCCCTGTTGCCTCCCTCCTGTGGGCACTGGCCTACTCTCCCGTACCTCCGCAGTTGTTGTGGTCTGGTTGGCCTCTGGAGCAGGGCGAGTGTTGCAGGCAGCAGTGGTAGTGGTAGTGGTGGTGGAGGTGGTGGTGGCACAGGTCGTTGCAGCAGGGCTCTGCGTTGATGTTGTTGCTGAGGGTGGTGGGGCTGTGGGGTCCTGGGACACATTACGCCCTGCCACACCAGATGGTCCGGGTTGGTCCTCCTCCTCCTCATTATCCAGGGAGTCTGCATCCGAGGGGAGATGTTCGGGAGCTGGTGACTGGCTGTGCTGGTTGAGGTTGTCGTCCTCTGCAGTCAGTTGTTGGTCACCTGTGGGACAGGAAGTAGATGGTAATTTCCTTACACACCTCAGGGTTGCTGTGTTTGATGTCTCTTATTTACATGTTATGCTACACACAGTTGCCTTTTTCACACATTGTATGTCTGCACAGTGATGTGCCTCATGCCATGAAGTGGAGTTACATTCATCATTTCACAATGGTGTGACCTGTGATTGGTTAGCATGCCACACGTCTAGTATTGGTGATTTCAATGTGAGGTTGTCATCTGACAACTGGCATGACTACAAGTTAATGTTCAGCATCTTTGCTGATCACTCTGCCTGGCAGACATTACCTGTGTGCATGGACTAGCCATTGTCATCACATGCATACCGTTGACATGTCCTGTGCTTGTATTTCTTTATACAGCAGACCATGCTAGTTTGTTTTTCCCATGGTCCTTCATGATCAGCACCCATGTACGCTACATAGGGAAGTCTGGGTGATGCATGTCAGAGGCCCGTTTGCTTGGACATATTTGTTGAGAGTCACAGTTCTGTTTCTGTCACAGTTACGTACGCTGAGCTGTCTGCATCCTGTCAATGGCTGTGCTTTTCTTTTCTATTTTTGTGTGAAGTAGAGCCTCATGTTGTCATGTCTCTCAATGCTTTTGTTGAGTGATGGTGGTGTGCATGCACTGTCTGATTGCCTGTGCAGTGTCACTTTGGTTTTTACTTACAGACACATGCTTCTGGGTAGGGTGCTCCATCCTGCTGAGGGGTGGGAGAGGGGGGCTGGTGTGTGTTGTAGTGCTGCCTGCAGATACACATTCCCCATCCCTGTGAAGATGGCTACCTACCTGTTAGGTGGTGGGGGAGCGTTCAATGGCTGACACATGCTTCTGGGTGGGGTGCTCCATCCTGCTGAGGGGTGTGAGAGGGGGGCCTGTTGTGTGTTGTAGTGCTGCCTCCAGATACACATTCCCCATCCCTGTGAAGATGGCTACCTACCTGTTAGGTGGTGGGGGAGCGTTCAATGGCTGACACATGCTTCTGGGTGGGGTGCTCCCTCCTGCTGAGGGGTGGGAGAGGGGGGCCTGTTGGGGGTTGTTGTGCTGCCTCCAGATACACATTCCCCATCCCTGTGAAGATGGCTACCTACCTGTTAGGTGGTGGGGGAGCGTTCAATGGCTGACACATGCTTCTGGGTGGGGTGCTCCATCCTGCTGAGGGGTGTGAGAGGGGGGCCTGTTGGGAGTTGTAGTGCTGCCTCCAGATACACATTCCCCATCCCTGTGAAGATGGCTACCTACCTGTTAGGTGGTGGGGGAGCGTTCAATGGCTGACACATGCTTCTGGGTGGGGTGCTCCATCCTGCTGAGGGGTGGGAGAGGGGGCCTGTTGGGGGTTGTTGTGCTGCCTCCAGATACACATTCCCCATCCCTGTGAAGATGGCTACCTACCTGTTAGGTGGTGGGGGAGCGTTCAATGGCTGACACATGCTTCTGGGTGGGGTGCTCCATCCTGCTGAGGGGTGGGAGAGGGGGCCTGTTGGGAGTTGTTGTGCTGCCTCCAGATACACATTCCCCATCCCTGTGAAGATGGCTACCTACCTGTTAGGTGGTGGGGGAGCGTTCAATGGCTGACACATGCTTCTGGGTGGGGTGCTCCATCCTGCTGAGGGGTGTGAGAGGGGGCCTGTTGGGAGTTGTTGTGCTGCCTCCAGATACATATTCCCCATCCCTGTGAAGATGGCTACCTACCTGTTAGGTGGTGGGGGAGCGTTCAATGGCTGACACATGCTTCTGGGTGGGGTGCTCCATCCTGCTGAGGGGTGTGAGAGGGGGCCTGTTGGGAGTTGTTGTGCTGCCTCCAGATACACATTCCCCATCCCTGTGAAGATGGCTACCTACCTGTTAGGTGGTGGGGGAGTGTTCAATGGCTGACACATGCTTCTGGGTGGGGTGCTCCATCCTGCTGAGGGGTGTGAGAGGGGGGCCTGTTGGGAGTTGTTGTGCTGCCTCCAGATACACATTCCCCATCCCTGTGAAGATGGCTACCTACCTGTTAGGTGGTGGGGGAGCGTTCAATGGCTGACACATGCTTCTGGGTGGGGTGCTCCATCCTGCTGAGGGGTGAGAGGGGGCCTGTTGGGAGTTGTTGTGCTGCCTCCAGATACACATTCCCCATCCCTGTGAAGATGGCTACCTACCTGTTAGGTGGTGGGGGAGCATTCAATGGCTGACACATGCTTCTGGGTGGGGTGCTCCATCCTGCTGAGGGGTGGGAGAGGGGGCCTGGTGTGTGTTGTAGTGCTTTTTGTCTGTACACATGCAACCCAGTTGATTTTGTTTAGCTTTGTGCTTTATCAGGTTGAGTGGTGGTTACATCTGTGTGACCTGTTTTGGGTATTGTGGGTCAGACGAATGTCCTTTGGCCTAGGGGTTGTAGGTTTGAATTTGTGCAAGACGGTACATGGCAATGTGATGATATACATTGGTTTGTACTTACCAGCTTCCAGTCCCCCGCGGATTCCTTCAAGACTCTCTGGATGTAGGATTCCAAGGACCTTCTCCTCCCACGGACTGTATGGTTTGGGTGGGATGGGAGTGCCTCCACCAGTCCCGTCAGCCAGCTGACGGTTCTTGGCCCTCTTCCTCTTCACCACGGTCTTCAGGTCATGCCACCGCTTCTGTATTTCCTGCTTGTTGCGGGGGTGGTCCCTACTGCATTGACCTTATTGACTATCCTCACCCACATTTGGGTTCTTGTGGCTAATGGGGTGTGTTGGACCATGTTGCCATAGAGTTGTGGTTCAACTCTTATTATCTCATCTACCATGACTGCAAGCTCTGAATCAGTGAATTTTGGCATTTTGTGTGGTGCCATGGTGTGTGCTGTGCAGATGTTCTGTGGTGCAGTTGTGTGGGTGTTGTGGGTGTTGTGGGTGGTGTAGGTGGTGTGTGTGTTGTGGTGGTGATGTGTGCAGGTTTGCCTCTCCTTTGTTCTCTGGGGTTGGGACCTTCAGTTGTGGAGTGTAGCAAAGGATTGTGGTCAGGGAGGGGCTGGTTTTATGCTCGGCTATGGGGGGTGTGGCAAGCTGGTATGTTGTTGTCAGGTGTGTTGTGTGTGTTGTCCTGTGATTGGTTATTTTGACATTTCTGGGGCTGTTGTCATTGGGCACTTTTGGTTTGTATTGGGACAGGTCTACTTCAGTGTGTGCATAGTTTGTATTTTTTTTCGTGTTTTTTCTACGTCCGCCATTTTTTTTGCGGATCCTCCGCAGCGGTTCCTCGGCAGCGGTGGCTATGCTGCAGCCCTTCCGCCGCCTATCGGATTCATCACTGTTCGCGCACGATGCGGTCGGATTCATAGGTAGGTACCATGGTGGTAACGGGGATGTCATAATGTCACGGGCGGTTACTCCGTGTGCATGGCGGCGGTTCTTGGCTTTTCCGCTGAGTATCCGGCCGTTGCGGTCAGATTTTCAGCTGGTCCGGCGAGTGCGGGCGGTTTTTCGTTGTCTCCCGCCGCCACGGACGGATTATTCTGCCGGTTCATCGTAATGTATCCGGCGTTTTTCCCGTTGGCCATGCGGGCGGTTTTTGCCGCTACCATGGCGGTCGGTATGCTTTTCCAACCGCCATCGTAATCGACCCCTAAATTCAGTTTAATATACATTTTAACTAAATATAAAAAATAAACGTAATTTAAAAAAATATAAACACACAAACATAATAATTTATACATATACATATATTTACTTTAAAATAATTTATTAACTATTATTTTTATATAATTTTTAAGCTTTTAAATTATATAAAAATAAAATATATACATATATCAATAATTTAAAATAAAAAAACATTCTATAATTAATTAAAACATTAAACTATTAAAACAAAAATCAAAAGTACATTTCGCAACAGAATAAATACAACAGTAGGGAAAATGTTGGATAGCGGAGGGGTACAAATTACTATTCCCACTCCACTGAGTGCAACAGTAGGGAAAGTATTGGATAGCGAATGGATAAAAATTACTATTCCCACTTCAGTGAGTGCAACAGAAGGAAAAGTATTGGATCGCGGAGGGGTAAAAATTACTATTCCCACTACAGTGAGTGCAACATTAGGGAAAATATTGGATATCGGAGGGGTAAAAATTACTATTCCCACTCCAGTGAGTGCAGCAGTAGGGAAAGTGCTGGATAGCGGAAGGGTAAAAATTACTATTCCCACTCCAGTGAGTGCAACAGTAGGGAAAGTGCTGGATAGTGGAAAGGTAAAAAGTACTATTCCCACTTCAAAGAGTGCAACAGTAGGGAAAGTATTGGATAGGGGAGGGGTGAAACGTACTATTCCCACTTCAGTGAGTGCAACAGTATGGAAAATATTGAATAGCGGAGGGGTAAAAATTACCATTCCCACTCCAGTGAGTGAAACAGTTGGGAAAGTGCTGGATAGCGGAAGAATAAAAATTACTATTCCCACTTCAGTGAGTGCAACAGTAGAGAAAGTATTGGATAACAGAGGGGTAAAAATTACTATTCCCACTCCAGTGAGTGCAACAGTAGGGAAAGAATTGGATAGCGGAGGGGTAAAAATTACTATTACTACTCCAGTGAGTGAAACAGTAGGGAAAGTGCTGGATAGAGAAGGGGTAAAAATTACTATTCCCACTCCAGTGAGTGCAACAGTAGGGAAAGTGCTGGATAGCAAAAGGGTAAAATTACTATTCCCACTCCAATGAGTGCAACAGTAGGGAAAATATTGGATAGCGGAGGGGTAAAAATTACCATTCCCACTCCAGTGAGTGAAACAGTAGGGAAAGTGCTGGATAGCGGAAGAATAAAAATTACTATTCCCACTTCAGTGAGTGCAACAGTAGAGAAAGTATTGGATAACAGAGGGGTAAAAATTACTGTTCCCACTCCAGTGAGTGCAACAGTAGGGAAAGTATTGGATAGCGGAGGGGTAAAAATTACTATTCCTACTCCAGTGAGTGAAACAGTAGGGAAAGTGCTGGATAGAGAAGGGATATAAATTACTATTCCCACTCCAGTGAGTGCAACAGTAGGGAAAGTGCTGGATAGCGGAAGGGTAAAAATTACTATTCCCACTCCAATGAGTGCAACAGTAGGGAAAGTGCTGGATAGCGTAGGGGTAAAAATTACTATTCCCACTCCAGTGAGTGCAACAGTAGGGAAAGTATTGGTTAGCAAAAAAACAAAAATTACTAATAACATTTCAACAATTAAAAAAAATATATATGGGGCCCATTACGATACCCGGCGTAAATAATTCCGCCAGGCATGGAAGCGGCAAAAATCCGCCCGCACACACCGCCTGAACACCGACCACGCCATTACGATTACACAAACCGAATACCGCCATCGGCGGAAAAAGCACACAAAATACCGCCCGCCAACGTCCGAGTCGGAGACAAACCGCCCGCCACGGATGGAAACACGCACGACAACACAAAACCGCCCGCCCTCACGGCCGACACACCGCACGTGAAATTACGATCGCACCGACATGAGCGCGGAAAAACCACAAATATACCGCCCGCCAGCGCAAACAACGCCGATGAGAATCGACACGGCAGAAGCCATGGCGCCAACGTACCTGCACAGAAACCATCCGCACACAAAACCAATAGCACACAACATGGCCAACAAGTCCACACAGCAAGGCACGCACAAATACACAAGCACAGTACACATCCCGAAAACACCCCCGGACAAACAAAAAATACAAAGGCCAGAACCCCAGACACAACACACCTGAAAACAACAGACCATGAGGACACACCCACATAGGTGAGTACAAAAGCAGCACTCCCACAGACCACAACCCCTTGCTACATTGCAAACCAGAGAGGAGAGGAGAGGACACAGTGACACAGCAAGGACAGCAGCACACCACAGAAACGCACACATCACTACCACCACCACCACCACCACCACCAAACACCACCACCACCACCACCACCACCACCACCACCAAACACCGGCACCACAAACCCCCTGCACATTACACAACACACACCGCACCAGCACCACAAACATCATGGCACCACAAAGAATGCCCAAGTTCACGCCCATGGAGCTGACGGTCATGGTCGACGAGATCATCAAGGTGTACCCACAAATCTATGGGAACATGGTCCAGCACACACCACTAGCCACCAGAAACAGAATGTGGAACCGGATCGTAGACCAGGTCAATGCAGTCGGGACCCTGCCCAGGAACAGAGTCGAGATTAACAAACGTTGGAATGACGTAAAGAGCCTGGTCAAGAAGAAGGAGGGCAAAAACAGAGAGCTGGCTGCCGTCACTGGCGGAGGGAATCCCGCGCTCTTTAAGACCTTCAAAGCGTGGGAGGAGAAGGTGCGAGTCGTAATCCATCCGGAGATCCTCGCCGGATTAGCAGGGGGAGTGGAGGCTGGTAAGTACAAACTAATGTATACCAGCACACCGCTATGTACTCACATGCACTACCACCATGCCACAGCTCCCAGGGACAAACACCCCCATGTCCAGCACACAATACACAACACATCACACACACATGCAACAGACACTACCACACACAGCCCAAACAGAACAACTGTAAGATGCGTGGGGACATGTGTACACTAAGCCAGCCACGTAACCACCAACAGGTCCCCAAATATGCCAGAAGCGCCACAACGAGCACCCACCACACCCATGTGTCCGCCACAGCTGCACTAACCGACAAGTAACAGGTAAGTGGCAGGAACACAAAGTGCAGTGGGTGGGACGGTGGACAGCCCAAGTACAACACACACCAGGCCCCAGTCCCACAGCACAGCAAGGAGGAGCATCCCCCACACCCCACAGCCACGTGTCAGCCACCGCAGTGCACAACGACAGCCGAAAGGCAGACATCACGGTCCACAGCAATCGGTGTCAGTGGGTGTCCAGCCACCCCCACGACCCACAACACCCTCCCACCCCCACAGACCTGCAACATGGAGCACCCCCGCTTAGAGCCATGTGGCATCCAGTACAGTGCACGCACGAACAACTTGCAGGTGGGAAACTGGACAGGGCTGGATTACTGGAGGCATGAGGACCATAACACGACCAACACATGGGACATGTCACGTAGCAGACGAACACGCAGCACCGCCCACCGTCACGAACAAGTGAACAATGTGCACACGGACATGAACAACAGACTCACACCCCACATGACCCATCACAGACATAGCAACACCCAAGGAGCCACGTCTGCATGCACAAGCCACACTGAATATAGTCCCACACGGCAGCCACTGTGCAACTCATCACACACAACCGAAACACCATTGAAGTCCTGTCCATGTAGCCCCTACTGCCTGTCAACCACACACCCCACAACTACGCCTATGTAAGACAAACAACACTAGACGCAACAGAGCGGAACAACATAAATGCACACGAACACCACTGAACCCATCAAACACACAGACACACCATGCACAAACAACATACCATCCATCCCATCCGTCAGCCCCAGTCTCATGAAAGGCATGTCATCCGCACAGCTGCCACACATACAGCAGTCACGCTAAGATACATGCCCATGACCAACCATGTGCCAGAAGTCAATGAAGTGCACGACACACTGTGAGCAACAACACACAACATGGGCCACACCCCCCCGAGCACTGCAGTGATGCACATGGCACAGGGCAGCACGCACACCAAGGAGATGGGACAACTGCAATACGTTGGCTGGCACACAACCATCACTCACTCATAACGATGCGTCCAATGCCATGTCCAGTAATCACAACAGACAGCAAATATGCAGGCCATGTCAAGCATGCACACACCTCAAACCATGCACTGTCATGCTGCCACAACACATGTCACGTTCGGCACCCATGGCTCACAGCATGTACCCCAAAAGCATATTCCCTCCCAAATGCGAATCTGGGGCATGGCCCCCATGTTGCCATATGCGTTCCTAAGCGTTCCATTTGAACCCCAAAAGCATATTCCATCCCAAATGCGAATCTGGGGCATGGCCCCCATGTTGCCATATGCGTTCCTAAGCGTTCCATTTGAACCCCAAAAGCATATTCCATCCCAAATGCGAATCTGGGGCATGGCCCCCATGTTGCCATATGCGTTCCTAAGCGTTCCATTTGAACCCCAAAAGCATATTCCCTCCCAAATGCGATTCTGGGGCATGGCCCCCATGTTGCCATATGCGTTCCTAAGCGTTCCATTTGAACCCCAAAAGCATATCCCCTCCCAAATGCGAATCTGGGGCATAGCCCCCATGTTGCCATATGCGTTCCTGAGCGTTCCATTTGAACCCCAAAAGCAAAGTACAAACCAGACCCAGGATGGGCCAGGAGCCCGCATACACCAGAGTCACAATAAGTAGGGGCACAGCAACACACCCATCGGCATGGCCAATCCGTCCCATGCCACATGTGCACAGCACACAGTCCCATTGCCAAGCACACACAACTACAGATGCTACAGCCACACACACGCCTCCGGGAAACCCATGTACGAGATTGCACGAACTGTCAATGTCAGACGACAAATACATACTTCGCCAGGTGCAACACAATAACAAATCTCATTCTCTCCACAGGTGACGAACTGCTGGATGCTGGGGATGGAGCCAGCAGCCAGCACAGCCAGCCTACAAGCCCCCAACGAGGACACACGGATCTGGAGGATCTGTCCTCCTCTTCGGACACGGACAACCAAGCAGGCCCATCTGGTGTGGCAGGGCCCAGCCGCTCCCCAGGACCCCTCCTACCCACCAACCCATCATCCAGGGCTGCTGAACATTCACAGCCCCCTGCTGCCACTGTCGTTGCGGCCACACCCACGGTCATTGTGGCCACTACCACTGCCGCAACCGCCACCATCGCCGCACCGACCACCACCGCCGCCACCACCGCCACGTCTTCGCTGGCACCAGCCCCAGCGCAGGTGGTGGCCCGGACGACTGGATCCACCCTGGGAGCCACAGCGAGGACCGTGGTGAGCAATGTGGCTAGTGGGCAGGCCGGTGGCAGCAGGACTGGTAGGAGGAGCAGGGTCAGGGAAACGCCAGCCTCCCCTGGGAGCCATGCCCTGCCTCACATGGCCAGAGTCCTTGGGGCCTATGAAGAGGCCCAAGGACAATGGGTCCGGTCTGCTTCAGACACGCGTGAGGTGCTGGGGGTGCTGAGGTCCATGGACGCCCGTATGGGCCAAATCGTGGACCTCATGGGACAGCTGGTGGTGGCGGTGAGGTCACAGCCAGGGACAGCAGCTCCCCTCCGCCACCACCTGCCGGGGCGCAGGGTGGAGCAGCAGTGTCCAGTTCCCCTGCGTCCACAGCCAGTGATCACACCTCAACCACCAGCATGTCGCAAGCAGGCACCCCCCTCGCAAACGTGGAAGGGGCCGTCCGAAGAGGAAACAGATCTCCCCCGGAGGACTTCGCACGCTCCAGTCGCAAGTGAGGCAGCCAGCCAGCCTTCCGCCAGCCTTCCTTGACCAGCCACTGCATTGACTTGGACTACGATCCCACTCCACACAGCCATCTGGATGGCATGTGTGTGTTGGACTATGGACATAGAACCAGTGGGTACACCCTGATCATCACGCAGCCATGACCGACAGCTCATTGTCACTGCACGCACCACTTTTGTCATCACCTTACACACAATCACATGTCACAGTTTGTAATAAATGCACCTTTTTCACTAACTGCTGTTTGTGCCCTGTGTCTTATTTGTACGGAATACAACGGCCACCTTGGGCGGAAAGGCACCTGATGCGTGGCATGGCATTTGAATCCGGAGGGCCTGTAGGGACCTAGGGGTGGGAGACAGAACAGGAGCACATTCAATGAGTGTGTCACACACCCATCACACAGTACATGTCAACAACTACAAGCAATGTACACACATCGCACAGAGCAATAGGGCACAATGCCACAGCCACCAACAGTGGCATACTACCCTGGCCATGGAGCGTTGACACACAGCACGCAGTGAACAAACGGCCACCCTGACACAGCACACACACACCTGCACAGATACAGCCACATCAGCCGTCGTACATGGACACTCACCGTCAAGTGAAGTAGCGGGCGATGAGCTGCTGCCGCACATTACCAGCTTCCTCCTCTCCGCTGTCCTCCTCACTCGAGCTGTCCTGGTCTGCGGGCTGGGGCCCTGGTTGATCTCCGTCATCCACGATGAGGGGGATCTGCTTCCGAATGGCCAGATTGTGCAGCATGCAGCACGCCACCACTATCCGGCACACCTTCTGTGGGGAGTACGCCAGCGCACCCCCGGTGCGGTCCAGGCACCTGAACCTGGACTTGAGGAGGCCAAAGGTACGCTCGACCACACGTCTGGTCCTCCCATGTGCCTCATTGTAGCGATCGTCTGCTGGGGTGCGAGGATTCCTCAATGGACTGAGCAGCCATGCCCCATTCGGATACGCAGAGTCACCTGGGTGTGAGGGACACAGAGAACCGTTGCTAATCCAACTGGACAGGGGACAGCATCGCACAGCCAGCACGCTACACCACTCCACATACTCACCGACAATACAGGCACGATCCTGTTGCATATTGGACATCAGTCGTGGCAAGATGCTGTTGCGCATTATGTGTGCGTCATGGGCCGAGCCTGGGAACTTTGCACACACGTGGGTGATCACCATGTCCGCAAGGCACACCACTTGCACATTCAGGGAGTGCGTGTGCTTCCTGTTGCGGTACAGGTGCTCAGTGGCCTGTGGTGGAACAAGGCCGACATGTGTGCAGTCAATGGCTCCAACGACGTGTGGGATTCTGCCAAGGGCATAGAATGCACCCTTCACTGCCGCCAATTCACGAGCCCTGGGGAAGCGGATGTACCTGTTCCGGTACAGCATCATGGCTGCCAGTACATCCCTCAGCACCTTGCTGAACATGGGCTGGGACATCCCTCCTCCAATGCCCACTGTGTGCTGGAATGACCCAGTGGCGAAGAAATGCATGGCGGCCATCACCTTAGCCGTGGGGGTGACAGCAGTCGGATACACCCTGCGGGGACGGAGATGGGGTTCTAACATGGCACACAGTCGATGCAGGGTTGGCCTGTCCAGCCGAAACTTCCTAATAACCTCTGTATCGTCCATGTCCGCCAGCAATTGGTATGGGCGGTCAATGTTCGGTCTCCGCCTAGGGACAATGGCAGAGGACACATGTCAAAGCAACACGACACATAGCAATTTCGCATACACATCACTGACATGACTGAGTAAGCACAGGAGCCACAGCCCAGCTGTCAAGCTGGGACGGCACGGCCACAATACACTTACACAGGTCTCCCAACAATGGCAATGGCTAGTGATACAAACCACTGCCATGTGCATGCACATGGGGATCCAGGCCCCAATGACTTGCGGGGCGTGCTGATGGGGACTGACTGCATATCCGTCAAGCGGCAACGCCACGGCAACATGAATGTCTGCTGAGCATGGAACTGCTTCCGCGGCTGGATGAGTATGGCACACGACGACGACGATGTGGGCACAGGCTGAGCGGCCAAAACAAGTGGGACCTGTGGCACGAGGGGATATGAGACAGTAGTAGGTGTCAGCACTGCACCCTATGTACAGCACTGTACGGATCACACCTCCCGAAACATTGACAGGTGTCCACATTGACAGCCCCATGCCAAGACGGCTGTGTGCTTGCAGTCACACGTCACAGGTGAGAGGTTACATTGCACGTGCCAGGTGGCAGTCGTACATAGTGGGAGCTGGCATGTGTGTGCATGTGTCTCCTGTTCAGGATCCACCAGATGGGCGCTGACTCTGTACTGACCATTGGACACAGCATGTTCCGTGGAAGGCTTGTGTGTGTGGGATGGTGGCACTGGATGTGCCGCCGTTGGGTGGGGGGCCATGCACAGGGCGGGTACGTCGATGATTGCGCATTGTTGGTCACGGTGGGTGCACCCACTAAGATGTGTTGCCCTGTGTTCAATTCCTATGTCCGCATGATGATGGACTGTAGATGTGGGCAGACTACACATTGGTCGATGTGCTGTCTATATGCATGTGCCTTCACACCAGGCACAGCTGCCCCTGCACATGTGACCCCTGCTGGACTCGCTGCTGGGTCTGTGGAGCTGATGCACCTTCTGCGCGTGGGGCGGGCAGCTCTCCTCACTTCCCTCATTGCGCATGTCATGACTTTGCCGCAGGTGACATGGATCATGGAGGGCCCACATGTACGCGTGGGTAGGCTACACATGATTGTACACTGGTCGCCACCCCCAGTCAGTGTTTCGAATGGGAAGGTTGTCGTGCTGGTGGTATGTTCGATGTGGCGGATGGGCGGGCCTAGGTGCGGGCTTACATTCCGGACATGGGGGGTAGTTGTATTGGCGACTAGTTGCAGTACACACGGGACACGTCTCTTCCTTTCCACATCTGGGTCATCCCTTGTACTAACTGACAGTGATACAGTCATCTTCGCCCCAGCCCTCATGTCCTCCCCTCGCTCCCCCAATATGCATGCTCACCTGCGAGGCTAGCGCTTGCACAGGCAGCCCCAAGCTCGCACCAGAGAGGGCAAGGAGTGTATGTGTGGGTCCAGTTGCACGAGTGGGCTGTCTCAGGGTATGATGTGTCGCGGGACGCCGTCCACCTGCGTGGTGCCCCAAATGGTGACCCGGCCTGCATGGACTATGCATCACAGTCTTCGCCTTCCGGATCCGCCACCTGCGACACCCAGTGGCTGTGGCTGCCCTTGCGGCCAGGCCGCGTCCGTCTGTGGCTGATGGCCCACACATTCACTCTTTGGCCTCTCTGGGGAGGGCTCGGGGGTGGTGGCGCACGCGCTTGCACTTAGTCGCAATGGCATGTGGCGTGGTTGGTATGATGGGCAATGGATGGGATGGTGCGAGCCACCTCCCGTGACGTCAGTGCTGCTCGTGCTGTGGTGCGTCCCCACTACACTTCCATCTGACTTGTGCCATGCTAGACGTTGAGGTTCTATTGCCTGCGTGATATGACCAGGAGGAGCGCGAGGAGACCTCTCACACACCATGCTCCACTGCCATCCCGTGCCCTGTATCGCCTGTGCGGATTGACTATGTTGGGGTTACACCTGGTCGACTGGGGCTGTGTGTGCCTTGTCAGGGGCATGGCGGGCGCACAACAGGATCCAGCTTGTCCACAGAGGGTGGGCTGAGGTGCGCCTGGTACCGCTTTGTACGTGTGCCCGGCTGCTGTGCACACACGTGTTCACTCCCCCCGACAGGTGTCCTCTCACAATGCCCAGGGAAGCGGTGGTGTACTGTTCATGACCCCTCCCAACACGGCGTGCTCCAACTTGGCATGTGCGCATCTACCCGTCGCACCCACCCACCTGAGCACTGCGTCCATACGACTTCACACGACACATGTGTGTCTTCCACAGTAGTGCTACTCATTTGCGTTGACATCCAATACCAGTGGACTACATGGTCATGTCACGACTGCCGTGTACTTCACATACTCTCATCCTCTCTCATTCGTACTTGTGAAATGAGTCAGCGGAGACAGTTTTGGTTTCAAACATTATATTGAGTCTTCTGTCCTCTGTGATGCAGTATAGTGGACACTACTGGCAGCGGGATACATGTTGAGGATATACTGAGCATGATTGCAAATGGGATAGGGTGTGGGTTACATGTGATTGGCTGTTGCATGTGGGATGTGGGCTTCAGAGTGACATCTGCTTGGCCAAGGCTGTGCTAATGTACATTTACGTATAGCTGCGGAGCTGCGGACTTTGACACAGACGGTATACATGTAGCCTACCAGACCGCTTGGCATCATGGGCACAGTCCATCTCAGTTCCATGTGACAGGTTTGCTGCGGTTGTTCCTCATGCACGCGTGCATGTGAGATGACATCAGGGCATGTGCTTGCGTGCATGCAGCGGCGTGCCACTTGTTGTTGCACTGTGGTGGTTACTGGACATGTCACAGTCACTGGGGTCGTGTTGTTGTTGTATGCACTTGTCGTCCATGCAAAGGTCCTGGTATGGGATTCCCGGGGCGGGGGTGGGAGGGGTGCAGCACCCACAGACTCCAGGCGACCTATTCATGTCCACTGAGCGGTGTGTGTGTCCATGGGCGCTGGATCCATGTCGTGTCCTGGTTGTTCGTGCAGTTCCGTCCATGTGGGTGCGATACACAGAGCCCATGCCACTGCCTCCCACGATGCATGCGGTGTTCCTGGATGTGATGGGGAACAGTGTGCATGTCCCGGTCATATCCGATGTCATGGCGATGTCGTTGATGGTGTGGTTACAGTTGCCGGTCGTTTGGTATGGCTGTTGTGGTGGTGACTGGCCAGTCCGTGCGGAAGCTAAGCATGGGTGCGGGGTTGGACATCATAGGTCACTCGGGGAACCTGCGTTGTGGTCCGACGTATTTACAGGTTGTCAGGTATGCGATGCCGTCCAGCAGGGCTTCCATGTCATTGGTGGTGTACATGTTTGCCAGCCAATGAAGCGGATGGTGGCTGTCAAGGTGTTGTTCGTAGGTTGTCCCTTGGAGGACCATGATGGGGCATGCTGGGTGACATTCGATGTAGCTGTTATCGATGATCCGTCGTGTGGAGGCACAGTGGTCCCATTTCAGTGCGGGTGCGATGTTGGCCACATACGCCATGCCCCCATAGGCAGAGCAGGCCCTGTCGTGTGCGTCCAGAGGGAGGAGTAGTGGTAGCAGGTCCGCCTTCAGACATGCCGGGTTGGAGAGGCATATCTCGACGGGATGCTGGTAGGGACACCTCCGACAGTAGAAGACGGGCATGACGCAGCTGAACAATGTGATGCGGTAAGTCAGTCGGTAACTTACGTTCAGCAGGGACAGGAGATCGCATCCCAATGTATGGCACAGGTTGGTTTTGTACAGCTTGAGCTGTTCGGCGTAGTTGGGTAGGTGTGTTGCGGTTGCCATTTCGCAGCGGTTCGTTGAGGTGGCGTGCTCCGGCTGTGTGTGCAGTCTGCAATGTGCACGCTCTGGGGTTGCTGTGAGCTCTGTGTAGTCGTAGGGAGACAGGACTTGTGTTCTGTTGGCTTGTTTGGAGGACACGGGCCCTCTTCCCACATGCTTCTCAGACAGTTCAAGGTCAGTGCTGTGTGACTCCTTCCAATTAACTTGCATGTGGCCGACATGGGGGAGTGTTTTCTTCTTTCTTCCCCGTCCGTTGTGTGCTTCTGTGATATGCGCTATCTGCCCTGTGGTCGGTCTCCTCGGCATGCCTGTGTTGGTCTATTCTTGGACAATGGCTGTATTCACCGGCTTCTGTCGTAGGGCTGTGGTTTTGGAGTTGGAATGGAAGGTCATTCAGTGCTGTCTGCTCTCCCTTGTGTGGGCGGCAGGCTGCCTTTCCGCTCTGCGTTGGGCCTTGTGTGTGAATGTTATTCTTGGGCCACCTGTTGTCGGTCCCCGGGCTCTTTGGTGTTCCGTTTTATATGTCTTGTTCATATGTGCAGGGTGGTATGGGTGTTTCTGTGTGGTACTGGCGTTCCTCTTCCCGAAGGGGCCCTGCTTCTCCTAGTTGGTGTTGCCGCCGCTGTGTGCTACGCCATGTTTGTTACACTGGGGTGTGTCCTGCTGTTGCGTGTCTTCACTGATATGTGTGCGTCGGTTGTGTGGCGTTGGGTGTTGTCCGTGAATTGGGCGTTGAGGACATGTCTGTGGCCGGCCTGTCACGTGTCATGTGCGTTCGGGGTGGGGCTGATGTGTGTGCTGCTTGGTTGTGTCCCTGTGTCTGTGTGCGACGCATGCATGGCGCTGCGGTTGGCCTCTGCGTTGTGCGCATGTGTGGCGGCGTCATCGGCGCTTTGGGGCCGTGACGGGGTTGTTGGTTCCTAGTCCCAGGTGGTGTGTACACATGTGTTATGCGATGTTACGATTTGGCCTGTGTGTCATATGTGGATGCGATGGTGGATGTGTAGTGTACACGCGCTGGTGGGGGGTTGTCCGCTTTTTCCGCCCTTGCACTGTGTGCGCTGTTTGCGTGCACTTGTTGTGTGTGTGCCTACCTGCGTCTCCGCGGTACGTTGCGTCCTTGGTGGTGCATCAGCAGGAGCATGGGGACGGCCTGCAGTGCTGGATTCATGCTCGGGGGAGCCGCTTCTTCGTTGTCCGTGCTCGGCGTCCGTGTTACCGCTTCGGTTTGTCGTACGGTATCTCTTGGCCGTGGGAGCCGTTTGTTTGCGGCATCGTAATTTATGCGCCGGGCGGGACGTGTTTGGTCGGACGGTGTGTGTCAGTTGAGCTGCGCCGCTACATGTACGGGCGCACTTTGATGGCGGACGGTGTTGCTGGCTTGCCGGCGGTGTTTGGCCTACTTTTCGCATCGTAATTGGGCGGGCGTGTGGACTGCTGCGTGCCGGCGGTAACTGGTGGTTTTTGCATCCGCCAGCACGGCGGTTGTGCTTCCGCCCGCCATCGTGATGGGCCCCAAAGTCTTCTTTTCAGAGTACAGTGAAAGTTCTGAAAGAAATATCAGTGGTCTAAAGAAAAAATCCTCCTTCTGCCCTGAACGTGCGGCAATGCCTGATGAGGTCCTAGTCTTTGAAGATCAGATATTACGCGAAATAGATCAGCTTAATACTAAACAGATTACATATAAATCTAATTTCTCAAAACATGAACAAATGGCCTTAAAAGAACTAGCTAATAATCCCCTTACGGTCATTAAACTGGCCGATAAGGGTGGAGGGAAAGTCCAATGGGACAGCGAGAAATACGATGAGGAAATTATGCGCCAATTGAGCAATAGGGAACATTATCGCCCTATTACAGACAACCCTACAGCCAGATTAAAAGCTCAAATATTACACTTAACTACAGATGCCATGGAGTTGGACTTTTTGTGTAAAATAGAACATGAATATTTGAATTTTACGGAACAGAAAATACCAAATATATATGTACTCCCGAAGGTACATAAAGATGCTTCCCAACCTCCGGGGAGGCCAATTATTGCGGCCTGTGGGTCCATTCTGGAGCCTTTGGCCAAGTATATTGACGTATTTCTAAAGCCATTTGTAGCTCAAACAAAAGCATATGTTAGAGATACGATGGATCTCATCTCGAAAATAGAACTCTCGACGTTTGATAGGAACCAACAGTTGTTGGTTTCTTTCGACATCGAGAGTCTATATACAAACATTCCCCAAGATGAAGCATTGGTGGTCATGACCATGGTGCTTGACAAAAGACCTAGGCCTCATCAAGTACCGACAGAGTTTTTACTATCATTGGCTTGGCTTTGTTTGAAAAATAACTTATTTGCCTTCGAAAAAGATTTGTTTTTACAAATCAAAGGCTTAGGGATGGGCTGCTGCTTCGCCCCTGAAATAGCTAATTTAGTGATGGACCATTTTGAAATGAGATACATCTTCCATGAAACCACTCCTTTCAAAGCACACATTTTGGAATGGGTGCGTTTTATCAATGATGTATTCATGATATGGAAGGGGACACAGGAAGAATTGGAACAGTTCCATCTGTGGCTTAATGCCCGTACGATTGATCTTAAATTCACCAAAACATCAAGTGATACACAAATTAATTTCTTAGATGTGTGGATCATTGATAAAGATGGAAGGCTGGAGGTTGACTTGTATACTAAATCCACTGACCGAAATACCCTTTTAGAATACACTTCTGGACACCCGCGAAACCTCAAGGACAACTTACCCTATGGGCAGTTTTTGAGAGTTTGCCGCAATTGTACTGACAAAAATGATTATTTCAAAAACGCGGAGATTCTGCAAGAGAAATTAATCATAAGAGGGTACCCTAAAAAATTGGTGCGGGGAGCATTAAAAAGAGCGTGGTATACTCCACGGGAATGCCTCCTCACTCCTAAAGTCAAACAAGAGTTAGAACAATTGACATGTGTGCTCACGTTTAACCCCAAAGCGCATAAAGTGAAACAAATCATCTTAAGGAACTTGCGGATAATAGAACCTCAGAATATTCCTAAGCCCTTGTTCGCTTTTCGACGGGGTAGGAATTTAAGACATCATCTGGTTAAAGCAACACGTCAACAACCTACACCAAGAGACCTGAGAGGTCTACTGGGTTTGCCGGCGGTAATAGGGCACTATAGGTGCAATAATTGCGCTGCATGCCCTAAGACAAGTGACTCAAAATCTGTAGAGATCAATAATAAGCAACATAAACAATTGAGCTTCTCAAACTGCAATACAAAAAATGTAGGGGCATATTAGCAAGGAATAGCGATATTTATCGCTAAACGCGCTTAGCGCGAATCCTGTTAACGCCGCCTATCGCAGGAAAATATCGCTGAGCTAACACCCTATTAGTAAGGTTTATCTCCATAGCGATAATATTTCCAGCGATAGCGGCAAAATGCGAGAATATCGCTGGAAAACAGCGATATTCTTGCATTAACGCTAAGGTGGATTCAGCATTAGAATCCACCTCCTATACCTTAAACAGGTAAGTCATAGTCAGTAGCAGGTGTTAAAATATAGCGATAAACGCGCTTAGCGCGAATTATTTTATCGCTTCGCCTGCCTTGATAATAGGGGTTAGTGGTGTTAGCGACTGTTTACAGTCGCTTTCAGTGGGGAACGCCTACCTTGCATGTCATTAGCGATAAATATCGCTGACATGCAAGGCGATGTAATTCCCGGCCTCTAACGCCTGTAAGCTGTCGCTAACACCTGTTAGCGACAGCTTGCTAATAGGGCGTTAAATATATCGCCGATTTAGCGGCAAAAAGTGCCGCTAAATCGGAGATAAAGCCCTTGATAATATGCCCCGTAGTTTATTCTGTGACCTGCCCCTGTGGCAAGACATATATTGGTCAGACAACGCAAGCTGTCAAGATGAGAAAACTTCAGCACAAGTCACGTATACGTTGTGAGATACAAGGAGCCCCCCTGGTCCAACACTATACACAATATGGTCATGATGAGAATGACTTGAGATGGTCGGTCTTGGTGGTTGTTAAAGCACAGAACAAAATAGCACTACAAACTAATCTGAATCGGTTGGAGGCACGAATGATAGAAAAATATCATACATCAACTGAAGGATTAAATGACCGCGACGAAATTTGGGCCCTAATTTAATATAATCTGATGTGCTCTACGTAGCATAACCAGAATGTATATAGTAATACTATTATACCATGGTATGAGGAGAGAGCTGACATTGATTTAATATCCAGGTACGATAGTATATATGTTTTTTCTGCTATGTTCATTATGTTTTTAATCACCATGTAGAAAGTATATTCAATATGTGTGTAGATGTACATATAATAATTGTTTATTTGGGGTGTTTTAGATTGTCAGCCCCTCTTTTGTGTTTAGTAAGCTGGCATGATGTATTCTGTTGTTTAGACTGCTCCGCTTTTCCCACAGATTTTTTATTGGATTTGTTCCATTGAGAGCGCCCATGAATTATATATGTTTAACAATTTTGGATTGAGTGCTCATTTCTCTCCCTTCTTTTCTTCTTTTAGAGTCCCTCCATGTTCGAGGTACTGTAGTTTACCTGCATTAATATAATTACGTGTTAATACACAGAAGGGACACTTGTAGTTTTCTCGTGTCCCGTGTTCTTTATTCCCGCAGGTCAGTGGTTGGGAATTGGACTTCCTTAGTCCTCCCTTGATGTTACTGCATGGGTAAACGTAGTGGCGATTCCGGTCTAGTAGTGCTATGGATAAGAGTCCTTCCTTTATGTTGTTGGTCGGGCTGACGCTGTGACGTTCCCGACTTGGAGAGATTGTCCATTTATCATCTCGCGCGGCCACTTTGAAGTAGACACACGCTGATGGCCGCCGCTAACTGACGAGACCGCATTGCATGCGATATTGAAGGGAAGACGAGTACGTTTTTGGATTCCTCTTTTGTGGGGGCGTTCTTTATGGGATTGTGTAAACCGCTTTTTGCCGAGTTTTTTGAGGTTAACTGTAGGTTTGTTACTTGTTGTTATATTGTAGGGAGACTGGGTTTTATAACGACAGACAGAGCGAATTATATACAGAGTGTGGATGGTTTTCCACTACACGTGAGAGGGAGGTAAGCGCCTGCCCCTTATTTGAGTTCTGAGGACCGTGCACAATTTTCGCTTTATTGAGTATGTATGTATTTATATACATGTATATTTTGTCATATGTGGCCTTATAGGTAGTTGTACCTCGAGTCTCGAGACGCCATTGTGGTGCTACAGGCCTAGGAATTGAATATAAAGTTAGCGCACACCTCAAGTGAAAAACTCTCGAAACTGTTAGAACTTTTTGAAGAACGTTTGCGTGCTATCTAGTTAGAGGCAGCCAGCCCCAAGATACGAATTGCACTGCTGGTGAATTGAACACCAGTATACTAGATGCACTGCTGGAATCATGAAAATAACCCTTGGCTATATTGTAAAATACTGAAATAACACTTTTTTCAATTATCTGAACAGAAAATACAATGTCATAAACATAGAATATTGATGATTTAATCAATAATGTTATTCATTTACAAAATTGTTTAAACTCGCAAATAAAAAGAACCACAGTCATGTGCGAAAATCAATACAATTGAAGTCAAACGACACAAGGCTGTTACATATATTAAACAAGTTGCCGGCCTAGCCCAATGCATTTCGGGATTATATTCATCCCTTCTTCAGGGGCCGCTGTGAAAAAAACATAAGCATAATCAATGTACTGCTAAACAATAATGTACAAAACGCAATTGAACACACACCTCTGTAACGGCCAGGTTAGGCAGAAAAGAATGAGCCTGAATATGAATTACGCAAGGCGATACCGAAAACTGAAAACCGTGCGTATTTAAATTGTGCTATAAAAAGGTTGTAGTGAAAGGTCTGTGAAACTCAGCTGTGCAGAACAACAGATGGAGATATGAAACGCAAAATCAAAAAAGTTTAGACACCTCAAGGTTGAAACACCAGAAAGTGGTAGATCTAGAGTATTGAAACAAGTAAAGCAGATGCAACATCACAATGGAACCAGTGTAGATAAAGAATGATAAACTAGTGCTTATGTTATGCTCATGGATAAAACAGGGAATGTACTCGCAAAAAAGACTCACTGCTAGCTGTCGCAACCTGTAACCAATCTGTAGAACTCTCGAGGCGCTGGAAACTATCTCTGCGCCAAAGCGCATAGAAGTCTTTGGGTTTTACGTAATCCAAAGGAAATTGTACCTGTACCAAATATAATTAAAATGCCCTGCGTGAATACCCACAAGCATTCAAGTAAACCGCTGCGATGCTCAATAAACAAATACAGAAACTTCTTACCCCTATAGAGATGTATGCTGATCTCAACAAAGCAAAGGCAAGCGAGCAAAGATCCGTCTCCCAATTACTCCCAAAAATCTCGAAACTGAAAATAAAAACAAGCGAATCCAGTGTAAATGAAAGACCGTGTAATACAAGACTGAGCTGTTAACTCCACGCTGTGTGTCAACCTCTGCTTACCGCGTATTCTTCCTAGCGTCACCCAAGGATTCTCCGGAACACTGGATGGCTCTAAGTCCATCAAGTGAGTGAACTCTGTCCTTCAAAAGTGTGGATAAAATCTAACGGTCCTGTTTAGCGGTGCTGACGCGCTGACGACTAATGGGCATAGACAGAGGACTGAACCTCTGAACTTGGTCTCCATTTTGGAGTGGAGTGAAAACACTCCCATATTATGATACGAGATGCCTGTGACTATATTACCTCACGCACCTTGTACTGTGTGAATGAACCCTAACCTGAGGCAAAAAAATATATATACCAGGCCAGTGCAGTAAATGTATATTACCTTAAAATACACGTATTGATGGTAAACGCGGTATCTTGAGAAAAAAGTAAAACCTACCAGACTATTTCAGTGACAAACTAGCTGAAGAGAAAACTGGCTGCAGGTTTGAAAAAAAGAAGAGAAAAACTGCGCCCACTCTAAACAAACGCGTTCCAAGATGCCACTATATAGTGGCTGGTCCAAAAAATCCGATACCACTTGAGAGCTGCCCCGTGCTCTAAAAATGACCAGTGCGGTGAAACTAAAACCAAAACGCAAAATGTGAAAAATTCATTGAAAACAACTATTAGAACCAACCCCGAGGATGAAAATGATGAATAGTGATCTGCACACCCTCTACCTGCCCTTTAGGTCAGTGAATGGTCAGACAGCCGTTGAATGATGAAAAAAGAAAAAGAGAGAGAGAGAGAGAGAGAGAGAGAGAGAAAAAGAGAAAAAGAGAAAAAGGAAAGTTATCAAATTAAATCACCATTGGATTGCCATGCGTAATCATACTTTCACAATCTAATGAAAGCACCCTAAAGGTCTATTGAGCTCACGTACATGGAGTGGAATAGAGTGGAGTGGCAGAACATGTTCAAAGAAAGCACGACATTTCCAATTTATCGTTAAGACCACCTGGCGTCATTGTATTAAGCATTTTTATCCACCACGTTTCCCTCTGCAAAAGGAGTCTAGCATTGTCACGACCTGGTTTGCAACACAAAATTTCAAGAATAGTAAACCTCAATTGTGCAAGTGTGTGTTTGTATTCTAGCCAATGAGATACAAAAAGCGATTTGGCACACTGTGTGCGTATCGTACTCTTGTGTTCTGATATACGTACTTTGATCTTACGTGTAGTTTTGCCTACGTATAATAAACCACATGGACATTTGATGGTGTAAACTACGTGACAAGAATTGCAGTCTCCATTGTACTTCAATGCTATCGATTTCCCTGAGTGTGAATGGTTGATAGTGTTGCCAAGGATTGCATTATTACAATTGACACAATTGTGGCACCTCCGCATCCCTGTGTATTCCTCGTGGATCTTCTCATTTGTTTGCGACTGTGTTTCTTTGATGTTTCTGCTTCGAGTATATGCAAACAATGGTTCTTGAGCAAATAGGCCATGAAATTCAGGTTCACTTCTCAGCAACTCCCATCTAGATTTAATGATTCTCTTTATACTCGATGATTTAGTTGAAAATTTAGACACAAAGACGTGTCTAGTTTGATTGTTCTTGGTTCTCGTTGCGAGTAGATCTTCTCGTTTGTAGTGCTGTGTTTTGGCCACTGCTTTAGACAATATGGTTTCGGGATAGCCACGCTGTCTGAACTTTTTGCATTGTTGTTCTAAACTTGCTCCCAACTCATTTTCTCCAGATACTATTCTTTTGATTCGTAGCATTTGTGAAAATGGCAAATTTTGTAGTAACGAAGGAGGATGGAAGCTAGAATGCAGAAGAAAATTGTTCTTATCAGTAGGTTTGGAATACACAGACGTCTGTAGTGTATTATTCACCTTTGTGATTAAAACATCCAAGAATGATAAATTGTTCTCACTGATGTTGTGAGTGAATTTGATGCGTGCGTTTTTTCGAATTCAATTCCATAATCTTGAGTCTTAAATTTTCTTCCGAATTGTTCCATATGAGGAAGATATCGTCAATGAATCTAGTATAAAACACAAGATTGGTGCTCCATGAATCATCTGAAAATATGTAATCAAATTCGAATTTGGACATGAAAGTATTAGCAAACGACGGGGCTCCAGAAAAACCCATGGAGGTTCCGCTTATCTGAAGATAAAAAGTGTCCTTCCATTGTAAATAGCTGTGTTGAAGACAAAACATCAGCAATTCCAAAATAAAAACTTTATTGACTCCTACATCTGGTAGTTGCAACAATGCCCACTCACAAGCTTCCCACCCCTCTTTCAGAGGTATCGAAGTGTACAGTGATGTCACATCAATCGAGCAAAGAATCCATGTAGGAGAACACTGGTCGCTGACTGCATGTAATAATTGCAAAAAATGTGTGGTGTCCTTGATGTAACTTCTCCATGACTGTACAAATTTCTGTAGATAGTAATCAATGAATTGTCCCGCGGGTGTAAAAATGGACTCACAACCTGAAACTATTGGGCGGAATGGTGGATTCTGGAGATTTTTATGTACTTTGGGTAACATGTAAAGTTTTGGTCTCCTGGGATAAGCAACACTTAGAAACTTCCGTGTGTTTACAGAAATCCATTGCATGTTTTCTGCATGATCTAGAATTTTGTTCAATGTGTCCTTAATCATCAATGTTGGATCAAGGTCTAGCTTAATGTAAGTGTTCGAGTCCTGTAGATGTTGAAAAACGCAATGTTCATAGAATGTAGTATCCATGATAACCAAAGCACCACCCTTATCAGCCATCTGAAATGTGAGCCTGGAATCATTGGCTAGTTGTTTGATAATTTGCATCTCATGTTTCTTGAAGTTGGTCTTAATTGTTGGTCGGAGATTGAGTTTACCGAAATCATCACGAATGAGTGTTTCAAAAGAATCAAGTAGTTTATGGGACACTGGCGCCATAAAGGTACTTTTGGGCTTAAAAATGTTGTGCCCGGTGTCTTGTTCACTGTTGAAAGCGTCTGTGACAGTCAATGTAGGTACTATGTTGGTAAAAAAATGCTTTAGGCGCAAATTTCTCATAAATTTGAATGTGGCAATTTCTAGTTCCAAAGCATTGGTGTGATATGCTGGAACAAAAGAAGTCCCTTTATTTAACACTTGTTGTTGTGCCAACGTTAGCTCTACTGTAGAAATATTTATGATAAGGTCTTCTTGCTCCTCAAATTGCGTGCCTCTGCCTAGGCCCACGTTACATGTGATTGATGTAAGTGAACGACTTGACCACTTAGCATGCTCTGGGGTCTATTTTTGTTTATTTATTAATTATTGGGTCACGGTATTTGAAATTGTTTTTTGCACATGGATACAGATGGTGATTACTGGCTTTCTATATAGTTTCATTTTCTCCCCCGTATATATATAAGTTTTCATTCTGAAGTGTGACAGCACTTTTTTGGAGTCTATAGTGTTTTCTAAGTTTCTGGTAGCATTTCGGTTTTGATTGGGCAGTCTTTCAAATCAGCCAGCTTGCTTCACACAAATTAAAGGTTTGGATTAATGTTGTTTTTTTTTATATATGTATTTATTCTTATTTAGTAATGTCCCATTACCCTTGTCCTGAGGAGGCCAAAGAAGAAAAGGCTGAAACGTGTTCACGTCGACACTTCTAAGGAGGAGTCTTTGTAATCACAGTTATCTTTGAAATTGTGTAGTGACGCATTAGAGCTAGGAAAATAAGCCCCTAGGCCTAAGGTGTTTCACTTTGACTACCTCTAAGTGTATCATCCAGAATTAATGGGTGGACACTAGTAAGAATAAGCTTTAGGGGTTTTTTGCAACGTATAACTGTGTTTATGTTGATGTATGTAAATTTTTGTGTATGTCATTTCTTGTCTTCATTGATTAGGTGCCATTGTTTATGTGTGTTGTAAATATATTGTGATATATACGTTAAGGATAACAAAACTTTGGAGAGGGTAATTAAATGTGCTCTACTCAAAAATAAATATTCCTGTATCTTTTCCTTCAAACCAATTTATTTTTGTATATGACAATTTACCCAAGTATGCAACATCTCAGCACTGTATAAGCACAGAAGTCAAAGGCACACCGCCTGAAAGGGATAAGGGGCAGCAAAATCAGAGCTGCAGGGGCGACTCTCCCAAAATGCAGCACACACACATAACATTCAGAGCACATCAACATTGACAACAATGTGGTACAAACTGCAACACGTTCACAACAGAACAGAGGACACAACTGGTGCCGCTTGTGTGTAGAAACTGGCCAATCACATTTGGCATAGCAGGGAAATGTGAGATGCTAATGTACAAGTACAAACACAGATCCGTGATGTTGTCGAAATGTCCACTGTCCTGCATCAAATAGGTAGCTCCTCCCAAACAGTCACAATGTACATTGTCATGCAGTCTGTATGTAAACTTGTACAATGCATCAACATACATGTGAACACAATGTTAAACTGCATCTCCCCTTCACATTGCAGAGGAAGAATCAACACCTCCTGCAGAGCAGACCGAGCATCTCTTCACTGATGACGAAGAGGACCTCCACACCTTCGACACCGACGCCCTCCAAGACCTCATGGACAGCTTCGGCACCTCACCTCCAGGAGCAGGGCAGCCAAGCTGCATCGAGGAGACCTCACCCCCTGCACAGACCACACAGCAGGAAGCACCCACCACCATGGCTGTCTCCCAGGACCCCCACGAACAACACATGGCCTTCCAACGCCGTGTGTTAGGGTGCCAGGAGAAGATGGCTGATCAGGTGCGGGTGGGGTTCAACCTCATGACAGCCAAACTAGATGCCATACGTGGGTGTCTAAGTCCCATCAGGGAGCACTTACAGTCCCTAACGGACACCCATAGTCTGCTCCACGCTCTCCAACGATCCATGGCTGACATCGCTGGAGTCCTGACTCTGAGACAAGGACAACTGTCTAGTCAGAGTGACTCCAGCAATGTCAGCCGGGAGTTGGGACACATGCGGAGGATCATGGAGAACATGGAGCGGATGCAGGTGGAAAGAATGGCTGCCACGGCTGCACACCAGCGAGATGTAGCTGGGTTCTTCCATGCCCTGCAGATCCTCATCATGGCATTGCCGCCACTAGGCTTGGCGCCGATGAATGCTGCTGCTGCTTCTACATCCACATCTCCGCCCCCTGATGTGTCAGTGACACACAGTGCTGCAGACAATCCACCTCCGGCCACTGATGTGTCACTGCCACACAGTGATGCAGACAAAACAACACCACCCACATGTGAGGCACATGAAACATCAGAGGACGAAGATGCGGATGATTCTGCCTTAGTGGTAAGAAGGAAGCGGTAGCATTCATCTCCGCCATAAGGCCTGTATCTGCTTGGTTCTGCCCTCTGCATCATCACCTTCCACTGTCCCCCGATACACTCTGCGACACTCACCTTGGACCTCGACATGGACTGCCATATTCTGTTTAGTTACCAATGACACAGCAATCAGACTGCGGACTGAACTCTTCCTCTACCGATGAACTTGTCAATCCCTAAAGGACTCTGGCTGGCCCTCCACGGGCAACAATGTAAAGTGGGGTTTGCATGGCCCTGTACTGCTCCAGCTTCAACACTCCACCAAATGTGAATAAAACATTCTAATTCACACAGATGTGTCATGTCTATGTTCAATCAAGTATGAAAGTATGGATGAATGTAGGGGCAGTGATTCCCCCTCACGTCCATGTTGCTAATGTTGTGGGACTTGAGTCACAGGGTGCAACTCTCTGCATCATGGTGGTACATATTTGACCCCAAAAGACGCCCTGTTGTCTTTTCTTGGTCACAAATGACAGCCTTTATGTCATGAATTTGGACACATGTGATACGCTGCTGAGTGGGATTACGTACTATCTTTGACACCCTGAAATGGCATTTTGAGTACGTGACACCCTTTGTCATTTGTGAGATTGTTAGCACTAAATGTTGCACTTACACTTGTCAGAGTGATGTGCTTATGCAGAGGAGTGACATGCACACAGGGAATGTGTGTTGGAATGAATGTATTTGCACATGCTGTGCCTGTGGTCATTTTGTCCTGTCCCATGATTGCTAAGGACAGTCACAATGTGACGTGCTCATGTGAAGAAATTGTTAATGATTGTGTTCCTTCGGGCTAATCCTGCTGCAGCTGCACTGGGGTGTGGTCCACCTGCCTCATCTTCATCATCATCATCTGGCACTTGGATCCATGGGGCATTGGTGCGTACACATATGTTGTGCAACACACAACATGCAATGATCATCTTGCACACTATTTCCAGGCTGTACAGGAGTTTTCCACCTGTGATGTCCAGGCACCTGAAACGTGACTTTAACATGCCAAATGAGCGCTCCACAATGCCCCTGGTGCGTTTGTGGGCCGCATTGTACTGCCTCTGGGCCTGGGTGTTCGTGTCTCGGAGGGGTGTCATCATCCACGGGCAGAGTGCATATCCTTGATCACCTGTGACAGGGGAGAGAGATATGTGTCAATCGGTGGTTCTGCATTCTGTGTTGGCAGGCTTATTAGTTTAGTGGTGTGTGATGTGTGCAACTTTGGGATTCATGTTTGACATGTATTACTTGTGGCAAATGAAGAGGCATCCATGTGTATTACGTTGCCTCACAGCTGCTCCTCACTCCCCCAAGCCTATTTACTTGAGTGCGCTGCGCGGTTGCATCACTTGCACTCCTAAGACACACCATTGTCATGACTGTCTGCGCATGTCCACAAGCCTGACAACCACACTGTGATATTGGCCGTTGAAGGTGGTCGGCCACGTGTGTGTAGGCCTATGGTCAGGATATGGCGGACACAGAGACACACGCAGTATTTACTTTGGTGGCCATCCCGGAAGTGAACCACGTCCAGAGCCCGAGCTATTTATTCCCACTCCTACGCTGGACTGGCGTACGCCGGCCCAGCCCACTCCACTTACGCTTACAGGGGGGGACAACATAGCTACATGTCCAAGGTCTTCCCCACTGCCTGAGGTGACATGGTTGCATCCACTGTCCACAACACTACAAACACCAGCAGTATATGTCCACATGGACATGTCTGTGCTCTGTATACTGACGTCTGTCCAGCACATCACCGCCACACTTGGCATTGTGTACATTCTTGTTCATGGGTCACTTGCCTCCTTTGCACAGACTTGGTTCCCACCTTGCCCCACATTCTGCAATTGTGTGACAGAGGTGAAATGACGTGGATGGTTTGTCTACATGGCTGGCCACGGTTACCACAGTTACTTGTGTTGTCAAGTCTGGTAGGTGGGCATGTTGTTTGGCATGTTGTATGTGATTTTGTAACGTGTGCATTCCCACAGTTGTGAGCTGCATGATTGTGGAGTTGAGGTGTGTGGTGTGTTCATTTGGTACTTACCAACGAGCAGTGAATTTGCATAGGTGCCATCCTGGAAGTGCTGGTTGATGATGGACTGTCGGAAGATGTAAGAATCATGCACACTGCCTGGGTAGTTGGCGACGACGTTGGTGAAGTGTCCCCGGTGGTCCACTATTGCCTGCACATTGATGGAATGCGTGTGCTTTCTGTTGCGGTAATTGTGTGCAGTGTCGGCAGGGGGCACAAGTAGGAAATGTGTGCAGTCAATTGCCCCCAACACGTGTGGGAAGCCAGCTATGGCGTAGAAGCCTTGCTTGGTCTCCAGCTGTTCCTGTGCAGTGTGGGGGAAGTGAAGGTGCTGGGGTACCAAGCTGATGATGGCATCCAAGACAGGTGTGAGGGACTTTGATAGGGCTGGCTGTGAGACTCCTCCGACTCTGGCAGTTGTTGGTTGGAAGGTACCAGAGGCCAACGGGTGCAGCACAGCCAGCAGCTTTGTCTGCGGAGGGATGTTGGTTGTCCGCTGTGTTGGTACCGTCAGCCTGTGGGCAATGTGGGTCAGGATGCGGAGGATGGTTGTCCTTTTGAGCCTGTAGTGGGCAATGACATCCTCTGGCATTAAGTCTGTGAGGCTGGTGCGTTTTCGGAAGGTCAGCTGTCTTGTTCTGCGCTGCCTCTGTGGTAGTCCGGTGGGGGAGTAGTCCGGGGGGGGAACCTGGGGGTGGTGGCGGTGGGTGTTGTGGCCCTCTTGGGTCTCCGAGCTGCATGATCAGTAGCTCCTTGACATGTGTTGGTCTTCAGATGTGGCTCTGGGCTGGGCTCCCTTTTATACTGCAGGTTGTCGTCCTGCTTAACACCAGTAGAAGGCAGGTGTTAAATGCCTGCTGCTAACGCGCCTTATTGCCTGTTTTTGGATTGCATCACCGATCTGGCTGATCGTTGAGAATATCGCGAAGTGGTGTTTTCGTGAGTTTTTGCAAGGGAACTTCTACTCTGCATATGATTAGCATTAGTTGTTGCTCTCATCCGTGGCGATGTTTTTTGCGGAAGCTATCGCTCGAAAACTGGCGATATCGGCAGTTTGCACCAGCTTGGGAATTGGGCGATAAATCTATTGCCACTTTTGCGGCGCTAAAGTGCCGATAAATCGGCGATGAGTCCTTGAGAATATGCCCCTATGTTTTAGTGGCAGCCAGAAGTGCACTATCACTGTATGTAGATAACATACACATACAAGCAGAGTATTTCAGTTAACAATGGTTTAGACTTAGCAGGTAGGGTCTAAATTTATTGTGACACTATAGAAAAAGAATTTACAAAGAAAGGGTAGCAAAGTGTGCCAAGGAAGCATAAGGAAAAAGTCATACTGCAATGCAGTGAGGAGCGGAAGGAGCTCAGATGACTCACACTGCCCTCACAGACGAGCAGGGACGCCGCCGCAGCTACCATAGTGGCAGCTGATGAAGCTCTGATTAAGGAAGAAGGAAGACTTGGGCATGAGTGATGCCTGACAGTGTGGGGAGAGCCCAGGGGGCCACACACTCAAGTGGGCCTGAGCAATTTTGGCTGCGGTTCCTGCCATTACAGTCGCCCAGCTGGCAGTGGCCTCAAAGGTTTGAGCTGTGGTAAGAATCTATCCTGCTGCAGCATTGAGCGCTCACCCCAGCCTGATTCACATTGTTTTCTCCTCATGGACACCCATCGGATTTCTCCCTTGAACCTCAGGTCCTTGGAGTTTTAAGTCACTGGTGTGCTCGTGCCAGGTCCCACATCCTGGATCTGGTTTAACCTGAAGTGTTTGAGACAAACCTAGCCCTATAGAACTTGCCTCCCTAGGACCCCCAAAGTATGAGGAGTGGAGTGGTAAAGAGGGGTCCTCTCGATTGGTTGAGGGAGGGTCAGGAAGGGCAACACCTTCCAGCTGGGTTAGCTGAGGTGGGGGGATGGGACTAGGCGCTGATGGCTCCTGTGGTATACGGAAGTGGCCAATGTTAGGTTGGTGCAGTTTGCTCCACCCAGCACAGGAAGTGTTTGTTACGATCTGCCTATATAGTGATAGGAAGGGAGTCTCCCCCCGTTTGGTATTAAGACTAGATAATATCTTCACATATCCAACACTCCTCAAGTAGAGAAGGCTTACTAGCCAGTGCTATCCATCAATACAAAATCCTTGAAGTCTTGCTTTTGCCCTTGTGTGGGCTCTACTGTCCTTCCCTCACAAAATGATGCCTAAAAAAATCGAGATCGGGCTGGCTGATTTCCACCAGAATCTGTCATAAAATGACATCTAAATCATTAAGAAATGAATGAAAAAATATTGGGGCATTGAAGGGGCTTTCCACTATCCTTGCATACTTTCTCGAATTATCTGGGGCCTACAATCGGTAGAATTAGAAAGTAACAATTCATTAGGAAGCATTGGCTCCTCGTATCAACTATTCCACTCTCTACAAACTGTAAAGGAGTAAGGTCCGCTAAAGATGCCATCGGAGTCACTTGATCCTTCTGTGCCACTTACGTGATTACACTCTGCTGATTATTGCACCAATAGTCTTGTCTACTGTTTTACTGATTACACTTGCATACTTAAAGTACCTTCAGTCCCGGTTTGCCCACCCTCTACAGTTAACAATTTTTTAAGGTCACCGTAACTCAATTTGAATGTTTCTAATCACCTGGGGACAACATCCAATATTCAGAAGCATTTTTATGTTTAGAACAAATTTTGTCCTCTATTTTTTAACTTGCTTGATAAATCAACAGATATTTCAGACCACATACTTGATATTTTGACTGTAATACTTAAAGTGCTCACCATAAAACCAGAGGTCATGATGGGTGAAAACAAATGTGTGGCTCATCTAAGAGAATTCGCGGAGGTTGGCATCCAAGTTGGCAGTCGTCTGACGAAGGTTTCCAATAGCGCTCATAAGATAGCAGCGAAAGTCCCTGAAATCGATATTGATTCTTTTTCTCTAGAGGACCTTTTTAATCTCCTAGAAGCGCCCAACAAGGAGACTAGTAGCCTCACCTTGAATGCTTTTACCTCTTCCTTCCCAATTTGTAATAGAAAAGAAAAGCATGACTCAACCTTAATTTAGTATCTGCTCCAACAACTGCAAAAAGGGCAAAAACTGAAACTTAAGAGGAAATGTTTGCAGGTTAAGTAAAAGAGGAAACAAGGAAAATACAATTTGCTACCAAGGATACCACACAAATTCATTTATCTGATTGGCCCACAGAGGATTCAGCACCCTCATTCATCAATCAAACAACTCCACTTAAGGCGCTCACCTCTAATAAACTTTCGCAGGAAGGTTGAGCATGTGACCTCTCACAAAAGCAGATTACAATGTCATGTCCCCTGGAATTAAATCAGACCTCCCTTACTCTACCCTAGATCCGATGCTAGAATAATTTTATCCTATTTTGAACCATTGGTATCCCAGTGCACAGACTAATGTACGATCTCCTTGTGCCGAACCTGAAATGAAAGACCCTCCTCTGACTCTTGATTTAATTGTATTGTTTGATGAAGAAATCTTTTTTCTGAATACGTTCTTTGTTACAAAAGTGTATTTCAGAAATAGGCTCCCTAAGATTGGTAAGGATTAACCATACAATTATTGAATTCCTCAACTGAGAAGTGATCAAGGGTAATTTTTAACTCCAAAGCTGTTGCAAATTTGATTTTGGTAAACTCTGATTTCTTTTTTCAATAGGGTCACAGATGTTATTCCCTACTCTCCAGTAAGGAGACTGATAATGCTCAACATATATAATGTTAATAGTGATAGTGCTCCCCGTGAGAGTTGTAGGGTTCCTTTGGAGGACCTACTAAACAGAGCTAAACTAACATTTCCTTCAGTTGGGTCAGAAGGCAGATCTTCCTCTTACTTAGGATCAAGAACCTATGTTTCCAGGACCAGTGAAGGGGACAATATTTTTAAGTGGAATTGGCTGGCAGGTGTACTTAACTCCAATCAAGCAAGTAAGCACAAGAACACGAAGCTAATTTAGCAAAGGTATTAAAGTCCCTCCCTGGAATTTATCTGGATGTTCAACTAAGTCCCAGAAACTCTGTTCTCTGGATCCCCAAGTGGCAGAATTTTTCTGCCTGTAGTACACTTGGGGGCATATTCTCAAGGACACATCGCCGATTTATCGGCACTTTAGCGCCGCAAAAGTGGCAATAGATTTATTGCCCCATTCACAAGCTGGTGCAAACTGCCGACATCGCCAGTTTACCTGCGATAGCAACTGCAAAACACATCGCCACGGATGAGTGTGACAACTAACGCTAATGATATGCAGAGTAGGCGTTCCCGTGCAAAAACACACGAAAACACAACTTCGCGAGATTCTCAACGACCAGTCAGATCTGCGATGCAAACCAAGAACAGGCGATAAGGTGCGTTAGCTGCAGGGATCTAACACCTGCCTTTTGCTAGTGTTAAGCAGGACGACAACCTGCAGCATGAAAGTGAGCCCAGCCCAGAGCCACATCTGAAGACCAACAGATGCCATGGAGCTACTAATCATGCAGCTTGGAGACCCAAGAGGCCCACAACACCCACCGCCACCACCCCCAGGACCACCACCGAGGCAGCGCAGAACAAGACAGCGGACCTTCCGAAAATGCATCAGCCTCACAGACTTAATGCCAGATGATGTCATTGCCCACTAGAGGCTCAAAGGACAACCATCCTCCGCATCATGACCCACATTGCGCGCAGGCTGACGGTACCAACACAGCAGACAACCAACATCCCTCCGCAGACAAAGCTGCTGGCTGTGCTGCACCTGTTGGCCTCTGGTACCTTCCAACCAACCAACCACTGCCAGAGTCGGAGGAGTCTCACAGCCAGCCCTATCAAAGGCCATCACACCTGTCCTGGATGCCATCATCAGTTTCATACCCCAGCACCTTCACTTCCCCCACATTGCGCAGGAACAGCTGGAGACCAAGCAAGGCTTCTACGCCATAGCTGGATTCCCGCACATGTTGGGGGCAATCGACTGCACACATGTCCTACTTGTGCCCCCTGCAGACACTGCACACAATTACCGCAACAGGAAGCACACGCATTCCATCAATGTGCAGGCAATAGTGGACCACCGGGGACTCTTCACCAATGTCGTCGCCAACTACCCAGGCAGTGTGCATGATTCATTCAGTCCATCATCAACCAGCGCTTCCAGGATGGCACCTATGGAAATGCACTGCTCGTTGGCAAGTACCAACGGAACACACCACACACTCAACTCCACAATCACACATCGCACAACTGTGGGAATGGACACCTAACAAAATAACATACAACTTGCCAACCAACATGCACACCTGCCAGACACGACAAAACAAGTAACCGTGGCAAGAGGGGCCAGAAATGTGGACAAACCACACACTTATGCATAGCCCCTCTGCCACACATTTGCAGAATGTGGGGAGAGGTGGGAACCACGATTGTGCAAAGGAGGCAATGGACCCATGAATAACAATGTACACAATGCCAAGTGTGGCGGTGATGTGCTGGACAGTCTTGAGTATGCAGAGCACAGACATGTCCATGTGGACACATACTGCTGGAGTCCGTAGTGTCGTGGACAGTGTACGCAACCATGTCATCACAGGCAGTGGGGAACACCTTGGACAAGTCGGCATGTCGGCCCCCTGTAAGCGTAAGCGTAGTGGGCAGGGCCGGCGCACGCCAGTCCAACGTAGGGGAGTGACTAAATAGGCCGGGGCTCAGGGAGTGGTTCACTTCCGGGATGGCAATCGAAGTAACTACTGCGTGTGGCTCTGTGTCCGCCATATGCTGACCATAGGTCTACACACACTTGGTCGACCATCTACAACGGGCAAAGTCACACCGGCGACGAGGAGGCTACGACCCACGCCACCCGGCGCACATCTCATCATCGCCTGCAGTGGCGTGTCTGCCAGGGCGGCGTCCTTCACCCTGCCACGAGGCCGCCGTCGTGACCGGTGTGGCCTGTGCGCCTGCTGCACCCCAGCCCACTGATCCCCAGACCCGACCTGCGCCCAGCGGTGAATGACCGCCCCTGCGCACCCAGGCCTCACTGCTCACCTGCCATTACCGGCGTCTCTCCAAGAGGGCCCACCACGTGCCGGTGCAATCTCCAAGGCCGGGCTCCGCGGGCTTGGAGCCTCCTCAGCCGATTGCTGGCTTCTGCGCAACAGGCCCCCAGCACACCCAGCGGCACTGCACTGCGGGGTTGCGAGTTGGCTACTGCTGCCTTCTGACCACACTGCGGTACAGCAAGTAACATACACATCCTTTCCAGTCTGCAACTCCAGGCCTGCTGCATCATCGCAGGCTGCACACCCGCTCAGCTCTTCCGGTGGGCCTACCTCAGTGCACCACAAGTCGTCGTCCATCCTCCAGCATTATAGCATGATGCACACCCGCTCTGCTCTTCCGGTGGACTGAACTCAGTGCACCACAAGTCATCGTCCATCCTCCAGCATTATAGCATGATGCACACCCGCTCTGCTCTTCCGGTGGGCCGAACTCAGTGCACCACAAGTCATCGTCCATCCTCCAGCATAATAGCTTGATGCACACCCGCTCTGCTCTTCCAGTGGGCCAAACTCAGTGCACCGCAAGTCATTGTCCCGAGGGGCCACCCCACAAGTCCACCTCCAGTAGCCAACAGCATGTCCTAGGTAACGCCACTGGAGGCCTTCACAGTCACGGGGCCTCCCCCGTCCCAGGCAGTCCGCCGGTAAGCCTGGGTAGATCGTCTGGAGACGTACTCTGAAGCGCACGACATCCCAGCACCGCGGCGGCGGTGCACGCGTGTGAGGAGTGCGGAGAAATGGCCCGGGGCTCTGGGCATGGTTCAGTTCTGGGCTATGGGCGTGGTTCAGTTCCGGCCTGGCCACAAAAGTGACTATGGCGTGTGCCTCCATAGTAGTGCCTGCACCACCCGGCCTGTATTCGACAATGTTGCAATGTAGCATGCACCAGGAGGGCGGCCTCGCCCGAATGGATTCATAAAGGAGCGCAAGACCGCTCGGGCTCTCTGCTCATACATGCCAACTGTTGTGTGTGTATCTACATTGCCGCAGGCTGAACCGAAGCCCTAGCCTTAATAGCAGCGCGAGTACAGCCAGGCCAGTACTCCACATCTGTGTCCACCCTATCCTTACCATACGCCTACACACACGTGGCCGCCTACCTTCAATGGCCAACAGTACAGTATTGCTGTCGGTCCTGTGGACATGCGCAGACAGGCATGACAATGGTGTGCCGTAGGAGTGCAAGTAATGCAACCGCGCAGCACACACAAGTAAATGGGCTCGGTGGGAGGGAGGAGCAGCTGTTAAGCTACGTAATACACATTGTCCTACCACATCTGCCAGCAGCAATACCTGGGTAACATGGATCCCAAGGTCGCACAAATCACACACCACGTAACTTGTATGTGTGCCAACACAGCATGCAGAACCACCAGTTAACACTATTCACACTTACCCCTCACAGGTGATCAAGGATATGCACTCTGCCCGTGGATGATGACACCCCTCCGCGACCCGAACACCCCGGCCAAGAGGCAGTACAATGTGGCCCACAAATGCAACAGGGGCATTGTTGAACGCACATTTGGCGTGTTGAAATCACGTTTCAGGTTCCTGGACATCACCGGTGGAAGACTCTTGTACAGCCCAGAAATAGTGTGCAAGATGATCACTGCATGTTGTGTATTGCACAACCTATGTGTATGCACCAATGCCCCATGGATCCAAGTCCCAGAAGCACCGGACAATGATGAGGAAGATGATGCAGGTGGACCACACCCCACTGAGGCCGCATCGGGAATAGCCCGAAGGAACACAATCATCAACAATTTCTTCGCATGATCACGTCACATTGTGACTGCCCACAGCAATCGTGGCACAGTACAAGATGACCACATGACCATCATGTGCAAAAGAAATCTTAGCAACACACATTTCCCATGTTCATGTCAGTCCTCTGCATTAGCACATTACTCTGACGGGTGCAAGTGCAACATTGAGTGCTAACATTCGCATATGTTGCAGGAAGAGATGGTGTGTATGTCACCTCTGTACCGAGAGGCTGTTTAGGGCGTCACATATTCGATATGCCATATCAGGGTGTCACATGTAGTACGTCATGCCACTCATCAGCGTCCCACGTGTACATGAACATGACATGAAGGCCGTCATTGGTGTTCAGGAAAAGACAACAGGGTGCCATTTGTGGTCAGAGATGTACCTGCCTGATGCAAAAATGCACCCTGTGTGTCGAGTCCCACAACATGAACAACATGGCCGTAAGGGGGATGTGGGCACAGTGGACACCTCAGCAACATTGGGAGATGCACACCAGCCTAGAAGCCAGCAGGTCCACCTTTCGTGGAACACACCAAGGTGCCCCCTGGTCAAATGTGCCATGTACAGGTCACATGTGTCCACGGACGTCATCCATCAAGAGTAGTGATCAGTGCCAGCTAATAGGTGCAAGGTGAGTTGTCAACCGCCTCCTCACAGCTACCTGCACCCATCACTGTCAGACTGCAGCAAAACAACACTGCTACATCAGAGCATGCAATACTGACCGTGAGGGCACGAACATGGCTGGTAAGGGTTCAACCATGCCGGAAGGCGAATCTGTGACATGCCCCCCACCCAATCCCCATCACATTTCCAGAATGCAAGCAGATGACAAACTAACATTGTGGATGACAGCCCCTCTGTCTGAACTAGAAGGCGGTAGCACATCTGCACCTCTGACCTTGGGAATGCATGCGCCGGGCACCCCCTGAGCGATACCATAGCAGCTACTGACGGCTCCCACACTATGCACAGCGCTAACCAGAGACCAACATATACACACCCCACACACAGGAGTCCTTGCTCGTAGTTCACTTGCATGGTATGACCTTCACACTTACGCACCGACCATCCCAGGAGTCCAAGCGCTCCACACTCAAACCAATCATTGCTCCGAGCTGTGGCTTCCACATGACTTTGACTTTGCCTTTGTGACACACAGCCCTATTTCATACATTGACGTGGGGCTAAGTTTGGAAATAGCGAGATTGGTGTTTTTGAGCAATGATGCCACAGCTAGTTCACACATTCCCAGTCATCTCACTGCCTATCTGGATCACGGCCATACATGCGCATTGAAATCAGTTCCCAGGGATCACCGTTGTTTGGAATCACTGCCCCTACATACATCCATACTTTCATACTTGCTTGATCATGGACATGACTCATCTGTGTGAATTTGAATGTCTTACTCACATTCGGTGGAGTGGTGAAGGTGGACCAGTACCTGGCCATGCACACGCTACTTTACAATGTTGCCCCGTGGAGGACCAGCCAGGGTCCTTTGGGGAGGGAAAAGTACATCGTAGGAGAGGGAGTTCAGTACGCTGTCTGGTTTCTGTGTCAGTGGTTGCCTGAACAAATGTAGCAGTCCATGTCGGGGACCAAGGTGAGTGTCGCAGGGTGTTAAGGGGGACAGTGGAGGGTGTTATTCCTGGGCATGATGCAGAGGGCAGAACTTAGCAGGAAAAGGCCATATGGCGGAGATAAATGCTACCGCTTCCTACTTAGCCCAACGGCAGATTCATCCACATCATCGTCCTCCTATGTGTGATGTGCCTCACATGTGGGTGGTGGTGTTTTGTCTGCGGCACTGTGTGGCAGTGACACATCAGGGTTGCGGTGATGTGGAGGGAGTAGTGGCAGCAGCATTCATCTGCGCCAGGCCTTGTGGCAGCACTGCCATGATGAGGATCTGCAGGGCATGGTAGATCCCTGCTACATCTTGCTGGTGTGCAGCCGTGGCAGACATTCTTACCGCCTGCATCCGCTCCATGTTCTCCATGTTCCTCCCCATGTTGGCCAACTCACGGCTGAGATCGCTGGAGCCAATCTGACTAGACAGTTGTTCTTGTCCATGAGTCATGACTCCGGCAGATAAGACAGGTAAGCTCCTATTAGAAGAAGACAGTGATAATGGATCTCTTATTGTGAATGGAAGACTGGCTAAGGATATCCCTGAAAACAATAGTTAAAGTTGTGGAAAGAGTAGTACATTAATCGTTTACATTCTTACCTAATTCTCTATGTTTCAATTGCAAGTTGATCGAAAGATACTAGATACCCCTGGAGTGACCATAAAAGAGTCTCTTTTAATATTGACTTAGCCCTGGAGGACCCCTTGCCTTGGAACTTTACAGGAGACATAGTGCACCTTAGTGCTGCCAGTGGTAAAGTGCATTTGAACGTCAATGCTGCAAGGGCCCCTCTGAGTAGTCAAAATATCTCTAGCAGACTCCCATAAAGAATTTTAGGGGCTGATTACAGGTTTGGCGGTCCCAAACTGGCGGCCTACCCATCATATTACAATTATGGTGGTGGGACCACCACAGGTTCACCACAACTGCCGGGGATCATATATACCGTGGTGGTGGTGGTGCGGCGGTGAGAGGCCCTAATATGGTGGTGGTGCCGCTGCAGCACCACCAATCATATTAGGAGTTTCCACACACCACAGTTTTCATGCAGGTGAGGCTGCTATGAAAATTATGGCAGTGAGGAAACAAAGGGGGCCCTACAATGTTGTGCCCCCTGTGTGCATTCACCCCTTTCCTATACTGCAGAGCATGGACTACACAGTCCATGCCGTGCAGGAACGGCCTTTGGCGCTCTCATTGCGGTGCCTTTTAATGAGCACTGCCGTGGGACTACCAAAGCACAGCCCACCAGACACGAAGAAACTTGTAATCTGGCTCCCACCAAGAGCCCAATTTACCCAAGTCTGCAACAGCCCAGCTCCGCCTCCATGGTGCTTCGCAGTTGTTTGTGTTTTGTTTGTGTTTTGTGTTGCCGCTTTTATTGTGTTTTTTGCATCCTGACTTGTGGGACTTGCAGGCCTGGCGCTGCTTGTCGCTCGATTTTTTATCGCGTTTGGGCACATCGCAACTTTTTTCACGTTCGGGTTGGGGTTCTTATCGCCGTCCCGGTAATGTTATCGCGGACATTTGCCGCGTTGTCGGGGTGCTATCGCATGTTACCGCCGTGTTGAGAATGCCACGTTAACACGGAGTTATTTTCCCGCGATAGACGGCGATATGGGAAGTTGCGTTAACCTATTTTGGTGATGTTTATCGCACGTTCTTGAGAATATCCCCCTTGGTGTGTGGGGTGTTTGGAATGTGATAATTATTTCGGAATCAGCTGTCCAGCTATAAAAGCCACTAAAGGCCTTGTGAGCTGAGGAATTGCAATTCCACTAAGTACAGCTTATTCCTGGTTGTATAAATCTTTTAGTCAGCCTTCAAATATCCTACAATGTATGCTTTTCAACTGGAAGGGCACGAGAGCCTCGAGCATGACTCTTATCTCCTAGCTAATCTATATATTGCTCCAGTTCTGATATTTGATCCTCTTATTAATTCATTGTTTCATTTCATTTACCAAATTGCTGAAAGAGAGAACAGAAATTATTTGATCATTGTGGGGGATTACAACGCAAAGGTCTCCAATCATGCTATATTAGTGTTTACTGATGGGGTTAGGGAACAAGCTTTACATATTCCAAGACCCATTTTCCAGGCATCATGTAGAGCAGATAAGACAGGTAAGCTCCTATTAGAAGAAGACACTGAAAATGGATCTCTTATTGTGAATGGAAGACTGGCTAAAGATATCCCTGAAAACTACAGTTAAAGTTGTGGAAAGAGTAGTACATTAATCGTTTACATTCTTACCTAATTCTCTATGTTTCAATTGCAAGCTGATCGAAAGATACTAGATACCCCTGGAGTGACCATAAAAGAGTCTCTTTTAATATTGACTTAGCCCTGGAGGACCCCTTGCCTTGGAACTTTACAGGAGACATAGTGCACCTTAGTGCTGCCAGTGGTAAAGTGCATTGGAATGTCTCTAATAAAGAGCATGTAAAAGATGCACTAAATATTGCCAAACTGCATAGTGCAGAGAAGGAATTCATCTCTGTGGCTAAATTTGAACAGGATAAGAGAGAGTAGAGAAATCAATGCTGCAAGGGCCCCTCTGGGTAGTCAAAATATCTCTAGCAGGCTCCCATAAAGAATTTTAGGGGCTGATTACAGATTTGGCGGTCCCAAACTGGCGGCCTACCCACCATATTACAATTATGGTGGTGGGACCGCCACAGGTTCACCACAACTGCCAGGGATCATGTATCCAGCGGTGGCGGTGCGGCGGTGAGAGGCCCTAATATGGTGGTGGTGCTGCTGCAGCACCACCAATCATATTAGGAGTTTCCACACGCCACAGTTTTCATGGAGGTGAGGCTGCTATGAAAATTATGGCAGTGAGGAAACAAAGGGGGCCCTACAATGTTGTGCCCCCTGTGTGCATTCACCCCTTTCCTATACTGCAGAGCATGGACTACACAGTCCATGCCGTGCAGGAACGACCTTTGGCGCTCTCATTGCGGTGCCTTTTTAATGAGCACTGCCGTGGGACTACCAAAGCACAGCCCACCAGACACGAGGAAACTTGTAATCTGGCGGGCGGTGTCAGTACGGCTTTGCCAGTCGTAATTAGGCCCTAAGTCTGAATAAATTGATTAAAACATTATAAAAGCTGCACACCAGATGGAAAGCCACACTAAAAAAACAACAGGCTGATTCGATTTGGATAGATCTTCGGAAAGCTGCTTCCCACAAAGACTCCAGAACTTTCTGGGGTATAATTACATTCTCTTAAGGGAGCAACGTTAAATCTAAAATCAGCGCTATTTCAAGTGAAGAGTGGTCAGCTTATAGCTTGAATCTTTACACCACCAGTCCCTTAGCTGAAGAGAACCTACTCCTCCTGGCCGCTCCTTTTGAAGGAGGCTTAGAGTGTCCCTCAAATGCTTAGATGAAGAATATCATTCATCAAGCGAGAGCCTTAGGCACCACTGGCCTGGACCAAATTCCCATTACAATTATGGAGTTAGATTAAGATCCATGGAGGGGCAGTATTATTCTATCATTACTTTCAAATGGTTCGACTTCCCTACCCAGCAATTATAGGCAAATAACACTGCTTGATTTCTTTGGGAAACTATGTGTTAAGAGCATTTCGGATCATCTGCAAAACTAGGTGTTAGTTTATAATATTGTCTCGTGGGAAGGGGCTGGTTATAAACCAAATAGCTTTTCCTCAAATAATATCTCAGCTCTACAAGCCATTCTGGAGAAATATGCTGTGGCATGGGTATGCCTGTCCACGCAGCATATATTGATTTTTCCACAGCCTTTGACTGTGTGAGCAGACGAACCTTGTGGTGAAAGCTTCGAGACCTGAAAATTCCTGAGCATTTGTTCAATCCCATAATAGCACTTTACTCTTTTACCTAGTGCCATGTTTTACTCTGAGCAATCATGAATTATTTCCCAAAATTTTAATGAGTAATGGTCTTAAACGAGGATGCTTGTTAGCTTCCATATTATTTCCCTGTATTTTTATGACTTCCCAGTGCTTTGAATGAATTGGTAGGGTAAGCCCCAAAGTTATGCCATCACAATATTGCTCCAATGCTACATGTGGATGATATTGGGATTTTGGACCTTACCGCTAGAGGTCTACAGAAATGACTGGATTTTCTGCATAGGTTTGCTGTAAGCTATTACTGGAAAAGTAATATCAATAACAGTAATGTGGTGACTTTCAAAGCTAGGGGTGCAGAAAGCCCAGAAATTTTAAATGACTCTTACGAATAAGGAGATGGAAAGTGTTAATACATACCCTACCTGGCTAAAATGTTTTGTGACAACCTATCAGAAAAGGAACATATTTTGCATCTCTCAGGTAAAGAAATGGCACATGCTAATGCTCTTTTGTCACTTCACAGTGCTTTAGTTCGAAAGACATTTTACCATTTAATTTCTGTTTATTTGCTCGAAGTTCTACCAACCTTGTTTTATTCCTTTGAAGTTATTGATACAAAAGACTGGAATTTTCTGTACAAGAAGGAGGGAAAAATATTTTGTATAGTTTGTAATTTAAATATGCTCACTCTGATTGAAGCAATACGCCTAGAAATGAGGCTTTCAAGTACACAAGTTCAGGGTTGGCCACTGTCCTCCGATGGGGCCACCTGCTTTTGCTCAGTAAGGAGAATACCTATAGAGGCCTACTCTGCATAGAAGCACTAGGTCAGAATATGAAGGCTTAGGGGCTTATTACGAGTTTGGCAGTCCACGGGCCACCGCAAACACCAGGGATCAGAGAGCCATAGCTGTGCTGCAGCGGTCTTGAGGCCACAATACGCTTGGCCGGGCCGCTGCTGCCCCGCCAAGCATATTGCGAGTTTCCTTACCGCTTACTTTTCATGGCAGTGCATCCGCCATGAAAAGTGTGGTGGTGAGGAAACAAAGGGGACCCTCCAGGGCCCCCTTGTGCCCCTGTGCCCTGTGGATGCACACTGGTGGGCACATGTGCCCCCCTGTGTGCATGCACACCAGTATCTGCACAGCATGGCCTGCAGCAGCCTGTGCCGTGCAGGTACTGAGTTTGATATTCACATTGCAGTGCCTATTTCATATGCACCACCGTGGGAATGCCAAAAACCACCCGCCAGACATGAGAAAACTCATATTCTGGCTGGTGGTTCAAGCATGGGGTTGGCGGTGCGTGAGCATGTGGTACTGCTCCGCCAAACTCATAAGGCCCTAAGACTCTTTACAAGAATTTTAAACAAGCACTGGGATTCATATGACAAAAAAGCCCCAACACTATTATTTAACCCAGTGAATTTTTTGGGAATGTTTTTTAGATATGTATTGATTATATGTATTGATTATGTATTTTGTATATTTTATAATGTGAATCTCACCGTAGATCTAAATCCTAATAAACAATGCCATTAATTGCAAAGTAAGAATGTCTAGGGGTTACAATCAGATACAAATTGAGCAATATTTATTTTTAGCACACAGATGCAGATGACACCAGATACAAGCTGTCTCCATGTGTGAGGTAAGGTTTATAAACTCACTAGCCAGGTGCACATAACAAAATTTAAGGAGGAAGTAGTGAATTGCCATTAGAACCAAAACACAAGAGGGAGATCAGACACCTTTGGAGAGCCCCTGAATGTGGAATAGAATACAGTACTGTTTACAGGCAGCACTAATTCACAGTGTACTCTGATGAAGCACCTTTTCTAACATAATTTTATTTTATTTCTGTGATGTTAAGCATTGCATACTGTTTACCTTAGTGATTTTGTTAATTACATATGTGCCTTGTTGTTCTTTTTTATGAATTCATAAATTACATTGTTAATTGCTTCTGTTTTATTTTACACATAGTCAGCTGTAGCTCGTTTCATATTTCGTTAACGACTTTTAACTTTAACAGCAGGTGAGGTGGAGGGTCCTATGATCTTCAGGGAACTGAAATTGAGAAGGAACATGTTTTCTCACGTCTCTGGCTTACCCTGGGTTGAATATGCATAAAATCCAAGATAAGACAAGGACATTCAGGTTTCCAAATATTTACACACAGTCCGGGGCCATTAGCACGATGTGTTGTGAGCTATTCGTTGTTGTACCTGTGGTACAAATGATCTACTTCTTTAATTATTTGTGCTTTCATTGTCTATCTCTAATGGTGGTGATTTGGGACACTAGAACAACATAGTGAAATGTCAAACTTTTCGGAGTATTGTCTAAAAATACCCTGTGATAGATTGTCCCATTGATGTGCAATTGGATATTTTTTCAGGCCTCCTTTCTCTTAGCATTGAAGAACGTAGCCTGTAGTGATTGATAGCACTGTGCAAGACTGCTTATCGCAATTTGATTGGTGGTTGGTTGATGGGTGGAGCTTGCCCTGGAGACTCCCATGCAATGGCCCTTCTAAGCTTGATGCCCTGGGGAGTAGCCATCTGATGTTCTGTCTTCAAAATGATGTTTTCGACTGGTGCTTTCTGTCCAAGTGAAAGAACAGGAAGTGGTGTTGGTAGAAGCCAAACCAGGGCTTTGAGTGGGCCAGGTCCTGCCAGTCATCAGCACAGGCAGTTCTAAAGAGTAGGTGCTGAGACGGTCCCTATCGAACTCTCCATTTTTGCCCTCAGCCTCAGGGTGGGAAAAAAAATCATAACTCTGCACAGTACCACCCTTCACTGCCTTTGATGTAACTTCAAAGAGACTCGTCATAGGTCTTTCACTGTCTCATCATTTCAGAACTGAAGTATTTTCAATATTATATATGACCAAGCCATAGTTGTTGCTTATTTATCTTATGAAACGAATGATCCAGCGCAACCCCTAAATTCATGAGCCAGGGACCAAAGGAAATCTTGTCACACATAAATTGCTTTACCAGACAACGGGGCCCATCACACATTACCCATAAATGATCCCTGAGGACTGGCGCTGGATTTGGGGGTTTAATTTGTCAGTTTTATTAAGTACTATATTCACATTAATAACATTTGTATATAGTTCTAACTATTCATAATTTCAAGTTCTTCTTCCTTTGGTCGATGGACCATTAGTTGAAGAGTTGATGGTGACTATGATTAACTAAACAGTTTGATATTTAACTAAATAACCACAGAGTCATTTCTTCAGTTAATGATTTTTATCTTATTAATGCTCTTAATTTATATTGTCAGTGCACACACAAGATTTCATATAAGAGAACAAATTATCAAGCAATGTAATCAAAATGAATCATTTGCATCGATATCAAAGCGTGCATAGGAATGGGGAAGAGAAGGTACAGCAGAAATACTTGCAGAAGTATATTGCAAAATTAAAACAATCAATGAGGGTGATACCCACCAAAGAATCAGGAAAACCACTTCCTTGGCCGAGGTTGTGGCAAGAGGTCCCCAGAGATAGGCTCAGAGGACAAAGTTAACAGGACAGATGCAGCTAAGTTTGCCATAGACCAACAACTAAAATTAATCTCCCAATTAATCTACCTTGATCTAGTTCTCCTTGGTCGCAGTCTTCTCCCAAGCACTCCCGCAACGTTCTCGTACCTAAAGCGTTTCTGTGGCTTTGTGCTGGTATGCTCTCTCTGTCTTGGATCTGCCACACCGGCCTGCACTGCTATACCAGACCACACTGCCTCAGGTTCGTCTGATCTCTCTCCTCTCCATCCGTCATCTTCCGCTCTCTGTCTCTCTCTGTGTTTGTCTGTGTGTGTGTCACACCCCTAATTGGGATATCAATTATACCCTTCTGTCTAGCTCACCATCTTACAATGTTGCAGTATCGGTAAAACTCGGTCTGTGATTGGTTGTCATAAATCATAATAGGGTCGCCTCATCCAGTTCTCCTCACAAATCCATCCTATACCGGTTCTAACAAAGGAAGGATTTAAGACCAATACATTCGTATACCACTAGCATTCATAGTTATACATTTTGCAACATTTGTACATTATGATATCCGCTTCACATTCAAATTGCACGTAGTGATGGCTGTTCCCACAGTCGCTGTTGTGTCTTGGCACATAAACAATAGGACACAGGTCAACATGGCCTTCACACGGATTACATCAGCTGGTACACTCTGCAGTCTGCAAGCAGGCAACCCATCCTGGAACATGCGCTCTTCATACCGAACAGCCAACCACATGCTGGTTCAAACGAGAGGCCATTTTCATGCAGGCCCAATTTCGTACTAAAGTAAATAAACACAAAAGAATATTAATTCATGAAATAAAACCCATTATGGTTACCTCCCACCATTCTAATACCCTGTGTTAAATAAATCCTAGCAAAAGCTATTAATTTAAAGCAACCTTTTCGTTATTTGTGCACAACATGCAAAATGTGCAATGTACAACATAGCATAAACATGCATTAGTACGGTTTTTCAAAGCGCAAACAGTTAATACGTACTCATGCCAACATGGTTTAGTATATTATGTAAAATGCGTTTGCCCCTCGTGTAAATGTGTGCATTCAGAGTTGGTTAGTTCATGCAGTCAATACATTATTATGGGGTTACTTAGGGGCATATCATCAACGAGGCGATAAAAAATTATCGCCGCTTTTGCGTCCGTCTTCGGACGAAAAGCGGCTATAATTTTATCGCCTAATCAGCAAGGTCACGCTATCGCGTGAAACCTTGCATTAGCGCCTGTTCTCTGAACGCCCAGCTTTGCATCTCTAATGAGATGCAAAGTGGGCGTTCGTGCCCTGACATAACTGGAGAAATGTCGCTAAGCGACATTTCTCCAATTATCAATGGGCACGCTAACCTGCAGAGCGACAAGCAAAGTAGCGATAACCTCTGTTATCGCTACTTTCCTTACCCCTGCTTCAAGACTGACTTAGCCATGATATCCTATGTAAGGTGGATATCATGGCTAAGTATGCCTTGCCCTATCATCAAGCTATCGCCAAACTTTGTGAGATTATCGCTGGATTTCCAGCGATAATCTCACATTTGGCAGTTAGCGCTTGGAATTTTATCGCTTTTGAGATAAGCGTTGCTAATAGCACGCTATCTCAGCGATAAAATTCCACATTACCCGGCGATAATTATCCTAGCGCTAAGTGCGCTTAGCGATAATTATCGCCGGTCCTTGATGATATGCCCCTGAATTTCATGAGGATGTATTTTACAAACCTCACTCCATCAATCCCCCCTTTGATGGTTTTACCATCATAAAATCCCAAAACATACGGTTCTTCAAGTTATATAGCTGGTATTTTGTCTTTTGGCCCTTGCTCCTTACATTTTTCGTACAATTTTTCTTTAAAAGTTTCCAATTCTATCTCTTCTATCTCTCTTTCCCTTTCTTCACGTTCCTTACTTAATTTCCTTTCTTTCCTTCCTTTGCGATTTTTCTTCACACAAACATAGGTCATTCGTATCATGAGTATCATAGTAGCTACAGAAACTATTGGTACTATTATTTTTCCTACTAAGGAACTACCTATAGAAGAAAACCAATTGCTTATAGTAGAGAAACTCTTACTTAGTCTCTCCCAGACACCTTCAACCTCTAGTTGGGTTACCTTTTTATGCAAATCAGTGATATTCTGAATGTATCCTTCCAAATTCTTACTTTTGTCTGGAATGTAAGTACAACAATGTTGAACTTTCAGCATTCCACAGACTCCACCCTCTTTTGCCAACAATATATCAAGGGCAAGTCGATTTTGCATAACCATAGATCTCATGGCAATCATTTCAGTGTCAATCATCAAGAATCCTCCAGCAGTATCCGTTGATAAACGATCAACCACTGTGGATAATTGTCGAATTTTGTATGCATTCAGTGTAACCCCAACTCCAGGTATCAATGCTCCAAATATATCGCCTACAATTTCTGAAAAACGTTCTCTTTTTACACAGTTTAGTCCTTGCTTTACTTCATCGATTCCATTTGTACTTTTGTCTACATGGTAGACTTTTGGAAAGACAATCCCAAGATAACAAGTTCCATACCAGTGATCTGGCAGCCGATAATAGGCTTTCCTCCCACAGACATAATATATGCCTGGCAAGACGGGGTCAGTTCCTCCCTTTAATCCCCAACCCCCAATAATTTTATAGGTATCTTCACATTCACTGGAACCGATAAAATAGTTATTGTAGTTAGTCCTTTCCCTACGTAAACATAATTTTCCCTTCTGCGACCAATCTAGAGCCATTGCAGCATAAGTCTCGCTTTTGTCATAGTTGCCTTCTCTGAAAACCCAAGGTGGTGTTTTCAATTTCTCTTCAACAGCTTTTCTCTGAAACTTAGCCCTTCTTTCTTCCACCATCTCCAAAAAGATTTTCTCTTCCTTTTTCAATTTACAGGTAAGATTATTTTTATTAGCATACGCTATATCTAAAGGCTTTGTTGTCAGGAAAAAATCTCCCATGACATTTGCATGTGCTCTCTTATTCAACTCAGGTATTACGGGGACTTTAGGAAAGATTGTATCTACATTGGAATAATAATCTAGTTTACCTGTTCTATACAATAAACTTGATAAAACACTACAGGTCACACCATAAGTCAAAGGAAGGTGATGATAGGTCACACCTTCTGAAACAGACAATGGTAACTGTATACATACATAACAATCGCTCACATCCATTGTTTCCACATATTCGTAAAGTAATTTAGTGAAAACATTCAAAGACAAATTAGTAACTAATCTATCATGATTCAAACTACTAGCATCTATCTGTCTCAAGTGAGTAATATGAATTTGCTTAATGTCAGTGTCTACCCTTGGACCTGTCAAGTTATTAGGACGAGATGTATCTTCTTTAATCAAATGTAAAGGTATTATAATTGTTAATATTATCCAAAATACTATCAATATACAAAAAAAACATAAACAAGCTTTATAACACCTACACATAAAACTACATCTAGGTCTTGTTTCTTGTGTATCTGCCATAGTAATGTTAATCCTTATACAATTCTAAATGGATTTTCTAAATCTATCTCAAAAATGTTCTATGGAAAAAATAAAAAAATAAAAATGTAGTGTGATCCCACACTTCAAAAGCTTTCTTCTTTACCCCTTCTTTTATTTTATCTAATCCACATTTCCAGGACGTCTTCAGTAAATTTTTCTTCAGTTGTTAATGTAGCACCTTAATTTTGTTTACAGTCTCTTAAGGTGGATTTAAATCACTCTTTTCTTCTTGCTCGTTGTCATTGCTGTTTCTTTCTTTGTTTAAATCTTCTTCAATTTCTTCCAACACTATGTAAATCCAGTCAGGTGACTTGAACTTTTTGTTTGGTTTTCTCACTCTCTTTGGTCGCAGCACTCATTCGTCATCCGACTCTCCTTGTTATATTTCACTTGAAACTTCCTTTATCTGTTCTGGCCTGCTCTCGGGTCTTCCTTTTACCACCCTGTATTTCAGTCTTTTAACTCCACTTAGCCAATGATCATCTGTCTTTGCCCTTTTTGATTGTACTTCTTCTTCTTCCTTGTTCAATTCGTACCTGCGTGTCCTTGCACCTACTTGGAGTTTACTTTCTTCTTCTTGTTCTCTATCGAGCAGTTGTCTCTCTTCTTGTTCCACAGCAGTTTCTTCAGTCCCAGTAACTGGTACCCACTTTACTTGACTTGTGCTAAGCAATTCTTCATCAAGCCGCTCTTCAGAGTCTTTCAGTTTATGTTCACCAGTTTCAGAGTCTATTGCTCTAGCCTCACCTGTTTCTTGTACTTCAGCCTCCGATTCAGAGCTCGGACTTGAGATCTCCAGATGCCGCTCTACTCGTGGTTCAAGTGGATTTGGGACTCGCTGAGTGTGGTTGGCATGGATCCAATTTGGTAAACCAGCACACTTTACTGCTGTAGTCGTCACCAATATGACCTGATAGGGTCCTTCCCAGCGGGGTTCTAGGCAAGTTTTTCTTCTATGCCTTTTCACGTGAACCCACTCACCAGGGCTCAGATCATACGCTTGAGTCTGCTGTGTTGTGGTCGCATCAGCTCCAACCTGATGAAACACAGAACGTACCACATCAGCCAATCCTTTGCAATAGTCAAGGATGAGATCATCAGATATATTTATCAATTTGTTGGCAGGTACAAATGCTTATCTCATTGCTCTTTCCATCCAGATCTCATGTGGACTCAATCCTGTCTTTTTGTCAGGAATACTTCTGAGACTCATCAAAACTAGGGGTAAAGCGTCAGGCCATTTCAGTGCTGTGGATCTACACACTTTCCCTAACCTGCTCTTGATTGTGCCATTTATCTGCTCTACTATTCCAGAAGCCTCTGGACGATAAGCACAATGAAGTTTTGGTTGAATGCTCAATGCCTCACAAATCAGTTTAATTGTTTCACTAGTGAAGTGTGTTCCTCTATCTGTTTCCATAGTGACTGGAAAACCATATCTAGGAATGTATTCCCTCAACAAACGTTTTGCCACCGACAGGCTGTCATTCATCCTCGTTGGATAAGCTTCTACCCAACGGGAAAACAAACACACAATTACTAATACATATTTGAGCTTGTTACATGGAGGCAACTCAATAAAATCGAGTTGTTGTCTGGTAAAAGGACCTCCTGCCCTTCCTATTGTTCCCAGACTAACTGTTGTCTTTCTTCCTGGGTTTTGCTGTTGACACGTCAAGCATCTCTGACAAAGGCTCTCTGCAATAGTCCTGAACTTGGTATTAAACCACATTTGTTTGAATAATCTGACCATGGCGTCTCGGCCAATATGTGTCATTCCATGGTACATCCTTGCCATATGAGAAAGTAAACTATCTGGCATGACTGGTCTCCCATCAATGTATACCCATACATCATCATCTTCTTGTCTCCTACATCCTGCCTTTTCCCATTCCTGTCTCTCTTCATCACCTGCCTCTTCCTGTAGTTGTCTCAATTCATCCCATGTTTCAATGGTGTTAGTAAACATAAGTTGACAAACAGTATGTTCTTTTGCTTTTCCCCGATTTATGGAAGTCTCATTCTTTGCACAATATTGTGCTACTTGGTCAGCAAATCTGTTGCCTTGAGTCACATAATCATCTCCTGACTTATGTGCGGCACATTTGACCACTTCAATTCATTTTGGCAATTGTAATGCTTCCAGCAATTCTTTTACAAATTGTCTATTCCTGATAGGGGACCCCGAAGAGGTCAGGAATCCTCTCTGCATCCATAATTCTCCAAAATCATGCACAATGCCAAAGCCATATTGACTATCAGTAATTATAGTCACTTTCTGACTTTTTCCCAATTTACAGGCTGGAATTAGAGCTATTAATTCAGCAATTGGTGCAGATTTTATCCCTTTTAGACAGGATGCTTCCAGGATTTCCGCTACAGTACAGACGGCATAAGCAGAACTCAACACACCTGTTCTAGTTCGCAAACAAGAATCATCAACAAACATCACACGATCAGATTCCTCAAGAGGAACATCTTTAATATCAGGACGAGGTTTGGTACAAAATTCAGTCACATCCAAACAATCATGTTCAGCTTCATCCTTTACTTCTTCATCCCAAACATCTGGCAATAGTGTAGAAGGATTCACATTTGTACATCTCACTATTGTCACATTTTCTGCACCCAAAATCACTCTCTCATACCTAGTCAGCCGACTATAGGTGAGGTGCTGAGTCTGTGTTCTTGTTAAAAGGATCTCAACTGAATGTGGCACATACACTCTCACAGGATGACCCATTATGATCCCTTCACTCTGTTTCAGACTCACTCAAGTAGCAGCTACTGCTTTCAAACATCCAGGTAATGCGTCAGCCACTGAATCTAAAGTAGCTGAAAAATATGCCACAGGTCGCCTTGACATTCCATGCCTTTGAGTTAAAACTGCAAGTGCACACCCATCTCTCTCACTGCAATATAATGCAAAATCCTTTGAATAATCAGGCATTCCCAATGCCGGAGCCTGACACAGACTATCTTTCAGTTTAACAAAAGCATCCATAGTTTCTTCATCCAATTTAACTGGGTCTTTCACATCATTCCTCGTCAACCTCTGTAGAGGTTTTGCCATCGGTGAAAATCCACTGATCCACTGTCTGCAATATCCAACCACTCCCAAAAACATTCGCACTTCTCTTTGTGTCGTTGGCGGTTTCATGTCCTTAATCACTCGAATATGCTCTGATGTTACCTTTCTGACTCCCTTCTCAATCTTATGACCTAAGTATTGGACTTCTCGCTGGCAGAATTGTAATTTCGCAGGAGACACTTTATGTCCACCTTCTGCCAAATGGTTCAGTAAAGCAACTGTATCTGCAACACAGGTTACCCGGATCTTTGATGCCACCAGTAGGTCATCAATGTACTGAACCAAAACAGACTCTTCAGACATTTTCAAATCTTCCAGACACTTTTTCAATATCTGATTAAAAATTGAAGGACTCTCAGTATAGCCTTGAGGAACTCGGCACCATGCTAAAACACGATCTCCAAACCGGAAAGCAAATAAATACTGGCTATCTGGATGCAAGGGAATCGAAAAGAGTGCATGACACAAATCTATCACAGTATACCACTCCGCATCATGTGGGATTTGGTAGAGAATCACTGCTGGGTTTGGCACAACTGGACAACAAGGCACAACAATTTTGTTTACCTTTCTCAAATCTTGTACTATTCCATATGTTCCATTCGACTTTTTCAATCCCATAATAGGTGAATTACAAGGACTACTCATTATTTTTTTTAAAATTCCTTGTTCAATCATTTGATCAATTACAGGAGTTATTCCTGCTATAACTTCTGGCTTCATTTTATACTGTGGTGTATTTGGATAGTCAACAGCATTTTTCACTGTAATTCTAATCGGATCCACTTTCTTCATTAACCCAATCTCCTGTCCTGTGAAATCCCACACCTCTGAATTCACTACCTTCATCAATTCTTCAGGCACACTTTTGTCTGTAAGAAGCGAAAATAACTCATTCACTTCTGTTCCTTGGGCCTGATTCACAGAACTAACTTACGACAAAATCCTAAGCTTACTACCATTTTGGTATTCACAGAATGAACTTACTCATTTTGGTATTCACAGAATGAACTTACTCATTTTGGTATTCACAGAATGAACTTACTACCATTTTGGTATTCACAGAATGAACTTACTCATTTTGGTATTCACAGAATGAACTTACTACCATTTTGGTATTCACAGAATGAACTTACTACCATTTTGGTATTCACAGAATTAACTTACTCATTTTGGTATTCACAGAAGGCACTTACTCATCAATGAGTAAGTGCCTTCTGTGAATACCAAAATGTGTAAGTTACACAAAATGAGTAAGTTACACAAAATGTGTAAGTTACACAAAATGAGTAAGTTACACAAAATGTGTAAGTTCACACAAAATGTGTAAGTGCCTTCTGTGAATACCAAAATGAGTAAGTTCATTCTGTGAATACCAAAATGAGTAAGTTCATTCTGTGAATACCAAAATGGTAGTAAGTTTAGGATTTTGTCGTAAGTTAGTTCTGTGAATCGGGCCCCTTGTTTTGCTAGCACCATTTTAAAAGCGACATCCTCATCAGGTGTCTGAAATGCAATACCATCCGGTGTGCAGTGAATTGTGCAATTCATCTTGCACAGCAAATCTCTTCCTAACAAATTCACTGGACTTGAGTCACACACTACAAACCGATGCACGTCTTTAAAGGGGCCAATATGCACTTCAATTGGTTTAGTAACTGGAGTATTTATCTGTTTATTTGAGACTCCTACTACCTGGATAGTTTCTCCCGAGAGGGGTAGGTTTGGAATTTCTGCTGCTCTCACAGTAGAACGGGTAGCACCAGTGTCCACAAGAAAAGTGATATCATTACCTTCCACTTTTCCATCAACAAATGGACCTGACTGATCTACCTCTAGAGTAGCGCCAAGAACGCACTCTTCCTCCCCCCTCAGGCACCGTCATTGATTTGACTCAACATCACTTCCATCACATTGCATCCAAAATTGGGGAATCACATTTGTGTTAGTATTTTTACCAACCTGGTCTCCTCCGTGGAACCCTGTATCCGCACTGTATCTTTGAGCATTTATACTATGTGGTAACGGTGGTTGTGGGACCTGACATTGGGTAGTTACTACCTGCTGCTGTGGTGTCTGTTGCACACCTACCTCACTCTGCACCTGTGGGGTTAAAATTTGATTTCCTCCATTAGTCCTCTGCTCTGATCTACACTCATTCTTCCAGTGTTCATACTTTCCGCACCCATGACAAGGAAATTTCTTTTTGCCTCTTCTCTGCTCATTTGTCCTCTACCTCCACTGGGTCTTTGAGCATTCAGACTAACTCCTCCCATTTGTTTTATAGACTGAGAATTCAACTGAATTTCTTGCTGCTCTGCTACCTTCACTTGCACCCACATCATCTTTTCTTTTAATTTGCGATGGCGAGACTCAATGTCGTTGCTGCAATATTTCGCGTACCTCAAAATCTCATCGATCGTTTTGGCCTGCCAACACAACATGTGCTGCTGTATCATATGACTAATCTCAGGTCTTAATCCATACACAAACCTATACACAAAATAACCCATATCTTTGTCTCCAACATTCTCAAAACCACTATACTGCTTAAAAACTTGTAGTAACCTCTCATAATATGCATGCACAGATTCTTTCGGCTCTTGGGTTGTTCTATCAATTTTTACCCAATCAGTTTCCTTAGGGGAAATTTTGCTTTTCAAGAAAGTAATCAACTGATGATATTTTTTCATCACCTCATCAGAAGGTGCTCCTGTTTTGGCATCCCTAGGATATTCATCTTTTGGCCAATCAACTGTAATCTTACATTCAGTCCATAAATCTGCAGGGACAACAATTTCAAATAATCCATCTAAATCCTTTAACAATACTTTCGAGACTTTTACGAACCTCTCAACTTGTTTATACAATTCCACTGGCTTTTCTCTCAACCTGGGAAACTCATTGGTAAAAGACAATATATCCTGCCTAGACCACGGAACATGCACATAACCTCCTCCTGGAACTTCTCTCATAGGACATTCCAGAGCTACATTTTCTACTTCTCTTACTGGACGCAAATGTATTTCTTTAGCAGCCAATTCTTCTTTCTTCCTCATTCATCTACCCTTCCATCTTTCCATGTCTCCCCATTTTCTCAAAACAACCATTAACTCTTTTATCTGCAATCGTCTACCAGACGTATTCATATTTTCTATATCCTTTTCAGTAAAATCTACTCTATATGCCTTCTGCAACACCTTTGATCTTCCTATGTCTATTCCCAACTCCTCTGCAGCTTCCACTAACCTTTCATGTAGATTTTTCGCTTTCCAAGTAATACTCTTACACAGATACATCAATTCATCATCTTGATAAGTCTTTAGCCTGTCTGGACTTATGGTCCCAATGATCATTTCTTCCAGATCTACTCTCAACTTACCTACATCTATAGGCTGTGGCTGTGTTTTTCTCCTTTGTAACCCTTTCACCCATTCATCTAATTCTTCAGTAGTTGGACCTATTGAAACTTCACTTCTGGGAATCTCATCCAACTCTATTCTTTTGGCTTTGTCTGCGGAGGGATGTTGGTTGTCCGCTGTGTTGGTACCGTCAGCCTGTGGGCAATGTGGGTCAGGATGCGGAGGATGGTTGTCCTTTTGAGCCTGTAGTGGGCAATGACATCCTCTGGCATTAAGTCTGTGAGGCTGGTGCGTTTTCGGAAGGTCAGCTGTCTTGTTCTGCGCTGCCTCTGTGGTAGTCCGGTGGGGGAGTAGTCCGGGGGGAACCTGGGGGTGGTGGCGGTGGGTGTTGTGGCCCTCTTGGGTCTCCGAGCTGCATGATCAGTAGCTCCTTGACATGTGTTGGTCTTCAGATGTGGCTCTGGGCTGGGCTCCCTTTATACTGCAGGTTGTCGTCCTGCTTAACACCAGTAGAAGGCAGGTGTTAAATGCCTGCTGCTAACGCGCCTTATTGCCTGTTTTTGGATTGCATCACCGATCTGGCTGATCGTTGAGAATATCGCGAAGTGGTGTTTTCGTGAGTTTTTGCAAGGGAACTTCTACTCTGCATATGATTAGCATTAGTTGTTGCTCTCATCCGTGGTGATGTTTTTTGCGGAAGCTATCGCTCGAAAACTGGCGATATCGGCAGTTTGCACCAGCTTGGGAATTGGGCGATAAATCTATTGCCACTTTTGCGGCGCTAAAGTGCCGATAAATCGGCGATGAGTCCTTGAGAATATGCCCCTATGTTTTAGTGGCAGCCAGAAGTGCACTATCACTGTATGTAGATAACATACACATACAAGCAGAGTATTTCAGTTAACAATGGTTTAGACTTAGCAGGTAGGGTCTAAATTTATTGTGACACTATAGAAAAAGAATTTACAAAGAAAGGGTAGCAAAGTGTGCCAAGGAAGCATAAGGAAAAAGTCATACTGCAATGCAGTGAGGAGCGGAAGGAGCTCAGATGACTCACACTGCCCTCACAGACGAGCAGGGACGCCGCCGCAGCTACCATAGTGGCAGCTGATGAAGCTCTGATTAAGGAAGAAGGAAGACTTGGGCATGAGTGATGCCTGACAGTGTGGGGAGAGCCCAGGGGGCCACACACTCAAGTGGGCCTGAGCAATTTTGGCTGCGGTTCCTGCCATTACAGTCGCCCAGCTGGCAGTGGCCTCAAAGGTTTGAGCTGTGGTAAGAATCTATCCTGCTGCAGCATTGAGCGCTCACCCCAGCCTGATTCACAATGTTTTCTCCTCATGGACACCCATCGGATTTCTCCCTTGAACCTCAGGTCCTTGGAGTTTTAAGTCACTGGTGTGCTCGTGCCAGGTCCCACATCCTGGATCTGGTTTAACCTGAAGTGTTTGAGACAAACCTAGCCCTATAGAACTTGCCTCCCTAGGACCCCCAAAGTATGAGGAGTGGAGTGGTAAAGAGGGGTCCTCTCGATTGGTTGAGGGAGGGTCAGGAAGGGCAACACCTTCCAGCTGGGTTAGCTGAGGTGGGGGGATGGGACTAGGCGCTGATGGCTCCTGTGGTATACGGAAGTGGCCAATGTTAGGTTGGTGCAGTTTGCTCCACCCAGCACAGGAAGTGTTTGTTACGATCTGCCTATATAGTGATAGGAAGGGAGTCTCCCCCCGTTTGGTATTAAGACTAGATAATATCTTCACATATCCAACACTCCTCAAGTAGAGAAGGCTTACTAGCCAGTGCTATCCATCAATACAAAATCCTTGAAGTCTTGCTTTTGCCCTTGTGTGGGCTCTACTGTCCTTCCCTCACAAAATGATGCCTAAAAAAATCGAGATCGGGCTGGCTGATTTCCACCAGAATCTGTCATAAAATGACATCTAAATCATTAAGAAATGAATGAAAAAATATTGGGGCATTGAAGGGGCTTTCCACTATCCTTGCATACTTTCTCGAATTATCTGGGGCCTACAATCGGTAGAATTAGAAAGTAACAATTCATTAGGAAGCATTGGCTCCTCGTATCAACTATTCCACTCTCTACAAACTGTAAAGGAGTAAGGTCCGCTAAAGATGCCATCGGAGTCACTTGATCCTTCTGTGCCACTTACGTGATTACACTCTGCTGATTATTGCACCAATAGTCTTGTCTACTGTTTTACTGATTACACTTGCATACTTAAAGTACCTTCAGTCCCGGTTTGCCCACCCTCTACAGTTAACAATTTTTAAGGTCACCGTAACTCAATTTGAATGTTTCTAATCACCTGGGGACAACATCCAATATTCAGAAGCATTTTTATGTTTAGAACAAATTTTGTCCTCTATTTTTTAACTTGCTTGATAAATCAACAGATATTTCAGACCACATACTTGATATTTTGACTGTAATACTTAAAGTGCTCACCATAAAACCAGAGGTCATGATGGGTGAAAACAAATGTGTGGCTCATCTAAGAGAATTCGCGGAGGTTGGCATCCAAGTTGGCAGTCGTCTGACGAAGGTTTCCAATAGCGCTCATAAGATAGCAGCGAAAGTCCCTGAAATCGATATTGATTCTTTTTCTCTAGAGGACCTTTTTAATCTCCTAGAAGCGCCCAACAAGGAGACTAGTAGCCTCACCTTGAATGCTTTTACCTCTTCCTTCCCAATTTGTAATAGAAAAGAAAAGCATGACTCAACCTTAATTTAGTATCTGCTCCAACAACTGCAAAAAAGGGCAAAAAACTGAAACTTAAGAGGAAATGTTTGCAGGTTAAGTAAAAGAGGAAACAAGGAAAATACAATTTGCTACCAAGGATACCACACAAATTCATTTATCTGATTGGCCCACAGAGGATTCAGCACCCTCATTCATCAATCAAACAACTCCACTTAAGGCGCTCACCTCTAATAAACTTTCGCAGGAAGGTTGAGCATGTGACCTCTCACAAAAGCAGATTACAATGTCATGTCCCCTGGAATTAAATCAGACCTCCCTTACTCTACCCTAGATCCGATGCTAGAATAATTTTATCCTATTTTGAACCATTGGTATCCCAGTGCACAGACTAATGTACGATCTCCTTGTGCCGAACCTGAAATGAAAGACCCTCCTCTGACTCTTGATTTAATTGTATTGTTTGATGAAGAAATCTTTTTTTCTGAATACGTTCTTTGTTACAAAAGTGTATTTCAGAAATAGGCTCCCTAAGATTGGTAAGGATTAACCATACAATTATTGAATTCCTCAACTGAGAAGTGATCAAGGGTAATTTTTAACTCCAAAGCTGTTGCAAATTTGATTTTGGTAAACTCTGATTTCTTTTTTCAATAGGGTCACAGATGTTATTCCCTACTCTCCAGTAAGGAGACTGATAATGCTCAACATATATAATGTTAATAGTGATAGTGCTCCCCGTGAGAGTTGTAGGGTTCCTTTGGAGGACCTACTAAACAGAGCTAAACTAACATTTCCTTCAGTTGGGTCAGAAGGCAGATCTTCCTCTTACTTAGGATCAAGAACCTATGTTTCCAGGACCAGTGAAGGGGACAATATTTTTAAGTGGAATTGGCTGGCAGGTGTACTTAACTCCAATCAAGCAAGTAAGCACAAGAACACGAAGCTAATTTAGCAAAGGTATTAAAGTCCCTCCCTGGAATTTATCTGGATGTTCAACTAAGTCCCAGAAACTCTGTTCTCTGGATCCCCAAGTGGCAGAATTTTTCTGCCTGTAGTACACTTGGGGGCATATTCTCAAGGACACATCGCCGATTTATCGGCACTTTAGCGCCGCAAAAGTGGCAATAGATTTATTGCCCCATTCACAAGCTGGTGCAAACTGCCGACATCGCCAGTTTACCTGCGATAGCAACTGCAAAACACATCGCCACGGATGAGTGTGACAACTAACGCTAATGATATGCAGAGTAGGCGTTCCCGTGCAAAAACACACGAAAACACAACTTCGCGAGATTCTCAACGACCAGTCAGATCTGCGATGCAAACCAAGAACAGGCGATAAGGTGCGTTAGCTGCAGGGATCTAACACCTGCCTTTTGCTAGTGTTAAGCAGGACGACAACCTGCAGCATGAAAGTGAGCCCAGCCCAGAGCCACATCTGAAGACCAACAGATGCCATGGAGCTACTAATCATGCAGCTTGGAGACCCAAGAGGCCCACAACACCCACCGCCACCACCCCCAGGACCACCACCGAGGCAGCGCAGAACAAGACAGCGGACCTTCCGAAAATGCATCAGCCTCACAGACTTAATGCCAGATGATGTCATTGCCCACTAGAGGCTCAAAAGGACAACCATCCTCCGCATCATGACCCACATTGCGCGCAGGCTGACGGTACCAACACAGCAGACAACCAACATCCCTCCGCAGACAAAGCTGCTGGCTGTGCTGCACCTGTTGGCCTCTGGTACCTTCCAACCAACCAACCACTGCCAGAGTCGGAGGAGTCTCACAGCCAGCCCTATCAAAGGCCATCACACCTGTCCTGGATGCCATCATCAGTTTCATACCCCAGCACCTTCACTTCCCCCACATTGCGCAGGAACAGCTGGAGACCAAGCAAGGCTTCTACGCCATAGCTGGATTCCCGCACATGTTGGGGGCAATCGACTGCACACATGTCCTACTTGTGCCCCCTGCAGACACTGCACACAATTACCGCAACAGGAAGCACACGCATTCCATCAATGTGCAGGCAATAGTGGACCACCGGGGACTCTTCACCAATGTCGTCGCCAACTACCCAGGCAGTGTGCATGATTCATTCAGTCCATCATCAACCAGCGCTTCCAGGATGGCACCTATGGAAATGCACTGCTCGTTGGCAAGTACCAACGGAACACACCACACACTCAACTCCACAATCACACATCGCACAACTGTGGGAATGGACACCTAACAAAATAACATACAACTTGCCAACCAACATGCACACCTGCCAGACACGACAAAACAAGTAACCGTGGCAAGAGGGGCCAGAAATGTGGACAAACCACACACTTATGCATAGCCCCTCTGCCACACATTTGCAGAATGTGGGGAGAGGTGGGAACCACGATTGTGCAAAGGAGGCAATGGACCCATGAATAACAATGTACACAATGCCAAGTGTGGCGGTGATGTGCTGGACAGTCTTGAGTATGCAGAGCACAGACATGTCCATGTGGACACATACTGCTGGAGTCCGTAGTGTCGTGGACAGTGTACGCAACCATGTCATCACAGGCAGTGGGGAACACCTTGGACAAGTCGGCATGTCGGCCCCCTGTAAGCGTAAGCGTAGTGGGCAGGGCCGGCGCACGCCAGTCCAACGTAGGGGAGTGACTAAATAGGCCGGGGCTCAGGGAGTGGTTCACTTCCGGGATGGCAATCGAAGTAACTACTGCGTGTGGCTCTGTGTCCGCCATATGCTGACCATAGGTCTACACACACTTGGTCGACCATCTACAACGGGCAAAGTCACACCGGCGACGAGGAGGCTACGACCCACGCCACCCGGCGCACATCTCATCATCGCCTGCAGTGGCGTGTCTGCCAGGGCGGCGTCCTTCACCCTGCCACGAGGCCGCCGTCGTGACCGGTGTGGCCTGTGCGCCTGCTGCACCCCAGCCCACTGATCCCCAGACCCGACCTGCGCCCAGCGGTGAATGACCGCCCCTGCGCACCCAGGCCTCACTGCTCACCTGCCATTACCGGCGTCTCTCCAAGAGGGCCCACCACGTGCCGGTGCAATCTCCAAGGCCGGGCTCCGCGGGCTTGGAGCCTCCTCAGCCGATCGCTGGCTTCTGCGCAACAGGCCCCCAGCACACCCAGCGGCACTGCACTGCGGGGTTGCGAGTTGGCTACTGCTGCCTTCTGACCACACTGCGGTACAGCAAGTAACATACACATCCTTTCCAGTCTGCAACTCCAGGCCTGCTGCATCATCGCAGGCTGCACACCCGCTCAGCTCTTCCGGTGGGCCTACCTCAGTGCACCACAAGTCGTCGTCCATCCTCCAGCATTATAGCATGATGCACACCCGCTCTGCTCTTCCGGTGGACTGAACTCAGTGCACCACAAGTCATCGTCCATCCTCCAGCATTATAGCATGATGCACACCCGCTCTGCTCTTCCGGTGGGCCGAACTCAGTGCACCACAAGTCATCGTCCATCCTCCAGCATAATAGCTTGATGCACACCCGCTCTGCTCTTCCAGTGGGCCAAACTCAGTGCACCGCAAGTCATTGTCCCGAGGGGCCACCCCACAAGTCCACCTCCAGTAGCCAACAGCATGTCCTAGGTAACGCCACTGGAGGCCTTCACAGTCACGGGGCCTCCCCCGTCCCAGGCAGTCCGCCGGTAAGCCTGGGTAGATCGTCTGGAGACGTACTCTGAAGCGCACGACATCCCAGGCACCGCGGCGGCGGTGCACGCGTGTGAGGAGTGCGGAGAAATGGCCCGGGGCTCTGGGCATGGTTCAGTTCTGGGCTATGGGCGTGGTTCAGTTCCGGCCTGGCCACAAAAGTGACTATGGCGTGTGCCTCCATAGTAGTGCCTGCACCACCCGGCCTGTATTCGACAATGTTGCAATGTAGCATGCACCAGGAGGGCGGCCTCGCCCGAATGGATTCATAAAGGAGCGCAAGACCGCTCGGGCTCTCTGCTCATACATGCCAACTGTTGTGTGTGTATCTACATTGCCGCAGGCTGAACCGAAGCCCTAGCCTTAATAGCAGCGCGAGTACAGCCAGGCCAGTACTCCACATCTGTGTCCACCCTATCCTTACCATACGCCTACACACACGTGGCCGCCTACCTTCAATGGCCAACAGTACAGTATTGCTGTCGGTCCTGTGGACATGCGCAGACAGGCATGACAATGGTGTGCCGTAGGAGTGCAAGTAATGCAACCGCGCAGCACACACAAGTAAATGGGCTCGGTGGGAGGGAGGAGCAGCTGTTAAGCTACGTAATACACATTGTCCTACCACATCTGCCAGCAGCAATACCTGGGTAACATGGATCCCAAGGTCGCACAAATCACACACCACGTAACTTGTATGTGTGCCAACACAGCATGCAGAACCACCAGTTAACACTATTCACACTTACCCCTCACAGGTGATCAAGGATATGCACTCTGCCCGTGGATGATGACACCCCTCCGCGACCCGAACACCCCGGCCAAGAGGCAGTACAATGTGGCCCACAAATGCAACAGGGGCATTGTTGAACGCACATTTGGCGTGTTGAAATCACGTTTCAGGTTCCTGGACATCACCGGTGGAAGACTCTTGTACAGCCCAGAAATAGTGTGCAAGATGATCACTGCATGTTGTGTATTGCACAACCTATGTGTATGCACCAATGCCCCATGGATCCAAGTCCCAGAAGCACCGGACAATGATGAGGAAGATGATGCAGGTGGACCACACCCCACTGAGGCCGCATCGGGAATAGCCCGAAGGAACACAATCATCAACAATTTCTTCGCATGATCACGTCACATTGTGACTGCCCACAGCAATCGTGGCACAGTACAAGATGACCACATGACCATCATGTGCAAAAGAAATCTTAGCAACACACATTTCCCATGTTCATGTCAGTCCTCTGCATTAGCACATTACTCTGACGGGTGCAAGTGCAACATTGAGTGCTAACATTCGCATATGTTGCAGGAAGAGATGGTGTGTATGTCACCTCTGTACCGAGAGGCTGTTTAGGGCGTCACATATTCGATATGCCATATCAGGGTGTCACATGTAGTACGTCATGCCACTCATCAGCGTCCCACGTGTACATGAACATGACATGAAGGCCGTCATTGGTGTTCAGGAAAAGACAACAGGGTGCCATTTGTGGTCAGAGATGTACCTGCCTGATGCAAAAATGCACCCTGTGTGTCGAGTCCCACAACATGAACAACATGGCCGTAAGGGGGATGTGGGCACAGTGGACACCTCAGCAACATTGGGAGATGCACACCAGCCTAGAAGCCAGCAGGTCCACCTTTCGTGGAACACACCAAGGTGCCCCCTGGTCAAATGTGCCATGTACAGGTCACATGTGTCCACGGACGTCATCCATCAAGAGTAGTGATCAGTGCCAGCTAATAGGTGCAAGGTGAGTTGTCAACCGCCTCCTCACAGCTACCTGCACCCATCACTGTCAGACTGCAGCAAAACAACACTGCTACATCAGAGCATGCAATACTGACCGTGAGGGCACGAACATGGCTGGTAAGGGTTCAACCATGCCGGAAGGCGAATCTGTGACATCCCCCCACCCAATCCCCATCACATTTCCAGAATGCAAGCAGATGACAAACTAACATTGTGGATGACAGCCCCTCTGTCTGAACTAGAAGGCGGTAGCACATCTGCACCTCTGACCTTGGGAATGCATGCGCCGGGCACCCCTGAGCGATACCATAGCAGCTACTGACGGCTCCCACACTATGCACAGCGCTAACCAGAGACCAACATATACACACCCCACACACAGGAGTCCTTGCTCGTAGTTCACTTGCATGGTATGACCTTCACACTTACGCACCGACCATCCCAGGAGTCCAAGCGCTCCACACTCAAACCAATCATTGCTCCGAGCTGTGGCTTCCACATGACTTTGACTTTGCCTTTGTGACACACAGCCCTATTTCATACATTGACGTGGGGCTAAGTTTGGAAATAGCGAGATTGGTGTTTTTGAGCAATGATGCCACAGCTAGTTCACACATTCCCAGTCATCTCACTGCCTATCTGGATCACGGCCATACATGCGCATTGAAATCAGTTCCCAGGGATCACCGTTGTTTGGAATCACTGCCCCTACATACATCCATACTTTCATACTTGCTTGATCATGGACATGACTCATCTGTGTGAATTTGAATGTCTTACTCACATTCGGTGGAGTGGTGAAGGTGGACCAGTACCTGGCCATGCACACGCTACTTTACAATGTTGCCCCGTGGAGGACCAGCCAGGGTCCTTTGGGGAGGGAAAAGTACATCGTAGGAGAGGGAGTTCAGTACGCTGTCTGGTTTCTGTGTCAGTGGTTGCCTGAACAAATGTAGCAGTCCATGTCGGGGACCAAGGTGAGTGTCGCAGGGTGTTAAGGGGGACAGTGGAGGGTGTTATTCCTGGGCATGATGCAGAGGGCAGAACTTAGCAGGAAAAGGCCATATGGCGGAGATAAATGCTACCGCTTCCTACTTAGCCCAACGGCAGATTCATCCACATCATCGTCCTCCTATGTGTGATGTGCCTCACATGTGGGTGGTGGTGTTTTGTCTGCGGCACTGTGTGGCAGTGACACATCAGGGTTGCGGTGATGTGGAGGGAGTAGTGGCAGCAGCATTCATCTGCGCCAGGCCTTGTGGCAGCACTGCCATGATGAGGATCTGCAGGGCATGGTAGATCCCTGCTACATCTTGCTGGTGTGCAGCCGTGGCAGACATTCTTACCGCCTGCATCCGCTCCATGTTCTCCATGTTCCTCCCCATGTTGGCCAACTCACGGCTGAGATCGCTGGAGCCAATCTGACTAGACAGTTGTTCTTGTCCATGAGTCATGACTCCGGCAGATAAGACAGGTAAGCTCCTATTAGAAGAAGACAGTGATAATGGATCTCTTATTGTGAATGGAAGACTGGCTAAGGATATCCCTGAAAACAATAGTTAAAGTTGTGGAAAGAGTAGTACATTAATCGTTTACATTCTTACCTAATTCTCTATGTTTCAATTGCAAGTTGATCGAAAGATACTAGATACCCCTGGAGTGACCATAAAAGAGTCTCTTTTAATATTGACTTAGCCCTGGAGGACCCCTTGCCTTGGAACTTTACAGGAGACATAGTGCACCTTAGTGCTGCCAGTGGTAAAGTGCATTTGAACGTCAATGCTGCAAGGGCCCCTCTGAGTAGTCAAAATATCTCTAGCAGACTCCCATAAAGAATTTTAGGGGCTGATTACAGGTTTGGCGGTCCCAAACTGGCGGCCTACCCATCATATTACAATTATGGTGGTGGGACCACCACAGGTTCACCACAACTGCCGGGGATCATATATACCGTGGTGGTGGTGGTGCGGCGGTGAGAGGCCCTAATATGGTGGTGGTGCCGCTGCAGCACCACCAATCATATTAGGAGTTTCCACACACCACAGTTTTCATGCAGGTGAGGCTGCTATGAAAATTATGGCAGTGAGGAAACAAAGGGGGCCCTACAATGTTGTGCCCCCCTGTGTGCATTCACCCCTTTCCTATACTGCAGAGCATGGACTACACAGTCCATGCCGTGCAGGAACGGCCTTTGGCGCTCTCATTGCGGTGCCTTTTTAATGAGCACTGCCGTGGGACTACCAAAGCACAGCCCACCAGACACGAAGAAACTTGTAATCTGGCTCCCACCAAGAGCCCAATTTACCCAAGTCTGCAACAGCCCAGCTCCGCCTCCATGGTGCTTCGCAGTTGTTTGTGTTTTGTTTGTGTTTTGTGTTGCCGCTTTTATTGTGTTTTTTGCATCCTGACTTGTGGGACTTGCAGGCCTGGCGCTGCTTGTCGCTCGATTTTTTATCGCGTTTGGGCACATCGCAACTTTTTTCACGTTCGGGTTGGGGTTCTTATCGCCGTCCCGGTAATGTTATCGCGGACATTTGCCGCGTTGTCGGGGTGCTATCGCATGTTACCGCCGTGTTGAGAATGCCACGTTAACACGGAGTTATTTTCCCGCGATAGACGGCGATATGGGAAGTTGCGTTAACCTATTTTGGTGATGTTTATCGCACGTTCTTGAGAATATCCCCCTTGGTGTGTGGGGTGTTTGGAATGTGATAATTATTTCGGAATCAGCTGTCCAGCTATAAAAGCCACTAAAGGCCTTGTGAGCTGAGGAATTGCAATTCCACTAAGTACAGCTTATTCCTGGTTGTATAAATCTTTTAGTCAGCCTTCAAATATCCTACAATGTATGCTTTTCAACTGGAAGGGCACGAGAGCCTCGAGCATGACTCTTATCTCCTAGCTAATCTATATATTGCTCCAGTTCTGATATTTGATCCTCTTATTAATTCATTGTTTCATTTCATTTACCAAATTGCTGAAAGAGAGAACAGAAATTATTTGATCATTGTGGGGGATTACAACGCAAAGGTCTCCAATCATGCTATATTAGTGTTTACTGATGGGGTTAGGGAACAAGCTTTACATATTCCAAGACCCATTTTCCAGGCATCATGTAGAGCAGATAAGACAGGTAAGCTCCTATTAGAAGAAGACACTGAAAATGGATCTCTTATTGTGAATGGAAGACTGGCTAAAGATATCCCTGAAAACTACAGTTAAAGTTGTGGAAAGAGTAGTACATTAATCGTTTACATTCTTACCTAATTCTCTATGTTTCAATTGCAAGCTGATCGAAAGATACTAGATACCCCTGGAGTGACCATAAAAGAGTCTCTTTTAATATTGACTTAGCCCTGGAGGACCCCTTGCCTTGGAACTTTACAGGAGACATAGTGCACCTTAGTGCTGCCAGTGGTAAAGTGCATTGGAATGTCTCTAATAAAGAGCATGTAAAAGATGCACTAAATATTGCCAAACTGCATAGTGCAGAGAAGGAATTCATCTCTGTGGCTAAATTTGAACAGGATAAGAGAGAGTAGAGAAATCAATGCTGCAAGGGCCCCTCTGGGTAGTCAAAATATCTCTAGCAGGCTCCCATAAAGAATTTTAGGGGCTGATTACAGATTTGGCGGTCCCAAACTGGCGGCCTACCCACCATATTACAATTATGGTGGTGGGACCGCCACAGGTTCACCACAACTGCCAGGGATCATGTATCCAGCGGTGGCGGTGCGGCGGTGAGAGGCCCTAATATGGTGGTGGTGCTGCTGCAGCACCACCAATCATATTAGGAGTTTCCACACGCCACAGTTTTCATGGAGGTGAGGCTGCTATGAAAATTATGGCAGTGAGGAAACAAAGGGGGCCCTACAATGTTGTGCCCCCCTGTGTGCATTCACCCCTTTCCTATACTGCAGAGCATGGACTACACAGTCCATGCCGTGCAGGAACGGCCTTTGGCGCTCTCATTGCGGTGCCTTTTTAATGAGCACTGCCGTGGGACTACCAAAGCACAGCCCACCAGACACGAGGAAACTTGTAATCTGGCGGGCGGTGTCAGTACGGCTTTGCCAGTCGTAATTAGGCCCTAAGTCTGAATAAATTGATTAAAACATTATAAAAGCTGCACACCAGATGGAAAGCCACACTAAAAAAACAACAGGCTGATTCGATTTGGATAGATCTTCGGAAAGCTGCTTCCCACAAAGACTCCAGAACTTTCTGGGGTATAATTACATTCTCTTAAGGGAGCAACGTTAAATCTAAAATCAGCGCTATTTCAAGTGAAGAGTGGTCAGCTTATAGCTTGAATCTTTACACCACCAGTCCCTTAGCTGAAGAGAACCTACTCCTCCTGGCCGCTCCTTTTGAAGGAGGCTTAGAGTGTCCCTCAAATGCTTAGATGAAGAATATCATTCATCAAGCGAGAGCCTTAGGCACCACTGGCCTGGACCAAATTCCCATTACAATTATGGAGTTAGATTAAGATCCATGGAGGGGCAGTATTATTCTATCATTACTTTCAAATGGTTCGACTTCCCTACCCAGCAATTATAGGCAAATAACACTGCTTGATTTCTTTGGGAAACTATGTGTTAAGAGCATTTCGGATCATCTGCAAAACTAGGTGTTAGTTTATAATATTGTCTCGTGGGAAGGGGCTGGTTATAAACCAAATAGCTTTTCCTCAAATAATATCTCAGCTCTACAAGCCATTCTGGAGAAATATGCTGTGGCATGGGTATGCCTGTCCACGCAGCATATATTGATTTTTCCACAGCCTTTGACTGTGTGAGCAGACGAACCTTGTGGTGAAAGCTTCGAGACCTGAAAATTCCTGAGCATTTGTTCAATCCCATAATAGCACTTTACTCTTTTACCTAGTGCCATGTTTTACTCTGAGCAATCATGAATTATTTCCCAAAATTTTAATGAGTAATGGTCTTAAACGAGGATGCTTGTTAGCTTCCATATTATTTCCCTGTATTTTTATGACTTCCCAGTGCTTTGAATGAATTGGTAGGGTAAGCCCCAAAGTTATGCCATCACAATATTGCTCCAATGCTACATGTGGATGATATTGGGATTTTGGACCTTACCGCTAGAGGTCTACAGAAATGACTGGATTTTCTGCATAGGTTTGCTGTAAGCTATTACTGGAAAAGTAATATCAATAACAGTAATGTGGTGACTTTCAAAGCTAGGGGTGCAGAAAGCCCAGAAATTTTAAATGACTCTTACGAATAAGGAGATGGAAAGTGTTAATACATACCCTACCTGGCTAAAATGTTTTGTGACAACCTATCAGAAAAGGAACATATTTTGCATCTCTCAGGTAAAGAAATGGCACATGCTAATGCTCTTTTGTCACTTCACAGTGCTTTAGTTCGAAAGACATTTTACCATTTAATTTCTGTTTATTTGCTCGAAGTTCTACCAACCTTGTTTTATTCCTTTGAAGTTATTGATACAAAAGACTGGAATTTTCTGTACAAGAAGGAGGGAAAAATATTTTGTATAGTTTGTAATTTAAATATGCTCACTCTGATTGAAGCAATACGCCTAGAAATGAGGCTTTCAAGTACACAAGTTCAGGGTTGGCCACTGTCCTCCGATGGGGCCACCTGCTTTTGCTCAGTAAGGAGAATACCTATAGAGGCCTACTCTGCATAGAAGCACTAGGTCAGAATATGAAGGCTTAGGGGCTTATTACGAGTTTGGCAGTCCACGGGCCACCGCAAACACCAGGGATCAGAGAGCCATAGCTGTGCTGCAGCGGTCTTGAGGCCACAATACGCTTGGCCGGGCCGCTGCTGCCCCGCCAAGCATATTGCGAGTTTCCTTACCGCTTACTTTTCATGGCAGTGCATCCGCCATGAAAAGTGTGGTGGTGAGGAAACAAAGGGGGCCCTCCAGGGCCCCCTTGTGCCCCTGTGCCCTGTGGATGCACACTGGTGGGCACATGTGCCCCCCTGTGTGCATGCACACCAGTATCTGCACAGCATGGCCTGCAGCAGCCTGTGCCGTGCAGGTACTGAGTTTGATATTCACATTGCAGTGCCTATTTCATATGCACCACCGTGGGAATGCCAAAAACCACCCGCCAGACATGAGAAAACTCATATTCTGGCTGGTGGTTCAAGCATGGGGTTGGCGGTGCGTGAGCATGTGGTACTGCTCCGCCAAACTCATAAGGCCCTAAGACTCTTTACAAGAATTTTAAACAAGCACTGGGATTCATATGACAAAAAAAGCCCCAACACTATTATTTAACCCAGTGAATTTTTTGGGAATGTTTTTTAGATATGTATTGATTATATGTATTGATTATGTATTTTGTATATTTTATAATGTGAATCTCACCGTAGATCTAAATCCTAATAAACAATGCCATTAATTGCAAAGTAAGAATGTCTAGGGGTTACAATCAGATACAAATTGAGCAATATTTATTTTTAGCACACAGATGCAGATGACACCAGATACAAGCTGTCTCCATGTGTGAGGTAAGGTTTATAAACTCACTAGCCAGGTGCACATAACAAAATTTAAGGAGGAAGTAGTGAATTGCCATTAGAACCAAAACACAAGAGGGAGATCAGACACCTTTGGAGAGCCCCTGAATGTGGAATAGAATACAGTACTGTTTACAGGCAGCACTAATTCACAGTGTACTCTGATGAAGCACCTTTTCTAACATAATTTTATTTTATTTCTGTGATGTTAAGCATTGCATACTGTTTACCTTAGTGATTTTGTTAATTACATATGTGCCTTGTTGTTCTTTTTTTATGAATTCATAAATTACATTGTTAATTGCTTCTGTTTTATTTTACACATAGTCAGCTGTAGCTCGTTTCATATTTCGTTAACGACTTTTAACTTTAACAGCAGGTGAGGTGGAGGGTCCTATGATCTTCAGGGAACTGAAATTGAGAAGGAACATGTTTTCTCACGTCTCTGGCTTACCCTGGGTTGAATATGCATAAAATCCAAGATAAGACAAGGACATTCAGGTTTCCAAATATTTACACACAGTCCGGGGCCATTAGCACGATGTGTTGTGAGCTATTCGTTGTTGTACCTGTGGTACAAATGATCTACTTCTTTAATTATTTGTGCTTTCATTGTCTATCTCTAATGGTGGTGATTTGGGACACTAGAACAACATAGTGAAATGTCAAACTTTTCGGAGTATTGTCTAAAAATACCCTGTGATAGATTGTCCCATTGATGTGCAATTGGATATTTTTTCAGGCCTCCTTTCTCTTAGCATTGAAGAACGTAGCCTGTAGTGATTGATAGCACTGTGCAAGACTGCTTATCGCAATTTGATTGGTGGTTGGTTGATGGGTGGAGCTTGCCCTGGAGACTCCCATGCAATGGCCCTTCTAAGCTTGATGCCCTGGGGAGTAGCCATCTGATGTTCTGTCTTCAAAATGATGTTTTCGACTGGTGCTTTCTGTCCAAGTGAAAGAACAGGAAGTGGTGTTGGTAGAAGCCAAACCAGGGCTTTGAGTGGGCCAGGTCCTGCCAGTCATCAGCACAGGCAGTTCTAAAGAGTAGGTGCTGAGACGGTCCCTATCGAACTCTCCATTTTTGCCCTCAGCCTCAGGGTGGGAAAAAAAATCATAACTCTGCACAGTACCACCCTTCACTGCCTTTGATGTAACTTCAAAGAGACTCGTCATAGGTCTTTCACTGTCTCATCATTTCAGAACTGAAGTATTTTCAATATTATATATGACCAAGCCATAGTTGTTGCTTATTTATCTTATGAAACGAATGATCCAGCGCAACCCCTAAATTCATGAGCCAGGGACCAAAGGAAATCTTGTCACACATAAATTGCTTTACCAGACAACGGGGCCCATCACACATTACCCATAAATGATCCCTGAGGACTGGCGCTGGATTTGGGGGGTTTAATTTGTCAGTTTTATTAAGTACTATATTCACATTAATAACATTTGTATATAGTTCTAACTATTCATAATTTCAAGTTCTTCTTCCTTTGGTCGATGGACCATTAGTTGAAGAGTTGATGGTGACTATGATTAACTAAACAGTTTGATATTTAACTAAATAACCACAGAGTCATTTCTTCAGTTAATGATTTTTATCTTATTAATGCTCTTAATTTATATTGTCAGTGCACACACAAGATTTCATATAAGAGAACAAATTATCAAGCAATGTAATCAAAATGAATCATTTGCATCGATATCAAAGCGTGCATAGGAATGGGGAAGAGAAGGTACAGCAGAAATACTTGCAGAAGTATATTGCAAAATTAAAACAATCAATGAGGGTGATACCCACCAAAGAATCAGGAAAACCACTTCCTTGGCCGAGGTTGTGGCAAGAGGTCCCCAGAGATAGGCTCAGAGGACAAAGTTAACAGGACAGATGCAGCTAAGTTTGCCATAGACCAACAACTAAAATTAATCTCCCAATTAATCTACCTTGATCTAGTTCTCCTTGGTCGCAGTCTTCTCCCAAGCACTCCCGCAACGTTCTCGTACCTAAAGCGTTTCTGTGGCTTTGTGCTGGTATGCTCTCTCTGTCTTGGATCTGCCACACCGGCCTGCACTGCTATACCAGACCACACTGCCTCAGGTTCGTCTGATCTCTCTCCTCTCCATCCGTCATCTTCCGCTCTCTGTCTCTCTCTGTGTTTGTCTGTGTGTGTGTCACACCCCTAATTGGGATATCAATTATACCCTTCTGTCTAGCTCACCATCTTACAATGTTGCAGTATCGGTAAAACTCGGTCTGTGATTGGTTGTCATAAATCATAATAGGGTCGCCTCATCCAGTTCTCCTCACAAATCCATCCTATACCGGTTCTAACAAAGGAAGGATTTAAGACCAATACATTCGTATACCACTAGCATTCATAGTTATACATTTTGCAACATTTGTACATTATGATATCCGCTTCACATTCAAATTGCACGTAGTGATGGCTGTTCCCACAGTCGCTGTTGTGTCTTGGCACATAAACAATAGGACACAGGTCAACATGGCCTTCACACGGATTACATCAGCTGGTACACTCTGCAGTCTGCAAGCAGGCAACCCATCCTGGAACATGCGCTCTTCATACCGAACAGCCAACCACATGCTGGTTCAAACGAGAGGCCATTTTCATGCAGGCCCAATTTCGTACTAAAGTAAATAAACACAAAAGAATATTAATTCATGAAATAAAACCCATTATGGTTACCTCCCACCATTCTAATACCCTGTGTTAAATAAATCCTAGCAAAAGCTATTAATTTAAAGCAACCTTTTCGTTATTTGTGCACAACATGCAAAATGTGCAATGTACAACATAGCATAAACATGCATTAGTACGGTTTTTCAAAGCGCAAACAGTTAATACGTACTCATGCCAACATGGTTTAGTATATTATGTAAAATGCGTTTGCCCCTCGTGTAAATGTGTGCATTCAGAGTTGGTTAGTTCATGCAGTCAATACATTATTATGGGGTTACTTAGGGGCATATCATCAACGAGGCGATAAAAAATTATCGCCGCTTTTGCGTCCGTCTTCGGACGAAAAGCGGCTATAATTTTATCGCCTAATCAGCAAGGTCACGCTATCGCGTGAAACCTTGCATTAGCGCCTGTTCTCTGAACGCCCAGCTTTGCATCTCTAATGAGATGCAAAGTGGGCGTTCGTGCCCTGACATAACTGGAGAAATGTCGCTAAGCGACATTTCTCCAATTATCAATGGGCACGCTAACCTGCAGAGCGACAAGCAAAGTAGCGATAACCTCTGTTATCGCTACTTTCCTTACCCCTGCTTCAAGACTGACTTAGCCATGATATCCTATGTAAGGTGGATATCATGGCTAAGTATGCCTTGCCCTATCATCAAGCTATCGCCAAACTTTGTGAGATTATCGCTGGATTTCCAGCGATAATCTCACATTTGGCAGTTAGCGCTGGAATTTTATCGCTTTTGAGATAAGCGTTGCTAATAGCACGCTATCTCAGCGATAAAATTCCACATTACCCAGCGATAATTATCCTAGCGCTAAGTGCGCTTAGCGATAATTATCGCCGGTCCTTGATGATATGCCCCTGAATTTCATGAGGATGTATTTTACAAACCTCACTCCATCAATCCCCCTTTGATGGTTTTACCATCATAAAATCCCAAAACATACGGTTCTTCAAGTTATATAGCTGGTATTTTGTCTTTTGGCCCTTGCTCCTTACATTTTTCGTACAATTTTTCTTTAAAAGTTTCCAATTCTATCTCTTCTATCTCTCTTTCCCTTTCTTCACGTTCCTTACTTAATTTCCTTTCTTTCCTTCCTTTGCGATTTTTCTTCACACAAACATAGGTCATTCGTATCATGAGTATCATAGTAGCTACAGAAACTATTGGTACTATTATTTTTCCTACTAAGGAACTACCTATAGAAGAAAACCAATTGCTTATAGTAGAGAAACTCTTACTTAGTCTCTCCCAGACACCTTCAACCTCTAGTTGGGTTACCTTTTTATGCAAATCAGTGATATTCTGAATGTATCCTTCCAAATTCTTACTTTTGTCTGGAATGTAAGTACAACAATGTTGAACTTTCAGCATTCCACAGACTCCACCCTCTTTTGCCAACAATATATCAAGGGCAAGTCGATTTTGCATAACCATAGATCTCATGGCAATCATTTCAGTGTCAATCATCAAGAATCCTCCAGCAGTATCCGTTGATAAACGATCAACCACTGTGGATAATTGTCGAATTTTGTATGCATTCAGTGTAACCCCAACTCCAGGTATCAATGCTCCAAATATATCGCCTACAATTTCTGAAAAACGTTCTCTTTTTACACAGTTTAGTCCTTGCTTTACTTCATCGATTCCATTTGTACTTTTGTCTACATGGTAGACTTTTGGAAAGACAATCCCAAGATAACAAGTTCCATACCAGTGATCTGGCAGCCGATAATAGGCTTTCCTCCCACAGACATAATATATGCCTGGCAAGACGGGGTCAGTTCCTCCCTTTAATCCCCAACCCCCAATAATTTTATAGGTATCTTCACATTCACTGGAACCGATAAAATAGTTATTGTAGTTAGTCCTTTCCCTACGTAAACATAATTTTCCCTTCTGCGACCAATCTAGAGCCATTGCAGCATAAGTCTCGCTTTTGTCATAGTTGCCTTCTCTGAAAACCCAAGGTGGTGTTTTCAATTTCTCTTCAACAGCTTTTCTCTGAAACTTAGCCCTTCTTTCTTCCACCATCTCCAAAAAGATTTTCTCTTCCTTTTTCAATTTACAGGTAAGATTATTTTTATTAGCATACGCTATATCTAAAGGCTTTGTTGTCAGGAAAAAATCTCCCATGACATTTGCATGTGCTCTCTTATTCAACTCAGGTATTACGGGGACTTTAGGAAAGATTGTATCTACATTGGAATAATAATCTAGTTTACCTGTTCTATACAATAAACTTGATAAAACACTACAGGTCACACCATAAGTCAAAGGAAGGTGATGATAGGTCACACCTTCTGAAACAGACAATGGTAACTGTATACATACATAACAATCGCTCACATCCATTGTTTCCACATATTCGTAAAGTAATTTAGTGAAAACATTCAAAGACAAATTAGTAACTAATCTATCATGATTCAAACTACTAGCATCTATCTGTCTCAAGTGAGTAATATGAATTTGCTTAATGTCAGTGTCTACCCTTGGACCTGTCAAGTTATTAGGACGAGATGTATCTTCTTTAATCAAATGTAAAGGTATTATAATTGTTAATATTATCCAAAATACTATCAATATACAAAAAAAACATAAACAAGCTTTATAACACCTACACATAAAACTACATCTAGGTCTTGTTTCTTGTGTATCTGCCATAGTAATGTTAATCCTTATACAATTCTAAATGGATTTTCTAAATCTATCTCAAAAATGTTCTATGGAAAAAATAAAAAAATAAAAATGTAGTGTGATCCCACACTTCAAAAGCTTTCTTCTTTACCCCTTCTTTTATTTTATCTAATCCACATTTCCAGGACGTCTTCAGTAAATTTTTCTTCAGTTGTTAATGTAGCACCTTAATTTTGTTTACAGTCTCTTAAGGTGGATTTAAATCACTCTTTTCTTCTTGCTCGTTGTCATTGCTGTTTCTTTCTTTGTTTAAATCTTCTTCAATTTCTTCCAACACTATGTAAATCCAGTCAGGTGACTTGAACTTTTTGTTTGGTTTTCTCACTCTCTTTGGTCGCAGCACTCATTCGTCATCCGACTCTCCTTGTTATATTTCACTTGAAACTTCCTTTATCTGTTCTGGCCTGCTCTCGGGTCTTCCTTTTACCACCCTGTATTTCAGTCTTTTAACTCCACTTAGCCAATGATCATCTGTCTTTGCCCTTTTTGATTGTACTTCTTCTTCTTCCTTGTTCAATTCGTACCTGCGTGTCCTTGCACCTACTTGGAGTTTACTTTCTTCTTCTTGTTCTCTATCGAGCAGTTGTCTCTCTTCTTGTTCCACAGCAGTTTCTTCAGTCCCAGTAACTGGTACCCACTTTACTTGACTTGTGCTAAGCAATTCTTCATCAAGCCGCTCTTCAGAGTCTTTCAGTTTATGTTCACCAGTTTCAGAGTCTATTGCTCTAGCCTCACCTGTTTCTTGTACTTCAGCCTCCGATTCAGAGCTCGGACTTGAGATCTCCAGATGCCGCTCTACTCGTGGTTCAAGTGGATTTGGGACTCGCTGAGTGTGGTTGGCATGGATCCAATTTGGTAAACCAGCACACTTTACTGCTGTAGTCGTCACCAATATGACCTGATAGGGTCCTTCCCAGCGGGGTTCTAGGCAAGTTTTTCTTCTATGCCTTTTCACGTGAACCCACTCACCAGGGCTCAGATCATACGCTTGAGTCTGCTGTGTTGTGGTCGCATCAGCTCCAACCTGATGAAACACAGAACGTACCACATCAGCCAATCCTTTGCAATAGTCAAGGATGAGATCATCAGATATATTTATCAATTTGTTGGCAGGTACAAATGCTTATCTCATTGCTCTTTCCATCCAGATCTCATGTGGACTCAATCCTGTCTTTTTGTCAGGAATACTTCTGAGACTCATCAAAACTAGGGGTAAAGCGTCAGGCCATTTCAGTGCTGTGGATCTACACACTTTCCCTAACCTGCTCTTGATTGTGCCATTTATCTGCTCTACTATTCCAGAAGCCTCTGGACGATAAGCACAATGAAGTTTTGGTTGAATGCTCAATGCCTCACAAATCAGTTTAATTGTTTCACTAGTGAAGTGTGTTCCTCTATCTGTTTCCATAGTGACTGGAAAACCATATCTAGGAATGTATTCCCTCAACAAACGTTTTGCCACCGACAGGCTGTCATTCATCCTCGTTGGATAAGCTTCTACCCAACGGGAAAACAAACACACAATTACTAATACATATTTGAGCTTGTTACATGGAGGCAACTCAATAAAATCGAGTTGTTGTCTGGTAAAAGGACCTCCTGCCCTTCCTATTGTTCCCAGACTAACTGTTGTCTTTCTTCCTGGGTTTTGCTGTTGACACGTCAAGCATCTCTGACAAAGGCTCTCTGCAATAGTCCTGAACTTGGTATTAAACCACATTTGTTTGAATAATCTGACCATGGCGTCTCGGCCAATATGTGTCATTCCATGGTACATCCTTGCCATATGAGAAAGTAAACTATCTGGCATGACTGGTCTCCCATCAATGTATACCCATACATCATCATCTTCTTGTCTCCTACATCCTGCCTTTTCCCATTCCTGTCTCTCTTCATCACCTGCCTCTTCCTGTAGTTGTCTCAATTCATCCCATGTTTCAATGGTGTTAGTAAACATAAGTTGACAAACAGTATGTTCTTTTGCTTTTCCCCGATTTATGGAAGTCTCATTCTTTGCACAATATTGTGCTACTTGGTCAGCAAATCTGTTGCCTTGAGTCACATAATCATCTCCTGACTTATGTGCGGCACATTTGACCACTTCAATTCATTTTGGCAATTGTAATGCTTCCAGCAATTCTTTTACAAATTGTCTATTCCTGATAGGGGACCCCGAAGAGGTCAGGAATCCTCTCTGCATCCATAATTCTCCAAAATCATGCACAATGCCAAAGCCATATTGACTATCAGTAATTATAGTCACTTTCTGACTTTTTCCCAATTTACAGGCTGGAATTAGAGCTATTAATTCAGCAATTGGTGCAGATTTTATCCCTTTTAGACAGGATGCTTCCAGGATTTCCGCTACAGTACAGACGGCATAAGCAGAACTCAACACACCTGTTCTAGTTCGCAAACAAGAATCATCAACAAACATCACACGATCAGATTCCTCAAGAGGAACATCTTTAATATCAGGACGAGGTTTGGTACAAAATTCAGTCACATCCAAACAATCATGTTCAGCTTCATCCTTTACTTCTTCATCCCAAACATCTGGCAATAGTGTAGAAGGATTCACATTTGTACATCTCACTATTGTCACATTTTCTGCACCCAAAATCACTCTCTCATACCTAGTCAGCCGACTATAGGTGAGGTGCTGAGTCTGTGTTCTTGTTAAAAGGATCTCAACTGAATGTGGCACATACACTCTCACAGGATGACCCATTATGATCCCTTCACTCTGTTTCAGACTCACTCAAGTAGCAGCTACTGCTTTCAAACATCCAGGTAATGCGTCAGCCACTGAATCTAAAGTAGCTGAAAAATATGCCACAGGTCGCCTTGACATTCCATGCCTTTGAGTTAAAACTGCAAGTGCACACCCATCTCTCTCACTGCAATATAATGCAAAATCCTTTGAATAATCAGGCATTCCCAATGCCGGAGCCTGACACAGACTATCTTTCAGTTTAACAAAAGCATCCATAGTTTCTTCATCCAATTTAACTGGGTCTTTCACATCATTCCTCGTCAACCTCTGTAGAGGTTTTGCCATCGGTGAAAATCCACTGATCCACTGTCTGCAATATCCAACCACTCCCAAAAACATTCGCACTTCTCTTTGTGTCGTTGGCGGTTTCATGTCCTTAATCACTCGAATATGCTCTGATGTTACCTTTCTGACTCCCTTCTCAATCTTATGACCTAAGTATTGGACTTCTCGCTGGCAGAATTGTAATTTCGCAGGAGACACTTTATGTCCACCTTCTGCCAAATGGTTCAGTAAAGCAACTGTATCTGCAACACAGGTTACCCGGATCTTTGATGCCACCAGTAGGTCATCAATGTACTGAACCAAAACAGACTCTTCAGACATTTTCAAATCTTCCAGACACTTTTTCAATATCTGATTAAAAATTGAAGGACTCTCAGTATAGCCTTGAGGAACTCGGCACCATGCTAAAACACGATCTCCAAACCGGAAAGCAAATAAATACTGGCTATCTGGATGCAAGGGAATCGAAAAGAGTGCATGACACAAATCTATCACAGTATACCACTCCGCATCATGTGGGATTTGGTAGAGAATCACTGCTGGGTTTGGCACAACTGGACAACAAGGCACAACAATTTTGTTTACCTTTCTCAAATCTTGTACTATTCCATATGTTCCATTCGACTTTTTCAATCCCATAATAGGTGAATTACAAGGACTACTCATTATTTTTTTTAAAATTCCTTGTTCAATCATTTGATCAATTACAGGAGTTATTCCTGCTATAACTTCTGGCTTCATTTTATACTGTGGTGTATTTGGATAGTCAACAGCATTTTTCACTGTAATTCTAATCGGATCCACTTTCTTCATTAACCCAATCTCCTGTCCTGTGAAATCCCACACCTCTGAATTCACTACCTTCATCAATTCTTCAGGCACACTTTTGTCTGTAAGAAGCGAAAATAACTCATTCACTTCTGTTCCTTGGGCCTGATTCACAGAACTAACTTACGACAAAATCCTAAGCTTACTACCATTTTGGTATTCACAGAATGAACTTACTCATTTTGGTATTCACAGAATGAACTTACTCATTTTGGTATTCACAGAATGAACTTACTACCATTTTGGTATTCACAGAATGAACTTACTCATTTTGGTATTCACAGAATGAACTTACTACCATTTTGGTATTCACAGAATGAACTTACTACCATTTTGGTATTCACAGAATTAACTTACTCATTTTGGTATTCACAGAAGGCACTTACTCATCAATGAGTAAGTGCCTTCTGTGAATACCAAAATGTGTAAGTTACACAAAATGAGTAAGTTACACAAAATGTGTAAGTTACACAAAATGAGTAAGTTACACAAAATGTGTAAGTTCACACAAAATGTGTAAGTGCCTTCTGTGAATACCAAAATGAGTAAGTTCATTCTGTGAATACCAAAATGAGTAAGTTCATTCTGTGAATACCAAAATGGTAGTAAGTTTAGGATTTTGTCGTAAGTTAGTTCTGTGAATCGGGCCCCTTGTTTTGCTAGCACCATTTTAAAAGCGACATCCTCATCAGGTGTCTGAAATGCAATACCATCCGGTGTGCAGTGAATTGTGCAATTCATCTTGCACAGCAAATCTCTTCCTAACAAATTCACTGGACTTGAGTCACACACTACAAACCGATGCACGTCTTTAAAGGGGCCAATATGCACTTCAATTGGTTTAGTAACTGGAGTATTTATCTGTTTATTTGAGACTCCTACTACCTGGATAGTTTCTCCCGAGAGGGGTAGGTTTGGAATTTCTGCTGCTCTCACAGTAGAACGGGTAGCACCAGTGTCCACAAGAAAAGTGATATCATTACCTTCCACTTTTCCATCAACAAATGGACCTGACTGATCTACCTCTAGAGTAGCGCCAAGAACGCACTCTTCCTCCCCCTCAGGCACCGTCATTGATTTGACTCAACATCACTTCCATCACATTGCATCCAAAATTGGGGAATCACATTTGTGTTAGTATTTTTACCAACCTGGTCTCCTCCGTGGAACCCTGTATCCGCACTGTATCTTTGAGCATTTATACTATGTGGTAACGGTGGTTGTGGGACCTGACATTGGGTAGTTACTACCTGCTGCTGTGGTGTCTGTTGCACACCTACCTCACTCTGCACCTGTGGGGTTAAAATTTGATTTCCTCCATTAGTCCTCTGCTCTGATCTACACTCATTCTTCCAGTGTTCATACTTTCCGCACCCATGACAAGGAAATTTCTTTTTGCCTCTTCTCTGCTCATTTGTCCTCTACCTCCACTGGGTCTTTGAGCATTCAGACTAACTCCTCCCATTTGTTTTATAGACTGAGAATTCAACTGAATTTCTTGCTGCTCTGCTACCTTCACTTGCACCCACATCATCTTTTCTTTTAATTTGCGATGGCGAGACTCAATGTCGTTGCTGCAATATTTCGCGTACCTCAAAATCTCATCGATCGTTTTGGCCTGCCAACACAACATGTGCTGCTGTATCATATGACTAATCTCAGGTCTTAATCCATACACAAACCTATACACAAAATAACCCATATCTTTGTCTCCAACATTCTCAAAACCACTATACTGCTTAAAAACTTGTAGTAACCTCTCATAATATGCATGCACAGATTCTTTCGGCTCTTGGGTTGTTCTATCAATTTTTACCCAATCAGTTTCCTTAGGGGAAATTTTGCTTTTCAAGAAAGTAATCAACTGATGATATTTTTCATCACCTCATCAGAAGGTGCTCCTGTTTTGGCATCCCTAGGATATTCATCTTTTGGCCAATCAACTGTAATCTTACATTCAGTCCATAAATCTGCAGGGACAACAATTTCAAATAATCCATCTAAATCCTTTAACAATACTTTCGAGACTTTTACGAACCTCTCAACTTGTTTATACAATTCCACTGGCTTTTCTCTCAACCTGGGAAACTCATTGGTAAAAGACAATATATCCTGCCTAGACCACGGAACATGCACATAACCTCCTCCTGGAACTTCTCTCATAGGACATTCCAGAGCTACATTTTCTACTTCTCTTACTGGACGCAAATGTATTTCTTTAGCAGCCAATTCTTCTTTCTTCCTCATTCATCTACCCTTCCATCTTTCCATGTCTCCCCATTTTCTCAAAACAACCATTAACTCTTTTATCTGCAATCGTCTACCAGACGTATTCATATTTTCTATATCCTTTTCAGTAAAATCTACTCTATATGCCTTCTGCAACACCTTTGATCTTCCTATGTCTATTCCCAACTCCTCTGCAGCTTCCACTAACCTTTCATGTAGATTTTTCGCTTTCCAAGTAATACTCTTACACAGATACATCAATTCATCATCTTGATAAGTCTTTAGCCTGTCTGGACTTATGGTCCCAATGATCATTTCTTCCAGATCTACTCTCAACTTACCTACATCTATAGGCTGTGGCTGTGTTTTTCTCCTTTGTAACCCTTTCACCCATTCATCTAATTCTTCAGTAGTTGGACCTATTGAAACTTCACTTCTGGGAATCTCATCCAACTCTATTCTTTTGGGCTGTAACTGTATTATTTACCCAGGTTTTTCAATTATTGTTAGATTAGTCGGAGGTATTGACCTAGTAACTGTAGTGGGCTGTTCACTTTGGAGGCACAAAATCAAACAATTACGGGAGATACCCTTATTCTTGGAAAAGGGATGGGTATAGATACTAGAACAACAAACAAGAATTCCCTTTTCCTCCGGTTAAGAAAGCGAGAGGATTGTGTCCTCTAACCCAATTGGTTAACTAAGTGAAAAAGAGGCCACACTCTAGGGAAATTATAAGACAAATTTACCAGGTTGCTAAATTTACATGCTGATATACCTTACAATACACAGTATAAACATTTTTTTAATTAAACATACAAATTCAAAGGAATGTTATATCCATCAATTTTTATTCAAAAATACATTTTTTTGTTGAATTGACAAATACAAAGTTAAAGAGCGTATTTAAAAACATATACTCATCACATTTTTTAAAATAGCAATATATATAATAAACAAACGAAGAACAACTGTCCCCCGGCGTTTCGGTGCTAAGGTGGATCGTCACCTTCTTCAGGACAATAGTTCAAGTGTTAAAAATCTGAATGAAATGTAAAAGACTCTATTAGATACCAAGACTCTAAAAACATTCCTTTGTTACTTGATTCATAATTATATTTAGCAACCTGGGAATGAGTCCCCATGGACAGAAAGTATAAGCCGTTAAATATAAAAAATTAGGCTATCTATTTTAGAACAATCAATGTTAATTTTATAAGTAAGCATTATCATTAATTCAACGGGTCTCTCTCATATATTTCATGTCTCCATTGCATACCTGAATTTACAATGGACAAGCCCTTTCAATTATCTCCAAGAATGGTTGGGCATCTCATCTAATTTCCTCGATATCGGAAATGCTGAGAAAGTACTGTGAGGGAAAATTATTTTATTAGGATCAAATCCTCTACATGTATACTCTCTTGCTACACATATAAAGTCACATGAAGCAACTCACCAATAAAATCCTCTTTTAAAGAGACCCCTAGGGGTCACATGAGTTGCTTCATGTGACTTTATATATGTAGCAAGAGAGTATACATGTAGAGGATTTTATCCTAATAAAATAATTTTCCCTCACAGTACTTTCTCAGCATTTCCGATATCGAGGAAATTAGATGAGATGCCCAACCATTCTTGGAGATAATTGAAAGGGCTAGTCCATTATAAATTCAGGTATGCAATGGAAACATCAAATATATGAGAGAGACCCGTTGAATTAATGATAATGCTTACTTATAAAATTAACATTGGTTGTTCTAAAATAATTTTTGATATTTAACGGCCTATACTTTCTGTCCATGGGGACTCATTCCCAGGTTGCTAAATATAATTATGAATCATGTAACAAAGGAATGTTTTTAGAGTCTTGGTATCTAATAGAGTCTTTTACATTTCATTCAGATTTTTAACACTAGAACTATTGTCCTGAAGAAGGTGACGATCCACCTTAGCACCGAAACACCGCGTCGACAGTTGTTCTTCGTTTGTTTATTATATATATTGCTATTTTAAAAAATGTGATGAGTATATGTTTTTAAATACGCTTTTTAACTTTGTATTTGTCAATTCAACAACATTTTTTATTTTTGAATAAAAATTGATTGATAGAACATTCCTTTGAATTTGTATGTTTAATTAAAAAAATTGTTTATACTGTGTATTGTAAGGTATATCAGAATGTAAATTTAGCAACCTGGTAAATTTGTCTTATAATTTCCTACAGTGTGGCCTCTTTTTCACTTAGTTAACCAATTGGGTTAGAGGATACAATCCTCTCGCTTTCTTAACCGGAGGAAAAGGGAATTCTTGTTTGTTGTTCCTGTTCACTTTGGACACATACAGCGTTAATTCTACTACTAGCTGATGTTATAACAGAATTTAATGGGACAGTCAAGGAAGGTTCATGGATAAGTCTATTTTCGAATACAGGTATTGCTGGACCTATAGTTACTGGCACAGTTATTGCGTCTATTTTCATATTCATCTGATTCAATTTTTCAACTAATTCTTTGGTTTGTATGGCAAATTCTGCTTCTCCTTCCTGCTCTACATTGCTTCCAGTTGGAACTGGTGTCGTTTGAGATGTCATTGGGGTTTCCATTGACAGTGCATTTGGTGTCACCATCGCTGAATTCTCCTGATAAGGTGGTGGTCGTTTTACTAATATACCATCCAGCAGCTCATCATCAGATTCATTCGGGTTATATCCGCAGCCAAATTGCTCTAAATGTCTCTTTTTCTCCTTACATTTGTTTCCTGCAGTCTCTCCTACCATTACAACTGGATACAATCCTTCAGTTATCTCTCCATTTCTCCATCTCTTCATTCTGTCTTCATGTCGTTCATCATGAAATCTTCCAAACATAAATCTATGTCTTTCTCTTACATACATTTCATCTTCCCATTCTACAAGTGCTTCAAACTGTGTAGGTCTAGGTCTTGGGTCTAATGTCATCATCTTTTCTCTCAAATTACATAATACTGCCAAATTAAAAGAACCATGCTCTGGAAAAGCTAGCATACCATCATTCTTCGTATATCCTACCCAATTTTCTAGCCAAATACATGTGTGATAACCATATTTTAACATCATATAAGACGCTGGTATCTTTGGTGGAGGGATAGGAACTCCCTCTCTCGTTATTACTGGTTTGTCCTTTTTAAAGAATCTTTTAATTTTACCAAACAAAGTCAATTTTTCTTGTTTCGGTTGTTCAAAATACATTTTTGTTACTTGTCAACAGCTTTACTCGATGCAAATCTTTGTCAACACAATCCACTATAATTCGCCAATCGAACTCCTTTGCTGCCCTAAACACCTGACCAATGTCAGCGCGACACACTCTAACTCTTCCAATCGGAGCTTTCTACGTCTCCGCTATCCTGTCCAAAACCAGCGCGGCTCACACCAACCAGCCAATCAGAGCTTTCTCTGTCTTTACAGTCTGACCAATGCCAGCGCGGCTCACACCAACCAGCAAATCTGAGCTTACTCTGTCTTTACGGTCTGACCAATGCCAGCGCGGCTTTCTGTGAAGGTCAGCCTCTCCTCCTGCTGCTGACCCTCCCTTTACAAAAATTATCGGCACTTCTCTAAGTTCTTTTTCTTTACAATAACTTATTAGTTACAACATAAAACAATACCACAATGTCTGTTTACTAAATAAAGAGATAGTTTTTCACTCTCAAGAAAATTCCTTTCAGTACGGGCAAGTATAACAATTCCGCTATCCTTCCCTTCACCCAAGCTAGGAGAAGACCTGTTACTTCTTTAGGGATAAGGCCAAAATTTCACAAGAGGACCTTTTATTCAAAAGGAGGTCTCGCTACTCTTCCAGGGATAAGGCCAAAGTTTCACAGGTGGACCCTTCGCTATCTCATTCTTCTTCTACATACACACTAAATAGTCCCTAGAATAACACATAAGTGTTATCACTAATTTAAACAGACAATGCACCTATTCCCGAGTGATTTCACTTCTCACACTTTTTCTTCTGCCTTATTTCAGGCTAACTTTTACTTTGCCGGCTTCCCAGATACTCTTCTGTACCTATGTTCCAAAGACTACATAAAACACGATACTAACTCACTTTACATAGAATGTTAAACATTTAATCAATAATCAATAATCAATAAATCACCAAACTAATCAATAATAACCATCATTCTGCTACCAGAAAAACTGATCCAGAGCAACCCCTAAATTCATGAGCCAGGGACCAAAGGAAATCTCGTCACACATAAATTGCTTTACCAGACAACGGGGCCCATCACACATTACCCATAAATGATCCCTGAGGACAGGCGCTGGATTTGGGGGGTTTAATTTGTCAGTTTTATTAAGTACTATGCTTCACATTAATAACATTTGTATATAGTTCTAACTATTCCTAATTTCAAGTTCTTCTTCCTTTGGTCGATGGACCATTAGTTGAAGAGTAAATGGTGACTATGATTAACTAAACCGTTTGATATTTAACTAAATAACCACATCGTCATTTCTTCAGTTAATGATTTTTATCTTATTAATGCTCTTAATTTAGATTGTCAGTGCACACACAAGATTTCATATAAGAGAACAATTTATCAAGCAATGTAATCAAAAGGAATCATTTGCATCGATATCAAAGCATGCATAGGAATGGGGAAGAGAAGGTACAGCATAAATACTTGCAGAAATATATTGCAAAATTAAAGCAATCAAGGAGGGTGATACCCACCAAAGAATCAGGAAAACCACTTCCTTGGCCGAGGTTGTGGCAAGAGGTCCCCAGAGATAGGCTCAGAGGACAAAGTTAACAGGACAGATGCAGCTAAGTTTGCCATAGACTAACAACTAAAATTAATCTCCCAATTAATCTACCTTGATCTAGTTCTCCTCGGTTGCAGTCTCCACCCAAGCACTCCCGCAACGTTCTCGTACCTAAAGCGTTTCTCTGGCTTTGTGCTGGTCTGCTCTCTCTGTCTTGGATCTGCCACACCGGCCTGCACTGCTATACCGGACCACACTGCCTCAGGTTCGTCTGATCTCTCTCCTCTCCATCTGTCATCTTTCGCTCTCTGTCTCTCTCTCTGTGTGTTTGTCTGTGTGTGTGTCACACCCCTAATTGGGATATCAATTATACCCTTCTGTCTAGCTCACCATCTTACAATGTTGCAGTATCGGGAAAACTCGGTCTGTGATTGGTTGTCATAAATCATAATAGGGTCGCCTCATCCAGTTCTCCTCACAAATCCATCCTATACCGGTTCTAACAAAGGAAGGATTTAAGACCAATACATTCGTATACCACTAGCATTCATAGTTATACATTTTGCAACATTTGTACATTATGATATCCGCTTCACATTCAAATTGCACGTAGTGATGGCTGTTCCCACAGTCGCCTACGCGTCTTGGCACGTAAACAATAGGACACAGGTCAACATGGCCTTCACACGGATTACATCAGCTGGTACACTCTGCAGCAACCCATCCTTGAGCATGCGCTCTTCATACCGACCAGCCAACCACATGCTGGTTCAAACGAGAGGCCATTTTCATGCAGACCCAATCTCGTACTAAAGTAAATAAACACAAAAGTATATTAATTCATGAAATAAAACCCATTATGGTTACCTCCCACCATTCTAATACCCTGTGTTAAATAAATCCTAGCAAAAGCTATTAATTTAAAGCAACCTTTTCGTTATTTGTGCACAACATGCAAAATGTGCAATGTACAACATAGCATAAACAAGCATTAGTACGGTTTTTCAAAGCACAAACAGTTAATACGTACTCATGCCAACATGGTTTAGTATATTATGTAAAATGCGTTTGCCCCTCGTGTAAATGTGTGCATTCAGAGTTGGTTAGTTCATGCAGTCAATACATTATTATGGGGTTACTTAATTTCATGAGGATGTATTTTACAAACCTCACTTCATCAAGAACAACCACTGACAAAGCAAATAGTTCTGGCTTGTTGTAGGTATAACGTTATTTGTTGAATTATATATCTGGATGCAAGGACAGACACAACAAATTAGCAGTCCGGTGGCACACTATGATAAGCACAGATTTCTAGCTTACATGTTTTAAGCCACGCCCTTAATTACATCGGCCACGCCCCTTTAAATGACCCCCCAGTTTTTCCAGCCCACTTAAAGCCCTGAGCCAAACCATTGTGTAATTTCATCACACTGCTTTAGAACTCTCATAAGACGGATCTACTATGTGATTTGCTCTACAATAGAAGCTAATATATAAATACATAGAATTGTCAGGCTCATTCTTTTTCATATTTCGGCTCAAATACACCCTCCAGTGCTCCCAATCTTTTTTTTGTAATTACACCGCATTATTTAGGGGGAATTCTCAACTTCCATACAACAATACAGGCTACGGTATTTATTTGCCCTCGCAACGGTCATTTCACTCATTTATAGAATGCACAACTAGTAAGCCAGAAAGGTTGAAGTAAACATTACGATTTCACAAAATCCCCTTCTCGCAATTGGATGAGTAATTGAGCTTTATACAAGTCTTTTCTGACAACTATAATTTAAAAAAAAATGAAATACCATAAACATCAAATTTGAAAGAAACAGGGCCACTGTCCTTGGGAACGTGATTTTCAAGTGAACCCGGGAGACAACAGACCCATTGCCCCTGTTCAGATATGTCAGAGAGGCAAACAAGGCACTTTTCCGAATCAACGATGCCATCTGAACCGGCTCATTCATTTCAGAGCTAAACAACATTTGCCTTTTCATAAAGAAGAATGCGCGCTTTTGTCACTTAGAAAACTGGAGGAAATTAATTTCATAGGCTGGCAATGTTAATGCGGCAGATGGGGAAAACATGTCATAGATATTTCTAATGTGACCCTTGAAATTGTTCGAGCTGCATCCCATACTATGGTGGAAATTAAGTGAAAGCTCATCAGTGTAATTATGTTTTTCCCTTTGTGGAGGACACATTGAAGGACGTCAACTTTCATTAATGACTAACTAAACGTGTTGCTGTGTGTGTCTGTATAACAAGTGTAGCAAATCTATTTTTACGCTGCTTTGTTGGAAGACACGGTTCCTGTTTTCCAATGTGTGGCTGTGCTGTATGAAAAGGAGGAAAGAGACTTTGTCCCCTGCTGGTGGTTTGAATTGTGCTGATTTGCTCTGGTAATAGGCGCCAGATGTCAGTGAATAGAAGAAAGCTGGACTAACTGACAAACAGTCTTCCTGACCTTCTATTGAATTCCAGGACTTTTTATTGTTTTTTGTCTTCTGAGGTAATCAAGCATTTGCAAACACGATGGAGAGAGCAAAGCAGCTTGACTCTTGTACATGAAGTCAAACGAGCCAAATCAAGATGGCTGCCTGCCACTTCTCTAGCCAGGGTGACATCTGCCGCCCTTTGTTGTGCTACGTTTTGTGGGTGAAGAATAATGAACCGATTTGTAAACTTCATTAATTGAAACTGGCTTTTCTCATCCTGCTTTATTGTTCTGATATTGTTTCTGCTGTCTTTAGAGTCGTAATGTTGAATGTGGTTCTCCTGTTTATTTTCTTTCACTGCTTCTACACTGCTAAATGTTCCTTTCGCTTCTTTTAAAAATGCGTAGTTTATTATCTGGCTCAAGATCCTGGCAACACTGTTTTACACATGTGTAAAAATCTTCCCAGAGTAAATCGAAGAGAACGCAGCCAGAAGCCTACAAGCATTGATAACAACCCAAAAAAAAACTGCCCTGCCACAAAGTAAATCAATTTCTGCTCAATTTGGGCGACTTGGCCTTTCAGCCATATTGCTTGTTAACTGATCTCATGCGATTTGGTAGGACTGCTACTTGGATTCATTTTCTTACGTTCTTCATCTTATTGACATATTTGAAGTGACAAGGTTCTGAATTCGAGGTGTTCAACTTTAAGTATTTTGTCCGAGGAGGCTAATGTTATTTTTGTTTACAGTTCAAATAACATCCACAAAGCTAGGAGCAGCTGCTTGGTTTTTACTTCAGATCACGTTTGTCCAAACAAGGACTGCAAAGCTTTTCTGACAGCATCATTTAGGAATAAAATTGCAGTAGCAGCAAAAATGGTGGGATCTGTGCCATTCTACCCTTGGGTCAAAGTTAAAGAGAGTTGGATAGTGTTTACGTTTTTATTCCCAAAGCCAGATGATGGCGGATGAGTACAATAATATAAACCGTGCGTGGTCCTAGAATTCATGGATAATTTACCATATTGTAGAGTAGTGGAAACTAGGCCCACATACTTAGGAAATAATACACACTGACACCGTAGTGGGGTACTGGATAACTGGCCGAGGCACGTGCGGCCCCTTTTATTATCAGGGTCACCTGACCGATGACTCCTGTGATGGGTGGGTGTTAAGTATACTACATCACACTCCTGAGCACTAGAACATGTCCAGTAGGACACTTCATCCCTCCCAAACTTTATTGGAAAAAGAACCAAACAAAAGTCCAACCTGTGGGAAAAACACAAAACAAAACAGATCAAGACTAAGTCTCTTCAGGCCACCGACCGGGCAGTACTGGATCTCTTGACCGCATGGCCATGAGGTTTTAGTCCACCTCAGCGATGGCGTTCAGACCCGCCAGATCTCACGGTGTTAGAGACTATTTACATAGTTGAACGTGGGTGCATCCGGAGCAGTGGTGTAGTCCACTACGGAGATCTTCTTGAATGCGCTCAGGCTCCCTGGAATGGCAAACCTGAAATGACTGAGGACGACCTTGATGAAATGGAACCCTTCCTTGAAGGCGATGATGCTTCCCAGTGCCTACTGGCAGAGCATATTCAGACTTTCCTCTCCTGCCTGAACTCCCCTCTCACAGGAGTCTCCCTGAGGCCCTTTCTGCCAGGCTGCGATGGGATCGTGTGGGTTTTACGGGGCCTCCTGCAGTAGCGGCCCGTGGTGGAGTGCTGCCGGGCGGTGACGTGGGCGGGGAGGGGCAGGGTGGGGGTAGTAAACTACAGAATATGGCCGAATAGAGTAAGTAAACATATAAATAAATAAAACGAAATCCGTTGCGCGCGCTGCATCGCATTTGGCGATGCAGCAGGCGCAACGAAATTCGTTTTATTTATTTATATGTCTAGTTACCTCTATTCGCCCGTATTCCGTAGTTTACTACCCCCCACCCTGCCCCTCCCCCGCCCCATGTCACCGCCCGGCAGCACTCCCACCACGGGCCGCTACTGGCCTCCTGTAGGTACTGCCAACAGAACCACAACCAAGTCGCTTTTGCAGCCACAAGGGGTGGTGTCCCAGGGTCTGTGTGCTCTGGCCGTCAGGACTCCGGTGCACATGCCTTCACTAGATAGACTTTGGGTGACCTGTTTCCGTCTGCAACCTCAGTGCTTCCTGGTGCCTGTTGTGGAGCTGCTGCAGACGTATCTCTCATGTCAGGATTCCCCTCTCACCGGAATCCTCTTGAGGCCCATGCTCCTGGATTGCCCTGACTGTGTGGGCTGTGCAGGGCCGCATGTAAGCCGTGCCGAGGGGACGCTGTGGAACTCCTAACAGGGCCATGGCCAAGCCTCATGCAACCCCAAGGGTGAATGGCCCAATGGTCGAGTATGCTCTCTTTGGCAGGCCTCAGGTTCACGGGGGCTCCCAGAAGGTCTCCAGGTGGCCAGCCTCCTACGGCGCCAGGAATGCCTTGACGGTCTACGGATGTTTCAGGCGTTTGGATCCACTCTGATGGTGCGATGCTGCTTTGGATGTACTGGTGATGCACCTGCTATTGATGTTGATTACCTTCTTACATTTGTGCTACAGGTGGCAATGTCTTGCTTGGAGTGAGGAGGGCTATAGGGACTTAGTAGGCACTTAATATTTTTTGCTTCTTCACCAGGTGCAGTTGCTAGCATGGATGGCATGTATGTCAAGCAGCCGTCGCCAGGTGACTGGACAGTCGCACTGTGAAGCGTGGGGCCAGGATATAGATCGCGCTTGCTGGCGGCTTACAGTTGGTCCTCTGCGAAGCTGTCTCCAGTGAAGTCTCTGCACCGCAGTGGCTTGTGTTGATGGATGCCTTCTACAGTGCTGGCATGCATCCTCAGTCCTAGCACTCATTTCCATTTTTTCTTGCGCACCTGTGGTGGTTGTTCACTCTGTGACATTGTGCCACTCTCTGCTCCTTTTTGAAATCCTTCGCGATGTGGCATCGTGCCACGCTCTTCTCTCTTTCGGACCAGGTTCCTCGCAGTGATGTTCATCACACAAAAGAACACAGCAGAAATGCCTTTTCACATGCACATCAATACCCTATATTTGTCGGATAGTGGTTTGTCCAAAAATTTAGTAAATTCTGGTGCTCTCCAGGCAAAGAAAACCCCCCTCTGCTGATAGGAGGCAAAGTCAACTCTCAAGGTGAAGCAGCCGCCCACCTGGAGTTAAAGTACACAATGCACAAACTGCCAAGGCACACTAAAAAGTCCATAAGTTGTACTTCTGGTTTATAAACAACCAGATACGTATAAAAAGAAGTCCGTGAATCCAAAATGTATTTTTCCTTGGTAAATCCTTTATTTCATATCCAAATCAAATTTCTGAACAGAACAGCCGACACGTGTTTCGTCCAAAAGGACTTTCTCAAGGCCTAGTAAAATGAAAAACACAATTTCGTTATTGTTCTTTTGATATTATATTGGAAGACACGTAATCTTCCATGTTAAAGGTATCCACTCGTATGTAGTAATATATTTCCTGCAGCCGGGTAAACAAATCAACTTCACTGCCGCTACGTTATCTTACTGTGCACCATCAGGTCCTGATAAACCTGTGGAAAGAACCATCTGTACGTAAACGGAGTCCCGACACTAATGATGTGGCGTCAGGCCAATTGTCTCATGTTCACTCCTCAAGGACATCTCGCTGGTCGCGTCTGCTTCTTAGGACTGTATCTTTTCTTTGCTGCAGACCTGTTGCAGGTCTGTCCTGTCGGTAGCACATGCCTCTTCTTTGCGCGGACCTCTTGCAGGTCCAGTCTCTTCCTTGGGGATCTTCTCGGCTCTCCACTCCACTCCCCTCTAAACAGGATTGTTTTAGAGGGTCGGATGCTAGGGGGTAGTGATTGCCTTCCTCCAACCAAATCTTTGCTGCTATGCCAACTTATACACCTTTTGGCCTTTGCTGCTACTATCATTGTCACTTTAAAGCCCATGTTATGGATTGTAATAACAGCAATAACATGCGATTTTGTCTGGTTCTAGCAGCCTTATATCAATAACTGTTGCACTATAATCACTGTTTGTAACTCAAGTTGTTCAATACTTCCGCCCATTCCTGTGATTTTCACTTTCCCTGTCATTCAAGGAGCTCTTCTGTTTGTATCACGATGTTGACAAAAGAACCCATTAGCTCCGTCATCAACAGAGGGGCAGGAGGAGAACTGCACGCCCCAGCAGTGCCTGCGGCTGTTGCCGCCGAGAGTTCGTCACACTCGCGCCCGGAGGCGCTTCTTCAAGTGTGCAGGGCTCCTGCAGGGCGGGATGCGCACGGGCGTGCCCAGGCACGGCTAGGCGGAGCAAGGGCCAAGGGCCGGACCGTCTGCGCCCATCCGCGGCCGACGTAGGCCGGGCTGGGCCTACTCTCTTGGTCCCTTGGTCAGTGGCGGATGGTAGCTGAAGGTGGACCTAAGCAGTCACATTCTGCTTGTTGTTGTTGAATTCGGTCAGCGGCCTGGTTATGACGCTAAGGGCAGCAGAGGTTCCAACAGTGAGTACCCGACCTTCACCTGTGATATAGTCCCTGCTTTGTTCTTTTGCCCTTTTTGACAGTGCGATGACGTTCTGAACCAGAGCACTATGAGGAAGAGGAAGGCAGAACCTGCAAGTCCCTCGCTGGGCTCAAACATGGAACTATTGACTCTTTTCCTGGCTAAAGCAGTGGGCGCCATCACAAAAGAAATAGACAAGGTGGAAAGGCGACTCTCTTTGGACCTGAGTGGCGCCTCGCTCCCTACGACGGGTGAGCCATCAAGCTCAGTTTCCCGAAAATTCGGATTAAATATCAGGCCTAGCACAGGAGGGCCTAGACGCCTCTAACCCAGGCCCTAGTAAGCCTATTCCAGGGCATAATAGCCGAAATAGGGCATCTATTGCCTCTAATCAAGATGTCATTTTGAGTGGCCCACCTGCACCCAAAAGGCTGCGGCGAGTCAAAAAGAACTCTGAGTCTGTGAAGACTGTGAAGAAGGCGAAGGGCTCGGCTAATGGCAATTTGAAGGGTATTGAAGATTCATGGGCTCCTTTAAAACAAAAAATTAGGGATGTATTGACTGACCTATTGACCAACTTTTGCAGCGAAATCACTAAAGTCATGTTAGAAACCAGAGTTACACTTAGTAGTGTTGAAAAAGCGCTGGCCTCCCTTAACCAGGTTTCCCTGATAGCTACCCCGCAGCAACAGATAGCCCAATCGGAAAAAGCCCCTGCAGGTGTTCAAACCATCTCCCAGATCCCCACTGCCATTCCCAGTGTATCTGGGGCCACAATACGCGATCCCAATCCTTTGGTTATCCATTCACACCCGACAAACTTTTGTCAAAGGGTCCCGGAGCCGAATCGGTGCCCACCCAGGCACCAACGGGAAACTATGACAGATAGTTTATTTGCTGCAAATAGTCTTGGGCTACCAGTAATTGACCTCCCCCAGCCAGCTGCCCCTACACTGTGGTTCTGGAAGGGGTGCCAGGCCTTAGTTCTCCATGGGACTAGACCACTGACCAATTGATTAATAAAGTAACTCACTGGTTTAGTAAATATGCCAGGTTCAATGTGGCGGACCACAGGCATATCGTGATGGCTAGGCAGGTCTCCTGGATTGGGCGGTCCACGAAAACATTTGAAGGTGACAGCGTGATAGTCACGCTTAGATTCTCAGAACTGGCCCGCAAGATTTTGTGCCACACCTCCCAATGTTTTCCTCGTGAATCAGGCATAAAGCCGCTTCCACAGGGTTTCTTTTACCGGCCCCCCCACAACCCTACACCTATACACCATCTCGCACTTCAGGACGGGGGCTCCCCCCTGTGGGGGAATTTTAACTTCACTTAACCCTTTTGCTCCCCTGAGGGACCAAAATGATTTAGATTGATGGCGAGAGTGCAGCGGCATAAGCAAAGTCAGTGACATACCCGTCAAGAGGCCTGAGAATAGTGAAATAAACCCCAGAGAAAACATAGGCCCCTGTCACAAACGTCTAAGTATCTCTGGGATCGGTAGCCCTGGGACGGCTCCCACTGTCCCTCCATCCAATCAGACCCAGGTTAGGGGGGATAATTTAAATATTATTTTTTGGAATGTGGCAGGATTAGCGGAAAAATTCGCTGATGGGAGGTGGCTCCAATCCATCAGACGCTTTCACATAATTTGCATTCAGGAAACTTGGGAGACTGAAAACACTTTCTTTATTGAGGGATATAAAACGTTTTTCTGCCCGGCAGTGGACTTGAGAACAGGTAGAGCCAGGGGAGGCTTAATTATTTTCATAGATCTTAGGATTCATGGCACAATGATGCCCTCTACTCTAAAGTTGTACAAGGTTTCACCTTGATGGAGCAGGGTAAACGAAAAAATGTAACCTCCTAATGTTTATGTTGAATAATTAACACACAGGTACGTCTCAGTAAATAACCAACCATGTATGTCTCATGATAAGGGTTAGGGGTAACACGCTATATCCGTGCAAACTAATTTACTTACATTTGTTAACGTGGATAACATAAATCTAATGATTTGCGTACTAATTAGAATAATAATTGCATGATTTGTGCTTGAAAATAAACTGTGTGGTGGCAAAGTAAAGCGGTTGGTAAGTAAGAAATAGCTTTATATGTCGCTTTTGCTAGGTAACACTTAATTGGGGTATGTAGAATGATGGGAGGGAAACGAAAAGGCTTATATTCTTTATTCTAAACTGTGTTCTGTTTATCTTTATAAATAGTTCGCTTAGGCCTGTTGTGCCGCGATGTAAAATGGCTGCCGAGGCAAGCAAGCTAGAGTACGCAGGCGCAAATGGTTTCCGTGAATGAGAAAGGCTGTGAACAGAGGGATCATGTGACCGTCCCAAAGCCTAGGATGGAAGCATGGTCAAGGCTGCGATGACCTTATTATACAAACGTGTGCCAAAGAAGGACATTGCGAAAAGCGTGAGAAGTTGCAGTGAATACGTGAATGAACAATGAACTGTTCAATTTAAAGTATCAGAAAGGGATACAGATAGAGACCAATGTGCGGATGGGTAATGTCATGAACCCGTGAGAAACGACAGAAGTATGAACTTTCCACAAAGAACTGGTTGGAGCAAGGATATTCATAATGAGATGTATACTGACCCCAAATGGACCAATTAGAGAGAATCTCGCCCCCAAAGATGTAACATTTTCACTTAGTAAGCTAGTATTAGGGTATAAGAAGACCTACTCTGAGGGAGGGGGGACCTGATGCTACTGCTTTTGCTGGTGTTGCTGCTGCGGGATCGCTGCTGTTTTATATTTTTGTTGAGCACGAGACGCTGCTGCTGATGGAGAAACCTTTTTGCTTTAATAGATTTTTCCATTTATAATATTATTAGACCTTTTATTCTTAAATACTATAAGGGAAAAGAACTGTATTGTGGCGGGAAACACCATATAGGTGATCCGTCGAGAAGGCCTGTTTTACAGGACAAATAGACAGTTTTTCGGGATTTCTATGCTGTGATCTGAATTCATTGCTGTGACGAACTTTGTTTTCCATCTAATAGGTATGCATTGCAACTTAAATTTATTCTTATAATGATGATAAATGTATTAATCTGAATAATACATTTGAAACTTATTCATGCTTCTAAAGATAAAGATTAGATAAACTTTATTATCTTTAAAACAATGAGTCTGTGGTTCTTTAGCTCAATGATAAATATTAATGTTTAAAGGTTTATAGTGATTGAGCTGGTCTTAATCACCATCAACTGATTCCTACTAGTTGGTCCATCGACCAATGAGCGGAATACCTTAAGGTTTGAGAAGAATTATGTCATTTTAAAAGGTATCCCGTCTCCTTCCAGCAATCATTTACTGTTTTCTCCTAAGTAAAGCGGATGAAATCCAGGGAATATATGAGAGAGTGAATGTTTATGCGGTGTTATGGGCCCCACCGTCATATGGATATAAGTTGTGGAAAAAGGGATATTCGTACCTGGACGTCCAAAGCATATAGGAGAAGAAATTTTATTGATAGCGCTGGATCAACATTAATGAGCAAATTGCATTGGTTCATTTTAATACATTTTTATAACGCAAGACGGTAGCGCCATGGGCCAGCTAGCCTTGTAGAATTAGGAGGGTGCCTTGAGCAAATACAGGGGGAAGGCGTGTCGCAGGCCCAACTAATCCTAGTGTGAGATTTTAATTGTCACTTATGTCCCAACCTAGCTGTGACTTATCGTCATTGGTCCACTTGTACGATCAATGAGGGATTGCACATGGGACACACCCTGGAAGGGCGGAATCTGAATGCCCTCCTAAATACACATGGCCTAACACATACATTGGACCTGCTCGCTAACTCCAGTGATTCCCCTGTGCCTCCGACCTACAAAGGCAGGGGTTGCACAACATTCATTTACTTTATTTTTGTGTCTCTCTCCCTGAGGCAGTTTATATCCTCCTTTAACAAACAGCATAGTGAGGTTAGTGACCCTAACCCCTTGACTTTGGCACTCAAACTCTCGGAGACCCAGCCCACACCCTGTAGGATAAATATGGGCACGATTTCTGTCATAGATCAAGGGAGGCGCTTAAGATGGTCACAGCTTGACATAACTGCTTTTAACAAATCTTTTTTTAGAATAAGTCAGCAAGAGATTTTGACCTGTTTAAACTCGCTAGCCCATGGGGAAGAAACCATCCAGGCATTTACCGCTATCGCACAAACAGTTGTTGGCTTGCTAACAGTCCCGGTAGCCACTCCTCGCGCGGAACTCCCGAGGTGGTTCGATAGAGAGTGCTACCGGACTCTTAGAGAACTCAAGAGGGCCTTGAAACAGACCCCACAAAATAGATCCCGGGTGGCGGCTTGCCGCAGTAATTATAAAGAGGCCGTCAAGGGACGGCAGCGCTTGCTGCAAAAAAAAGCTTTGGTAGATTTAGTAAAAGCATGTGAGCAAAAGGACTGTACTTGATTCTGGAGTGTTATCAACAGCCCTTGTTTTTTAGAATTGGATAAACCTGGGCTAAGTCACGAAATTTCCCCAGAGCAATGGAAGGCCCACTTTGAGGCAGTCTATAATCATGGTCATAGTGAGTTACCCTCACAAAACCTAATCTCCCTTCACAGAACTGAACCCATTTTCTTTCCTCTTGATGAGGTCAGGTTGGGAATTGAGGGACTGTCCTGGAATAAGGCCCCTGGTCCCGATGGGATTCCCCCTGATCTCTATCGTAACAACATAGAGGTATGGGCACCACTCCTCGTCAGGGTTTTAAATGCGGCAGCTACAACTGTAATGTTCACATCGTGGTCTACTGCCACCATTGTCCCGATTGTTAAGAAGGGAGAGAGGGATAATCCTAATTGCTACCGCCGCATATCTCTCATTGATGCCACAGTGAAAGTCCTTGGCTCGGTTTTACTAACAGGCTCTCCGACTGGGCGGACACCAACCAAATAATCTCGGCGGTGCAATATGGGTTATGTTTAGGAAAATCCACCACAGATCAGTGCCTTAATCTTTATCTTTTAATGGCAAAATATACAATAGCAAAACCTGGAGCGCTGTATCTGGGATTTTTGGACCTCACCTCAGCTTTCAACCGGGTGAATTGTAGCAAACTTTGGAAACTGCTTTGATAACTCGGGGTTGACCTGGCGATAACCAATGTTTTAATGACATTACATTTTAACACCACTGCTGTGGTTGGATATACCCATGAAGGGAACATTACCGATCATTTTAAATGCTCAAGTTGAGTTAGGCAAGGATGTATATCAGCTCCTTTTTTATTCACATTATATATTAATGGCCTCAACTCATTCCTGACAGCCCTACAGGCCGACTCCCCCAGGATCGGTACTAGATCGGTTTCCGTATTACTGTATTCGGACGATGCAGTACTGCTGGCATGAACCCCGAGGGGTTTGCAAGTTTTACTTGATGGGTTCGTGTCCTTTATGTACGAGATGCATCTATCACCAAACCTATCAAAATCATATGTCATGGCAATTGGTAAACAGGCCAGCAGACACAACATATAACAAGCATTTGCAATGCAAATTGGTCTCGCATTTGTGAGAGTTAGAGTCATTGGAGTTGTAAATGACAATGTCTTTTACCTTTGTGTATTGGAGTGGAGTGGATGTATGTGGCGTGGAGTGGAATTATGTGGGTTGTATTGAAATTGTTGGTGTGTAACTGTGTGTGGTGTGGAATAGATTTGTGTAGTGGAATTATGTGGCATGGTGTGCAGTGGTAATATGTGGATAGTAATTATGTGATATTGAGTGTACTGGAATAATGTGGAGTGGGATTGTGTGTCAGACTGTAATTATGTGGAATGTTATTTTGTGTTGTGGAGTGGTATGTTGTGAAGTTTAATTATGTGGTGTGTTGTTGAATTTTGTGGCATGATGTGGAATTCTGTGGTGGGGATTGGATGTATATTGTGTGTTGTGTAATTGAGTTGAAATATGTGGTTCGTTGTCGAATTATATGGTATGGAATGGAAATGTGTAAAGTTGAATTGTATGGCATGGAAGTGTGTGGTGTTGAGTGCAATTATGCTAAATGGAATTATGTGGCATGGTGTAGAGTGTATATGTGTATATTGTGCTACAAAGTTTAAAAACAAGTGTTATGCACACATCTCACCCAAAGCTAATTAATAGGCCTGATGCAGTCCTCATCCCATTTCAGAAACTGTGGAATCAAATAACATATCTGGATTAAGGTGCTTGAAGGCTCCCCCCCCCTTTCTACTATGCCACTACAGTTGGCATAGTAGAAATTAGTACAACAATAAAAAAAATTACGAATTGCTTTATCCAAAAGCAATGCCCATATCTTTCTTGAGGTGGGTTCTTTAGGGTGACAGGAGTATGTATTCATGAGGTAGAAGAAATTACACGAGAATTACAAGACAAAGGTAAAGAGTTTGTCTACACGGTCCAGATAACAAGAATATAAGAACACTGTGTCCCACTCGCATATGTACAAATCAAGAAACCTGTAAATGACAGAAGCACTATGACAATCCCCAGGCAGGAATGCCAAGGTCTTGCTGGTGACTGACTGTGGGGAGGCTTCAAGTAGGTAGTTACTGCCCTACCTATTAATGACAACCATATTTCAAATTACCCAGTGCGGCAGCAAAAAAACGCTGGGCAAAAGTCTGCTTGGTTAGAGCTTGGCTGTACACCCTCAGCAAACGTGAGAAAGAGCGTTCTTGAGAATGGATATTTTTAGTTTTGTGATAAACGTATACCATACTTGCCATCTATGCAATCCCAATAAAATTACTCTAATGCGCTTTGATGCAAATACTGACAAAAATCAATACATCTAAACCTGTAAAGAAATGCAAAGTAAAACAAATCTGAAGGAGACAATCGGGACTTGTGCAAAGCACTAAGGCAAAATTGCTTTCTTGAAGCTTCATGTAGGCTTTGTCCTTGGTCTCCCACCTTTACAACTAGCTAGAAGAGGGCCAGAAAACATTTTATTTAAAAGAATACTGTGATTTTAAAACCTGGACAGAGACTCAGTGCAAGGATCTTTCGCCAACACACAGGTCTAGACCACTATCCTTACGTCATAGCCCATTTACTACTAGTTTTTTATCGTGCAATGGCTTGTAGAGTGGTGGTGGGAAGGAACTGTAAGAAAAAGAACGCAAGCAAATTAAGAACCCACAATGGAGATGGACTTCTAAGAAGCATTTTGATAGCATACATCTGTTACATTGTCTCATCAATTTCCGGTCTGCAAAGATTGACAGCTCATACTGAAAATAGTTTATAGGAATCTATTAAGATATGCGTGTCAGTGAAATCATTTATAAAATAAACTATGTAATTATTTAAGAATTCAAGTCATTATGTATAAACAGCCACGCATAAGCAGTGTACAAAAGGTAATAAAACGAATGTTGCAAAAAAAAAAAAAAAAGGCAATTATAGCGCAGGCTCAAAGACAATTAACCAATGCATGGAGGAGACTAAAATCTGTCTGGAAATGCCTAAGAATATATATTTTTTAAAGAGTATATCGGTAGAGAATCAAAGAAGGAAGAGAAGGACCATAGGTTTCATAGTCTAGAAATAAGACCCAAGAATTTACATTGGGAATGGAAATTGAATGATAGAAGTGTCAACTGCCAAATACCTGAATCTAACTCGCTCGCTCTTATACTGTTTTTTTCTGGATTTTGGAAATGCAACAATTAACGTGCTGACAAAATAAAAGCTACACATGCTGATTTTAGTAATGCTGCATGAATGCTAGTGCGTGTGCAAGCTGCTTAAAGAGTTTAGAAGGGGGAGGAATGTTCCCAGCGCCTTGTCCTTAAATGCTTTAAAGAGCTGCTGGGACTGGAATTGGAGGATGCACAGGCAAGGCTTGTGGTTTTACGGCGTCTGTCATGGGCTCTGTATGGGGTGGATCACCAAATTATTTAAAACTGGGGCGCACTTTAGCACAGCAAAAAAAACGGGGGGAAGACTACACACGCTGCGTGGTGTTGATGTTGATTATAACATGTGCTGTTATTTACTTATTGTCCCTTGTGCTTTTCCTTAACTGTACCATGTTGTACTTGCCAAGTGGTAATATGATGTTATGTTAAAATGTGGACATGGTACATGTGCAGGGCACTGGAGAGAGTTGCTTGTGTGCTGCTCTCTGTGTTCAGCTGGGGCTTTACATGCAATACAAAGCTTAACTTATGAAGAGCGTGTGAGTGGTAATTACTAGAATTAACGGCGACAAACTGCTCAGGGCGTCAGCAATGGAACCCATGCTGTTGGATGAAAGGGGAATGCACGGTGCCGTTTTGAGGAACATACTTTTGTGGAGTATACAGAAAAAAATGAGGAACGTCCGAAACAGAAAATTAAAATATGTGTTCAGATGAAAAATGAAAACGTCCAAAACAGAAAATCGGTCCGAAAATTAAAATACTTGTTCGGATGCAGGCTTCTACTAAATAAACAATATTGGAGGAACATACATTGAATGGCAGTTAAATCCTTATGGCAGTTGATTCCGTTCAGGAGCGAAGAAGAGCCGCGCGCACAGAGTGAGTGACGGAGGAACCTCTGTGACATAGTTATTATGAGGCAAGTAACTGGACGTGTCTCACGCATCATGTTAAACAACGTAGGGGCCATTCCGGAAGGATAAAAGGGACACCAAAAAGGATGGTCAGCATTCAATAGATATAGGTAAAATGACGTTGGCGGGCATTTTAGTAATATTTTTATTTTGCTGGGGTTGTATGATAGTAATACAACAGAATATAAATGGATACCTATTGCGTACTGAAAGACTTCGGGTGCAACTGGGATATGCAGCGTTTTTGAAGAGGAGAGTACTACAGGTTTGCTTCCGGCGTTCTGTCCATTGCAGCTCCCCGTCTGTCGGTGCCCCACAGGTGGTGCAAGTTTCCTGCCTGTGACGCTGGTGTCCTCGATGTGCCGTAGTTTTGAATTGCTTTGTGCTGTGGCTCAGTGCGGAGCTCGCAGTGGATGCCGTACAGCCACAAGCGTTGAGTTAGGTGGCTTCGCGCTACAAAAGAAAAGACACGTGGCCGCCATTGATAGAGATCAAGCTTGAAATAAAAAAAATAAAAATAAAATAAAATAGTACACGTACGTGCAACATCAAAGTAAAGGGGCCAGTAGCCATGGTAGGATACAAATGACGACATGGCTGTACTAAGGCGGGACTAACAAGCCTCATAATGAATCAGATGACGACATTTACAAAGCACAAACACACAAGCCAATGAAAATTAAGGGCGGGGGAGGGGGCATGGCTTCTCTCCGTACTCTCTCCGTACTGAACTACCACAGCTCTTCGCAGAGCAGCGCTTGCGCGCTGGCTCACGCTCGACCTAAAAAGTAGGCACACACAGTATAGCGAAGGTCCAGGCCTTCTCTTACCTGGGCATTTTATTTGATGATAAGCTTAATTTTAAACACCTACAGGAGGGGAAGCTTTTAGAAATGAACAGATCCATGGGAGCAATTGCAAACTATGCTCACACGTTGGGTACATGGTCACCGGGGATAATTTTAAAGTTATATAATTCTTATTGTATCTCTAAGGCCCTATATGGCAGTGAGGTATGGGGGTATATGGCGGCCAACAAATTACAAATCCCAGAAAACAAATACTTTAGGCATATTTTGAAAGTTCCCCAGGGTGCTCCTTCGTACTCAGCACATGAAGAATTAGGGGCTAAGTACATCATGGATCTGGCAGCCATCAAACCGCTGTTATGCTGGGTGAAGATATGGTCAAATGGGGAAACAACCTTTAGAACGCATGCATTACATCGCATGCCATTAGATCGAGGTTTTTACAACGCAAGTCGTTACAACGACTTGCACTGGAGGGCGATATAGGACAGGAGTAGTTTAATTTACTATCCAACACCTTCCCTACTGTACGTAGGCTGGAGTTGGAATAGTAAATTAAACTACTCCTAAGTCCAGCGCCCTCCAACGCAAGTCGTTGTAACGACTTGCGTTGTTAAAACGCGATCTAATGGCATGCGATGTAATGCATGCGTGATATCATCATACATCCGGTCAAATGATGCAGCAGGTTTTAATAGACTAGTAATCCGGGACTGCCTCTCACTTGACCATGCGCTAAAAATCCCATGGTTAAGATACATCAAGGATACCCTCACTGCCTTAGGTAGAGCAGACATGTTCTCCAATCATGAGAATGTTAAGCCACAGGATAAGAATAATATCAAAGAGTTGTTTTTTAAATATGCCGTAGCTCACCGAGAAGATAAGGAGCTTAGAAAACCTGTGGTTAGAGCACTCACCCTTGTATTGTCTGTGCAGAGCATGAAGCCTTATGTATCAATTTTATCAAGTGCACATTATAGATTTTTAATTACTCATTTTAGGCTGAATCAACTTCACCATTTACTGGCTTCTCCCTCGGGCTTTGCCTCACACACAGAAGCTAGGGGTCCGTGTGGCTGTGACAATAGATCTCCACAGGTTACCCTACACTTCGTCTTTCTCTGAAAATATTTCATAGCATCCCAGACGATTGTTCCTTAAAGGCTCTTTTAAAAGAAGTGAGATTTAGGCACGCCTGTGTAGCCTTACTGTATCTACAGCTATTACCTAATACCTATACACTCTTCTGTGTTAATAACTTTTTAAAAACAGCACTAAGGTCAAGAAACACTAGAGGTGATTGAAGCAGCGACACTGTGCATTGCATGCTGCTATAAATGTAATGAACTATTGACGATTTTTGTGGACTCTTTTATGGTACTGACTGTAGTATGTACGTGCTGACTTATCATGTTTAATAACCTCTGATCATGACGTACCTTTAATGCTATTGAACGTTTCTAAGTATCCCAAAGATGACTAGAAATTTGGTTGGATCAATTAGAACTTGGACACCTGTGATTTTGCACATTTGTCTGAGATGTAGCTAATTAATGAATTTGACATTGTTTTTTAAACTGTTTCTTTTATGGCTGTATTCACTGCCGAATAAAGATTATTATTATTATTATTATTATTATTATTATTATTATTAATAACCTATTAGCTCTGTTGTTTGTGAATTCTCTGTATTGTTAGTATTGGCACAAGACACTTTATGAACTGGCATTTTAGCTTAATTGTAGGGTCTCTGACCAATATCCTTTTATCTAAGTGTATTTATAGTGATGAAATGTCATTATGCTGAGCTCTAGAAGCTTTAAATGAATAACAGTGACACTAGAATCATCATGAGTAGATTAGTCTATCTTGTGTCTCCTTGCTCTTTTGCCACAGTATGTTTGAATCTGTAATGTGCATATCGAGTAAGACTTAGGGCCTGATTACGAGTTTAGCGGTAAGTGTACCACCATTGAACCGGCGTTGGATTCCTGCCACCCAGTTGGTGGTCCGCCCGCCCTATTACGATGCATGTGGTTCCATAGACAAAAGACCGCCACAGCACCACTGCCAGGAAATCTCAACCACGGCAGGGACGGGACTGCCAGTGTTACCACCAGCCCAATCACGATGTGCATTCCTGCCGACGTGACTGTGGCAGTCAAACTGCCACACATCAGCTGGTGGAAAGGGATGGATATAAGGCTGAAACTCATCTGTACTCAGCTTCACATGTCTGCTGCTGCTTCTGCTTGATTCAAATCAACTAGAGAGGGTTTTGGCCCATAATCAGTAAGGCTAGGCCAATATTACAAGTAAACAACAACACACATGCCAGTACTGATATTTAGTCACTCATCATTTCATAAGATCACACGTGACACTTGATGTGACCGAAAAACCTTTTTTTTTTTCATTTCTTTCAATTTAAGAGTTCAATTTTTAATAGAAACGGTTTACACAAGGACAACATATCAGACAATTTTTCAAAAGACCACAAACTTGATTTGACAGATATATTTAACATCATAATTAAAACATTGGACAAAACCTGGACATGCCACAGACAACAAATTCAACATTACAAATGTATAAGCATCGAGTTCAGTGCTTCTAAAAGAGTGAACACATTGAAAAACAGAAAAAATGATAGATAAATAAATAAAACAAAAAGATAGAGCCCAAACAGGTTGAGACTTTTTTGACTTGATTTTTTAACAACCTTGATATGGGCAGCGACCAGACAGTGTACTATTCAGGGTACCCATCGGAAATTTTTTCTTTTGGCTATTTAACACTCCTTCACAAAAGTTTTTAAAAAAAGGGGTTAGCCTGATAGTGTATTTTCACACACTTGTTTGGTCACATAGTGGTCACTATGTGACCAAACAAGTGTGTGTAAATACACTATCAGGCTAACCCCTCTTTTTGTTAAATAGCCAAAAGAAAAAATCTCCGTTGGGTACCCTGAATAGTACAATGTTGTTAAAAATCCAGTCAAAAAAGTCTCAACCTGTTTGGGCTCTATCTTGTCTGATATGTTGTCCTTGTGTAAACAGTTGAAACCCTCAAAAAATAGATTTTCCATTAGAAATTGAACTCTTAAATTGAAAGAAATGAAATAAAAAGTGTTACGTGTGATCTTATGAAATGATGAGTGACTAAATATCAGTACTGGCATATGTGTTGTTGTTTGCTTCTGCTTGATGACATCTGAAACCGACACCATTGTGGACAAAAAAGGTGGTAAGTCACAATTTAACCTGTCTCCAGTGACTTCCCAGTTAACAGATGCACAGGCAGGGCATCTTAAGGTGTTTGGGTGCCCTTGCCCAAACCTATTTTGTGGGTCCCTGTTTGGAACAGCTTTGAGTGTATGATCTAAATTCAATTCTTTGAGGCCCTCTTAGGCCAGGTCGCTGACACAGCACAGGCACACCCTTCCAAATTCCAAATGTGTTTACATCTAATTTTCATGGATAGTGATGTGTGTTCTTAAGATTGCAACACAACAGCTGCTCCTCACTAACATTACATCAAATAAGCTTTGTTACACCCTCCCATTTCCCACATGCTACGTCCTGTTTTGATATGAAATAAACTTAAGTATGGATGTTTCATGAAACAGAAACACATCTTCTCTGCAAAAATTCTGTAATAGTCTCTCGCACATCACCCACATTAAAAAGTAGTTTTTGGAAAATGTTAAACAAACCAATCTGTAGAAGAAGAATTTCAAGGTCATCATGGCACGACTCTCTGTAGAACAGGGTTGGCTCAATCAGGGGGCACTCTGTAAGTCTGGCTCCCTGGTCCAAAGCCCACTTTGCCCATGCCTCTAAACGTCTCTGTGCACAGCCCCCTGGCTTCAAGTATATGAGGAATATCTAATTGCAACATCAACTGCTATGCATATGTGTGTAATGTGTAAGTGCAAGATATAAAAACAAACACATCAGTAACAGCATTCTTCTCGCATAATTAAAGTAGGATTAAGGTACACACAATGTAATGGACACAATTCCAAAAACAGAGCACAAAAAGGCTTGTCAACTAACCAGCCTCCAGGTGTGGATGAAAGAATAACTAACTTGCACACATTGGAAACATATCCAACACACATCATAGGGAGAAGTGGAAGCAAAATGATGTAGACATTGCTCAAGACGAGCGGAAACCTTTACCATGGGAAATACCACCCCAATGAATGTCTGGCATAATTTGGAATCACCCCACATATCCATCCATGGAACATTTCCCCTTGTCTTGTGTGACTCCTGCACAGGTTCCAACCTTTTCATATTGGTCACCAATTAGGGTGAATACAGCTGTAGGCACACATTCCAACGTATCAAATCACGTCAATTAGGTGATGCAAGTGGTCAATACTATGATGAATGCCTGCTCATAAAAAGTAATCACCATCACATACCATATCATATTGTGCATGTACATAACAAAGTGCACTCTAAAAATATTTATTGTATAGCCTGCCATAATGTGTAAACACAATAACTTTGTGTCTCAACATAACCTCCGCAACATTGCTAGGTTCCCATCTTTTGCTAGGGAAAATTAATGCCAGGACTAATGTGTTAAAAAATAAAGCAGATTTTAATTAGTTCAAATAACCAACAGGAACAAAACATAACAAAATGCCAATGGCCAGTCCATAGTTAAATGGTGTGGCTTAGCACACTGCAGTGCCACAAAACGCACCCTGACCGACCCTGCTAGGGTTGCCTCCTCAGAAAGGGGCATCCATTGGGCAAGGCAGGAACCTCTAAGATGGTATTTGGGATGGGGGTGTTTGGTTTTAGGAGGAATGTCCTTGGGTTGGGAAGTGGTGGTTTTGGAAGAGGAAAGGGTGGACTTACGTTTAGGAGGGGGGGTTTGGGAATGTGAAGTCGAGGAACGTTTGATAGGGGTGCCTTGGGAAGTGGTAGTGGTGGATGGGCTGGTAAGAGTGCTGGATTTGGAAGTGGAAGGGGTGATCTTGGGTGTGGGATGGGTAGTAAGGTCCTTAGAAATGGTGGTTGGAAGTTTGGGGGGATGATGGCAAGGGAAAATGCAGGATCTTTGATAGGGTACTAAGTAGTGGGAATGGTAAAGAGTTGGGTCTAAGAGGTAGAGGGAGTGACTGTGTGTGATGTGCTGGTGTCTGTTGGTGGTTCAGTTGCATGTGTGTCAGGTGTATGTGCTGCAAGTAGGGGTGTGTCTTGTTTTTGTGGTGTCTGTTGGGTACTTGTTTGTGTGCATCTGTATTTCTTAGGTGTGTAGAATGTGACTGGTGTATCTGTGGATGTTGCAGCTGCGAAAGTGCTGGGTGTGGGTGTTGTGGATGCTGATGTGCTAATGACAGTGGGTGTGGTTGTGTGTGGTGTGTGTATGGAAGCGATGGTGGTTGGGGGAGTGGGAGTGGTGTTGTCTGTGCTGGCTGTGGAATTGGTGGTGGGGTGTGGTGTATGCATGTAGGTGTGCTGTCATCTGTGCTGTGTGGGGATGTGATGGGGAGTGGTGTGAGTATATGGGTGTGGTGTTATCAGTGGTGGTTGTGGATGTAATGGTGGTGGTTGTGGTGGTGGGTGCGCTGTCTACCTGTTTGGATGCGTGCCTGCTTTTTTTGTGAGGTTTTTGCTTATGTGTGAATGTGCTGCTTAGGTCTGTATGAATGGCTGTGTGCAAATGTTTGCGTGTGCTTTGGATAGATTTGGGAATATGGTATTGGTATGGTTAAGGGGTGGGGGGAGGGACACAACGTTGGGGGCGGGTTGCACTGAGGGACAAGGCCAAAGCCTGGAAAAACCTCTGTAGGCCAGACATTGCACTGTGAATGCCTTCCAGATAGGCCATAATCTGCTGCAGAAGGCTGCCTTGCCCCTAGATGGCATTCAGTAGTGCAGTTTAACCCACAGAGATGTTTCTCACGAGGTCAATAGTCTCCTCACTCTGCGCAGCATAGGGGGGAAGGGGCAGGGGCTGAGGTGCCTGGAGCGAAGGAGACGGCTCCCTTCTTAGAGGAGTGGGCCCAGCGAACTGGTTGGGGAGCAACAGGGAAGGTGGCAATGGAACTGGGGTAGCGAACAAGGATTAAGTTGGAACATATCATGTGCGGTCCGCCACCGCTCGGGAGTGTCCACTGGAGGATGACTCTGAAGATGATGAAGTCGAGCTTGCCTCCTCCGTGGCACTCCGCACACCCTCCCAGTCACATGTCTGTATTGTCAAGACCAGAACCACTGTGACCAGCTGCATCCCCAACGATGTTGCCCCTTCCTCCTTTGCTTGCCCGGACGGATCTGAAATGACATATTAAATTGTTTTAATGCATCTACGTTAATACACCTGACAATCAGATTTCAATACAAACATTTCTAATGTGCACAGATTACACAAGCTTCATGGTTGACTACATAGGCTTCAACATTAGTAAGAGCACATGCATGCATTCTACATTACCTTGAAACTGTTGGTCACAGTGCCGTCATAACCCCAGACAGCTCAAATACAATTAATGGACTTGTCTACACTCCATCCTTATGACTATACTAGGATAATTGATCACCTTGTATACTTTTGCCCTTGTAGTATAATATAGTAAACAGATGTCACCAAAAAGGATAGCTACTAAATATAGATTTCTACACTGTTCACACAAGCCCCAGATTTCAGCAAATGTTAATTTAACTTAAACAATGATGTCATGCAGTTCAAGTTGTACAGCAATGCAGCAGCAATTCATTTCACACTGATGTCACTTTTTACTTGAACCTTCATTATATGTACATTTAAAAAAAAGTCAAATAAAAGCTGTAATGAAGTAGTTTTGCTACAAATCACATGTATCATAGAAAAGTAGCCTGGAGACATTGAGGGCCAAAGTATTGGGAGATAGATACTCCAATTCCACACCGCATAAGAGTTCATATAGCCCGTGAACAGCCCCAATCCTGCTTGGTACTGCTGACAACACCATTCTTAGATTGCATTCCTGAAAACCAATACACCTTTGAAAGTTGTTGTGTGTCAGTGAATATCTCTGACATGAAGAGATGGGATCACTTTAGTCCTAATGGATGGCACATCACAGCACCATTTGGTATAGCAAACACAAATTGCTTTGTAAGACTGAGTGTAGACACTCACATATGATCTCTATATTTCTACATCTCACTCCCTGATGCATGTCATCAGTCAGTGAATGAATCTTGAAACAGTATTGCAGATGAAACAACAACAGAGAAAGGTACACTGCGCAACATGTAGGCACTAATGCTGATGGCACCAGTGATGTTTGCGCACTCATGTTACTGTAGAGTCCCAACTTACCAATGGGAAGTGATGTCCAATCACTGCATATAAAGTGCACTGTATGCCATGTCGCATGTAATAGGGCTACCATCACATGAGACACAGTAGTGAGGGATCATCATACAATGAGGAAAAGTGGCCTGTTTGGTCCAACTGTCACCCAGAACATCAAAGAACATGAGGTGATTAATGTGTCTGCTCAAGACAGTAAATTGGTAGTGGACTGGACTCTGCCATGTTCCTGGTCATAAGGATAATAGGTAAGGCACATCATTATGCACCTGCTGCCAGACCAACACATTCAACAACTATCCTAGTGCGTTGGACATGAGCCGCCCTCAATGTTGATGGGGAAATGGCTGCCTGTTACCAAATAAGATGGCAATGTAACATATAGACTTCTGGTCAGCACTTATTTTATTTTTTATTTTTATTTTAAAGGTTTTATATAGCACTGGCTGGACCCAAGGGTATCAGAGCGCTTTACAAGGGTCGCATGAGTAGATATGGAAATAACAAAAAATACAATGAGGTAGCATTCAAGTTCAATTAAAACAATAGATGTCAACTCAATTAAAAGATCAGAATTACAGCAAATTGAGATGATCAGCAGTAAATCAAGAGAAGAGAGGTAGTCGTGGAGCAAGGGGGGATAGAGAAGCGGGGGGCAGGATATAAGAGGGGAGAGAGGCTGTGAGGGGGGTAGGGAAATACCAAGTACATCAAGCAGGGCCTAGGAAAGGAATTAGTGAGATAGAGGGCGAAGAAAAGTGAGAGGTGGAAAGGGGCTGGAGAGAGGGCGTCGGGAGGTCAGAAGGGGGATCCTAAAACAGTAGGCGGCCGGGTTGGAGAATGTGCCCAGGGAAGGGGTTAGGGGCCCCAGAGTTTTTCGAGAAGGTGAAGTTTGAGGTCTTTTTTGAAGCTGAAGTAGGAGGGGTTGCAACGAAGTTCTTTAGGGAGTGCATTCCAGATGGTAGGCGCATTTCCAGAGAAGGAGCGTGATTGAGTAGATTTCTTGTTTAACAGAGGAGGGACAAGAACGAGTGAGTTTGAGCTCCTCAGTGTTCGAGAGCAGCCCGCTTTGAATAGTTTGTCTGCGAGGTACAGAGGGTGTGTTGATGCAGGGCTTTGTGCGTAATGCAGGCGGTCTTGTAGGTAGATCTGCCTTCAATAGGGAGCCAGTTGAGGGCTTTAAGGGTAGGGGAGATGTGATCGAACCGTTTGAGGTCTGTAATGAGCCTAGCAGCAAGGTTAAGAACAGATTTGATTGGGGTTAGGTGGATTTTAGGTGTTCCAGAGAGAATGGCGTTACCATAGTCGATTTTGGACAGGACTAGTGATTGGACAGCTGATCTAAAGTCATCAGCCGGGATGAAGGGTTTTAATTTCTTGAGGTGAAAGAGAGTGAAGAGAGCGCATTTGGCCGAGTTTTTTATGTGGGAGATGAGAGAGAGGTTCTGGTCAATGTTAATTCCGAGGGATTTAACTGAGTTGGATAAGGTGAGAGAGCAGTTGAGCGCTGTAAGGTCAGAGATCCAGGCTTGGATGGGGAGCGAGCAGTTTTTAGGGGAGAAAAGAATGATTTCAGTTTTTTTAGGGTTGAGTTTGAGGTGGTTGTAGTGGAACCAGGATTGGATCTTAGTCAAGGCGTCATTGAGGTGTAGCACGTCAGCGCGGGATTGAATCTTATGATAAAGTTGGGTGTCATCGGCGTAGAGGTGATACTTGATTCCCGCATGCTTAAGAATAAGGGTGAGGGGTTCCATAAAGAGGTTGAAAAGAGAGGGAGAGAGAATAGAGCCCTGTGGGACACCCAGTGAGATAGGCACAGGTTTAGAAAGGCAGCCGTGAATTTTGATTTGCTGGGTTCTGTGTTGAAAGAAGGAGGAGAACCATTTAAGAACTGATCCGTTGAGGCCAAAATGATCTTTAAGAGTGTTGAGTAACGTAGAGTGATTCACAGTGTCGAAAGCTGAAGAGAGATCAAGGAGAATGAGAAGGGAGGACTCGCCCTTGTCGAGGGAGTGATGAATGTCGTCAATTATATTGAGCATGGTCGTTTCTGTACTACAGCCCTTTCTGAAACCTGATTGAAAAGAGTCCAACAGATTGAATGTGTCGATGTGTGAGTCTAGTTGGCGCAGGGCACATTTTTCAAGGGCTTTAGAGAGAAGAGGAAGGTTAGAGATTGGCCGAAGATTATTAAGGTCATTCGGGTCAGCAGCAGAATTTTTGAGGATAGGAGTGATTTGTCCGAGTTGTAGGGAGATCGGGACACAACCCGTGGCAAAGGAGGAGTTGATGATAGAGGTCCAGAACGGGGCAATGATGTGTTTTAAATCTTGGACAAGGTTGGCAGGGAGCGGGTCTCTGGAGTGAGAGGAAGGTTTAAGTCTGGCAATGACGTTGAGGACTTCGAGTTCAGTAACTGGATGGAAGTGAAGCCAGGAAGCATTATTTTTATTTTTAAGTTTGGTGAGGTCGGATTTAGGAAGAGAGACGACTAGAGGCAGAGATGAGGGGTCAAGTGGGAGTGTTAAGAGGGCCGGAGGACTGGAGGAAGAGTCTTGGGGGGGTTGAGGGCGATGTGGAAGGGGTGTTAGGGCGAAGGAGTGCTCAATTTTGGAGATTTTTTCAGAGAAGAAGTTAGCAATTTCTTCACATCTCTCAATAGTGACCGTCATCTTGGGGGGGCAGCGGATGTTTGGTTTTTAATCATGCTGAATAGTTCCCTGGGTCTATTTTTGACCCGGTCTAGTTGTGAGCGGAAGAAGGCAGCCTTGGTATTAAGGATATGCTTTTTGTAATTGAACCTGGCGGATCTGAGTAGGGCGAGATTTGTGTGCGAAGGGTTTTGTCTCCAAATGCGTTCCGTCGACCTAAGGGCGCGTCTCTCATTGTTGAGATCTGTATTAAACCAGGATTTGGAGGAGGTGTTTTTCTGAAGTTTAAGTTTGGCTGGAGCAATTTGGTCAAGGACATCAGTGATGGATTTATTGAAGTGCTCAGTGAGGTCATTAGCATTTTGGGAAGGAGGAGGAAGTCGGAGTTGTGCTTTGACTTTATTCTCAAGTTCGCCCGGGGAATAAGATGGAAGTTTCTAGTCAATTTCTTCTGTTTGAAGGTTTTGGGGGGAGGGGGTAGCATAGTGTTTGCGATCGTGAAAAGGATGAGGTGATGGTCAGACCAGTCGATGGGAACGATGGAGGAAAGGGAGGCTAAATCAGGGCTTGTAATGATAGCGTCCAGCGTGGCTCCTTTTGAGTGAGTAGGCGCATGGCAGAGTTGTTTCAGGTCATTAATATCAAGTAGATCTGTAAGGAGGTTAATCATAGGATCATCCTTTTTGTTCCAATGGAGGTTAAAATCCCTGAGGAAGAGGTTTTTAGAGTTGGAAAGCGAGGATTGAGAGATAAGGTCGGCCAATTCTTCTACAAAGTGAAGTGAGTCAGTGGGGGGGTGGTAGATGTTGTGAAGGCGAATTGGTGGGGTACCATGGACTCGAAGTTCTGCTCCGAGGTATTCAAAAGTAGAATGAGCAGAGCTCTGCACAAGTGAGAGTTGAAGTTCATTTTTATAGATTATGGCAAGACCACCTCCGATTTTGTCAGGTCTATCTTTCCTGAGGATGGAGTAGCCAGGGGGGGAGAGCAGGTCAAGAATGGAAGAAGAGTGGTCATTGAGCCAAGTTTCAGTTAGGAAGGCGATGTCAATGTTTTCATGAAGTATAGTTTCCGAAATTTCGATCGCATGACATGCAGCAGAGCGGCAGTTAACCAGCATGCAGGTAAGGGGTTTAGGATTGGTTTTGGAAGGGGGGATAGTATGGATAGTGGTACGTTGCGGAGGCAGTCTGGGAGAGGCTGGGGAGGAAGGCATTCTGTTAGTTCCAAGGATCACAGGGATGGTTGCGAGGGGGACAGGAGGGTCCGTAATCAGGGAGATATGGGGGAAGAGAGACTGGGGACACAGAGATCAGGAGAGGGGAGATGTCTTGAGGCGGGGGATGTACTATCTAAATCCTTGCAGAGGGGGTAGTTTTCAGTTGTTTTTGGGCTAAGTTGTTTATTTGGACAGAGCTCATGGAAATAGATTGGTTGGGGTGGTTGGAAATAGATTGGTTGGGAAGGTTAAGAGCAGAGAGGGAGTTGACGTCATTCCTAAGTGATGTGAGTTCAAACGACAGGTTGGCGAGATGGAGCTCGATGTTAAAGAGTGTCTGTGTTATAAGAGAGATAGGGACGGGGGCCGGGAAGTCAGGGGGGAGAGGATCGTGTTCCGAGATAGTCTGGGCGGGCGGTCTGGGGAGGGGGCGGGGTGGGAGTCCAGGTGGAGGGTGGAGAGGGGTGATCCGGAAGATGGACGAAGGGAGGGGAGGGCGGAGAGAAAGGAGGTTCCCTGAAGCTCGTTGAGTGTCCAGGGGAGGTGAGGGTGCATGGGGAGAGTGAGGCTGAAAGACGTCCAGGTTAAGGGGGAGAGGGTTGTTTGGAGCAGGAGAAATTGGAGTTGGTAGTTGGGCCGAAGGGAGATCGAGATTAAGGAGTTGGGAGGAAGGAGAAGAAGAAATGTGCGAGTTAGAGTAAGGTGGTAATGAATAAAGAGGAGATGGGAGAGTTTGAGTGTCAGAGGGGGCTGTAGGAGACTCGGAGGGGGGACGGTGATTGACGTGGGAGGGAAATTGTGCGTCTGGTCTTCAGAGATATCTAATGTGGTAGGAATGTCGATGAGAGGAGGGGGTGAGGTAAGAGAGCGAGAGGGAGGGAGGTTCGCCAGAGATTGGGAGGCTGGAGGGTTGGAGGGAGATTTCGATAGAAGGAAGGATAAGGTGCTGTAGTGGTGTTCAAAGGTGGATAGATGTTTTTCAGAGGCTTGAATGAGGATATTACCGGATTTGAAAATAGAGATGTCAATTTCGCCTTGAAAAGCAGGGGAAGGGGTGGTAGATAGTTTCAAGCCATATGGGATTTTGCATGATTTCGAGATGGGGAGGTTGTTGAGGAAGATACTTTTCCATTTGGAGGGGCGTTTGGAGTAAAAGATGTAGTTAGTTTTTATATTGGAAGTGAGACTGAGGTAGTTATCCACGAATAAGGTTTCTTGGTGCCGTATTAATAATTTGTGTTTAAAATTCTTCTTAGCATTTTTAGAGAGGTTAGGGGGTAACGGATGGTCCAAGAATTGGGGCCATGTCTAGTTATGGGTGAATCCGGAGAAACGAGGGGTTAATGAGGGGAGTCATGTTAATCCTTAAGAACGGTCAGGGGGGAAAAATAGAGGGGGGAAAGAAAAGGGGCGTAGGGAGGAGGGGGAGTGAACCAGGGGGAAACAGGGGGGGGGAGAGCCAGAGAATCAAGTAGGCCTCCGGGAGGGCCAAGTTATGAGGGTGTGCGGTGGGGGCGACGTTCGCAGTGGGGGAGAGCAAGACTGTTGGTAAGCGGACAAGAAGAACCAAGCGGTATGCGAGGATGTGGGGGCGAAAGAACCAGTTAAAAGCCAGGACAAGAGAGGTGGGATGGGATAAGGAGGCATACGACAGTGTTTACTGGTTTGTCGAGTCGTAAGTAAAGATACATTCAGAACCATAGAGAGTTAAAATGAGGCAAAACTGTTAGGGGGTATATAGGGTATAGCCTTGAATTACCATAAACATTCAAATATGTGGTTAGTAATTATATCCTGCAGTTGCTCTGGCTGCAAAATAAGAGATAATTTAGTGCCAAAAAAGCATCAAGATGAGGTAGATCAGTAGGAGTGCATATAGAACATAGGAATAGTAATAAAATATAACATGGAGCTGCTCAGGCTAAATTACAATTACAGGATACAGTCATACGTTAGATAATACTAATGATGTCCTGCCTCAGTTTAAGCTAGATTACAGAAATTGATCAAAGCATTAGCGAATCGACAAGAGCATCGAAATGAGGTAGCTCAGTAAAAGTGCATATAGGACATAGGATAGGATAACATAGGATAGCAATAATATATGACATGCAGTTGCTCAGGCTGAATTACAATTACAAATTATAGAATACAGTCAAACATTAGATTAAAAATAATACTGCCCTGCCACAGCTTAGGCTAGATTGCGGGAAATGTTCAAAGCATTAGTGAGTAGACGTGAGGTAGGGCTTATGGAGCGTAGGAATTGTAGTAACCTGCAGCAATACCTGCAAAACTTCAATTACAAGGGAGATGCTCAGTTCTGATTCGATTGGCCTGGACTTAGAAAGGATCCCATTCCAAGATGGCCGCCCTATGAGTGTGGAGGAGAAAGACCTTTTTCTATTTCCTTCCCTGCTAAAGCCACAGTTCCAGGGGTAGGGGGGCGTCGTCTCTGGGCCTGAGGAAGGGGAAACAAAATGGTGGGCCAAATAACCATAACAAAAACAAAAAAAAACAAAATCAAAATGGGGCCAAGAGTTAGGACCCAAAAGTCAGGAACCAGGAGAATCCTCGATCTGGGTAGAGGAGGCAACAGCGGAGGGGAAACACTGAGGGCCCAAGCATCTCGCGGATTCCGTGTGTGTCTCCCCCTCAGTCCCCGTCAGGGCCTCACCATCGCGTAGTGCCAAGCCTACCGACCTCATGCGCTGAAGGGCCACTAAGACCCTGACTGTCCCGAGACAGATCGCGCAAAGCCATTCAGACTCAACCAGGGAGAAGCGGGGTGTCACGCCGCACTCAGCCGAGACCCGACAGTAAGTAAGGAGACGCTCCAGCAGCGTGGCGCCGTCCCACTCACCCCTAACGGCAGCACCTCAGTCTCCCTTTAAAAACCGACATTCTCTGGTCATTGAACGCGCCAGCGTTCGGACCGCCGTCAGTCTCACCCCAAACGGCAGCGCTTCAGATAACACCGCGAGTCCGGAGCAAAGAGCCGTCCGTGGCACTCCAGACCGTCAGGGATCAAGAGTAGGAGAGGGCACCACTTGTAAGGGTCCGGGGCAGAGCGGTACTGGCCCAGGAGTATGGAGCGACGGCCTGTGAGGGGGTTCCACCAGTCGGCACCACTTGGATGAGTCCGGGGCAGAGCGGCACTGGCACCAGGAGCATGGAGTGACGGCCCGTGAGGGAGGGGGTTCAACCAGTCGGCACCACTTGGATGAGTCCGGGGCAGAGCGGCACTGGCACCAGGAGCATGGAGCGACGGCCCGTGAGGGAGGGGGTTCAACCAGTCGGCCGGAGCGCTGGAGCCTAGAATCTGCACCAGTGGCGACCTTTGAGGGCGGGGGACTCAGCGCCGGGGTTCTGCAATAGCACCAGCAATGTCCCATAAGGTAGGGGGTCCCACGAGAGGCAGCGGAGTCGCAGCTCAGCTTCTGCACCAGCCCGGGTCCAACTCCGATTCCCACCCGAGGCAACCGTGAGTTCAGCAGTTGAGCCGAAGCTGGTCGCGCATTCAAGAAGCGGGATCGCAAACTGTTCACGCCCGGTTGCTCACATCAGTCCATAGGATGCTTCGGGGTCCAGCATCCGCACTAGACCGGCCTCAGCTCAGATCCTCTCCTGCGTCATTTCCCAGGTAAGGAAATTACCAGCTGTTCAAATTTTCATTAGTGGTAATATTCATCAATCCATAGGTGAAGGGCGTACGGGTGGATGGGGGGCATAAACAGGAATTTTCACAGCTTTGTGATTCCTTGCCCCGGAGCTTCAATCGAGAGCTCCAGCTAGGCGGCCATCTTAGATTTTCACTTACAGATTTTCATCTTAGATTTTCACTTACCCCCTTGTAGCTGCTGTTGGGCCCTCACCTGCCCATCCAACTCAGGATAGGCCATTGTATTATGCAGGCCATTAGGGGGGTTAGGGTGCGGCCCTTACCTGTGCTGGGAGGACTTCCCCAGCTGGACCGCTGTGATCTTCCGGGTCCAGCACCCCAGGGCCTCCCACCTCTTTTGGCAATGGACGCTATGCCGCTTGAAGACCCTTAGGCTTCGCTCCTTCCTGGAGATGCCCTTCTATATGTCCCGCTTCTGATGGGCATTGACCTGTATAGATACAAGAGAAGAAAAACCAGAATGTAGATTAAGCTTTTCGTATATCAGTTGTGATGTGATACATTGTGAATACATCAAGCACACTCATTACTCAAAAGTTAACACACAACTTGTGTAGTTTTCACATGCTGTGTACTAATACATGGATACACAAATTTGTATCAATATTCTAACTGTCCTCGTACCTGGTCATGTCCCACACTGACTAAGGCAGCCCAGTAACATCATGAAGGCCGGGCCCATCTTACAAGTACTGTGAGTGAGGTACTATGGCACTGGAGAAAACAATATGGCAGTGAAGGCTGACCAACTTTTGCGTTATTGTACTGGCACCTTTACAGCCAGGCCAATTGAATTGATGGCTATGGTCCATAGAGCCTGGTGCCCTAGTATAGACTACATCCTATAACTGATGTCAGTATGAAAGGCATGCCATGTGTGTCAGTGATAGCTTGCTCTCTGGGGATGTGTGGACATGTGTACTCATAAATGGGATATCATACTACAGGTGATGGAGTATGTGTGGCATTAACTAGCATCACACGACACACCTTTTGCCTAATGTGGCACTGTTACAGGGGGATCACTGACATAATATCGACAGACCGAATATCGACATACCAAAATATCGGCACTAAAATATCGACAACACTATTATCGACGAGCAATACTTATTTAAAAAAATACACAAATATCGACACCATATTATCGTCAATATAAAATATTGTTTTAAACATTATCGAACACACAAATATCGTAAACTAAAATATTAACATTTCTTTAAAAATATACAAAATGTCCTAAATATCGAAATTAAAAATATAGACAGCAAAATTATCATTTTTATACAAATATCGACTATTTAAAAATGAATAAAATGAACATATCTTGACACCAAAATGTATTTTTACACTATAAACATTTACTACACACATTATAAATATAATGCAATTTTTTTATAATATATAAACTTATAAAAATATAAAATATTAGCAAAACACACTAATAAATAATAAGTAAAATATTATTAAATATAATGCATCCAGCATTTAACATTAAAAGCAATGTAAAACACACTTAACTAACAAAATCAGTTAAAAAATACAATTAACACTAACAACTTCTTAATTAGCTTTTGCCATATAGGGAAACCAACTGCCAAAACACAAAAAAAAATTAACAACAACGAATGAAAAGCTCACACTAATAAAATACACCAATAACAGAAAACTATCAATTTAATCAACACTATATAAACAACAAAAAAATTATATTTAATTTACACTTCAAACCTGCAAAAAAAAGAAAGGGAAACTCTGCCAGATTGCTTCCAGAACGCAGATTTTCATTACAGAAAAAAGCTTTGGAACTGCACTAAGTAAGTAAAACTGCATTTTAAAAATAACACTACTTCTAGTCTTCACCAAAATGTATATATAAAACATAATGCACTAATATCTCTCTCTTAAATTCATATCTCCTCTACAGATATCTTTTAAATCAGCCAAAAAATACTACAAAAGCATCAACAATAAAGCTACAAAGAAAGTAAGTATATGATATTTTTGTATTAAACCACTCCCTAAAATACCCACCCAAAGACCCACTTTTTCACAATTTCCCCACCACCTACAACACAAAATAGTAAAAGTATTAAAATGATTTTTTTTCCTACCAACAGAAACATCTTCACCAAATCCAAAATGCAAGCTTGAAAAAATTGCAGCAGCATTTTTATTTACATCAACATCAACATTGTAAGTATATCCAAAGCAATTTATATGTATTTATTAACCCCTTACGTGCGTCGGACGGCCCCCAGCAGTCCCTACTCATAGGGTGGGGGATGGCTATCACTACCAGTAGTCCCCACCCATAGGGGGTGGATGGCTACCACTACCAGCATTGTCCAGCCCATAGGGGGCTTGATGGCTATCACTACCAGCAGTCCCTACTCATAGGGTGGGGGATGGCTATCACTACCAGTAGTCCCCACCCATAGGGGGTGGATGGCTACCACTACCAGCATTGTCCAGCCCATAGGGGGCTTGATGGCTATCACTACCAGCAGTCCCTACTCATAGGGTGGGGGATGGCAGTAGTCCCCACCCATAGGGGGTGTATGGCTACCACTACCAGCATTGCCCAGCCCATAGGGGGCTTGATGGCTATCACTACCAGCAGTCCTTACTCATAGGGTGGGGGATGGCTATCACTACCAGTAGTCCCCACCCATAGGGGGTGGATGGCTACCACTACCAGCATTGTCCAGCCCATAGGGGGCTTGATGGCTTTCACTACCAGCAGTCCCTACTCATAGGGTGGGGGATAGGTATCACTACCAGTAGTCCCCACCAATAGGGGGTGGATGGCTACCACTACCAGCATTGTCCAGCCCATAGGGGGCTTGATGGCTATCACTACCAGCAGTCACTACTCATAGGGTGGGGGATGGCAGTAGTCCCCACCCATAGGGGGTAGATGGCTACCACTACCAGCATTGTCCAGCCCATAGGGGGCTTGATGGCTATCACTACCAGCAGTCCCTACTCATAGGGTGGGGGATGGCTATCACTACCAGTAGTCCCCACCCATAGGGGGTGGATGGCTACCACTACCAGCATTGTCCAGCCCATAGGGGGCTTGATGGCTATCACTACCAGCAGTCCCTACTCATAGGGTGGGGGATGGCTATCACTACCAGTAGTCCCCACCCATAGGGGGTGGATGGCTACCACTACCAGCATTGTCCAGCCCATAGGGGGCTTGATGGCTATCACTACCAGCAGTCCCTACTCATAGGGTGGGGGATGGCTATCACTACCAGTTGTCCCCACCCATAGGGGGTGGATGGCTACCACTACCAGCAATGTCTAGCCCATAGGGGGCTGGATGGCTATCACTACCAGCAGTCCCTACCCATAGGGGGGTGGGGGACTATCCCTACCAGCAGTCCCTACTCATAGGGGGGTGGATGAATATCACTACCAGTAGTCCCTACTCATAGGGGGGATGGCTATCACTACCAGCATCGTCTACCCCATAGGGGGGTGGATGGCTATCACTACCAGTAGTCCCTACTCATATGGAGGGGGATGGCTATCACTACCAGCATTGTCCACCCCATAGGGGGCTGGATGGCTACCACCACCACCATTGTCCAGCCCATAGGGGGCTTGATGGCTATCACTACCAGCAGTCCCTACTCATAGGGGAGGTTACTGTCACTACCAGTAGTCCCTACTCATAGGGGGGGATGGCTAACACCATTAGCATTCCCACCCATAGGGGTTGTAGGCCAAACACACCCCCCTACAGTTATGGCAAGATTGTGTATTGTGTGGAAACTGCCTGCAACAGTGACACTGAAAGGGAACACATACTGTAACTCCCATCACAGTTGTGACCAAAAGGTGAATGTGGGGCTCAAACCCCAAGCATTTTTAGGAACATTGTGGTAATGGGGTTTAACCCCCCCCCTCACTACAGTGACCAAAAGGTGAGTGTGGGGTCCGAAACACCAGCATATAAGGAACATTGTGGTAATGGTGAACATTGTGGTAAAGGTGAGTGTGGGGTCCGAAACACCAGCATATAAGGAACATTGTGGTAATGGGGTTAAACCCCCGCCTCACCATAGTGACCAAAAGGTGAATGTGGGGTCCAAAACTCAAGCAAATCTGGAACATTGTGGTAATGGGGTTAAACCACCCCTCACTACAGTGACCAAAAGGTGAGTGTGGGGTCCAAAACTCCAGCATATCAGGAACATTGTGGTAATGGGGTTAAACCCCCCCTCACTACAGTGCCCAAAAGGTGAGTGCGGGCTTAAAAATACCAGCATCTGCAAACCAGCATGTATGATTCCTGGTCCTAACACCACAAGCAATGTAGTGGCAAATTAGTGGTTGTGTTGCAAACAAACATAGATCTGTTGAGTGAAAGATTTTTGTGTTGTCTAAAAAACCCTCTGCCATGTGCAGAAAAGCATCGCACATGTGGGCTGACAATGCCTCCAATGTCCAATCAGACAATGTGAGAAGTGACCATCATAATGCATACAAACATATGTTCACTAACAGACACACATACTAAGGAATCCTGTGTAGACTGTAGCTTTTAGGTGATCAAGTCCCATACCATGGCAGCAATAGGACATACTAACCATGATGATTGTGCAGACTGATGAGGTAGGAGTCCCAGGGACAGTAGGAAAAACCTACAACACACATCCAGCCAATGGCCCACAAAAGCTATACCAATGCATGGGTGCAGATGCACAAACACAACCAGCCAGCCTCACACTGCATATCGAACACAACATGTGAGTGTGTGTCTCAGTGTACCCAGGCTAGTACGACACACATGATGTGGGGCTGAACTCCAATGAGACATATTTATACACAGTGCAATCCAGAAGTATCACATGAATTGGTTACCTCTATGTGGGCAATCAGGCATTGTTAGATGAGTGGGTTCACAACAGACTCATGTGACATAAGCTGGGCGGAACAGCAACTAACACAGCAAGAGACAGACCCACTCCATCAGTACCCACAAGGACCCTACATTGTGGTGACAGTAGCCTGTATGATGATCCCTCTGTGATGACAAATTTGGATGTTGCCCATACTGTGGAGCACAGCCACATGTGCGCACTGTGTCATGTCGTGACAGACCAACTTCCATCACACTCACACACAGAAAACTCACTGGGCATGGCCTGTAATTTAAGGCCACTATGTAGGTATGGGCCTAGACATGAGACAACTCACATTTGCCCACTCTCAATACCACACATCTTGATCTGCACCAATGTGAATCAGCAAAGCCCACATGGACTGGTGACATTGCACATGCACCTATGACAATCCCAGGGGTGGAGGGGGGATCTAAGGTGTACAAACTCATCACACATGGCCAGTCAACAACGCTTGTGATTGTCTTCCACACTGCATAGTATGAGGTACATGTGCATGACGTTAAACGTATCAGACACATTGGGATCCCTGTCACAGTCCCAGACCAATGAAGAGCCCTAGGAGACCCACAAAGAACACATGTTGACATCATCCAACATTGAAGGCTAGGATCTGATGAGTGTGAGCAGTCACACACACATACAAGTGACCCCGTGTTGGACTTGGCCCTGCTTGCAGGGTCATCCCAAACTTTTTCGCCTTTTCCTCCTAGCCTTTTTGCTGTATGTGTGTGATGGAATGCTGCGCAATGATGTGCAGAGGTTTATTTACGCCGTTTAAAAATGTCACTTTTAAAATGTCACCCTGTTTGGTGTGCTTTGTGCCTGCCTGTCTGAGGTGGGTTGCCGGTCTAGTTGTCTGTCTCCCAGACCCCCAGCTTTTGGAGGGAAGTCTGGCAGACAGGGTGCTGTACACCTCCCCCACAGTGACAGTTGAGACTGGAACTGCCAGGAGCCTTCTAGAAGGTTCTAGCCCTTTCTGGTAGGTGGGGTGAGGGGGGTATATATAGGGGGGCTGTGCCTCCATGTGACAGACTGAGCGTGGACTTGATTGAGAGGGGACACTCTGCCAGGAGGTACCGCCGCAAGGGCCTGTGTGCTGGCCCCTGAGCCCATCTGGACCCCTCTGCTGTCCACAGGGCTAGTGAGAGCCCATTGCTGGAGTGGAGACTGCTATGCCAGGAGGAGTGCCACGATATGGGGGTTGACTGTTCCTAGGAACTGCTGTCCTGTACCGATGAGTGCCCACTGACCGCTGATCTTGCCCAGCACTGCCTGCCTGCTCTCCTGCGCTAGCGCCTCGTGAGCGCTATCATTTGGTTGCCTGCACTCCCAGGAGGTGAGGAGCGTGGGCGCTACCTGCTCGTGTTTGTCCCGGGAACTGTGAGCGCTTTGTCTTCATTGCCCAGGAGGTGAGGAGCGTCTGTCCCCTGCAGTGCTGTGCTGTCAAGGCGCTACAACTGGGCCCAGGGGAAGAGAGAGGAGAGCGTGGTTCTTGCAGCGCTGTGCTGTCCACAGGTCCCGAGGGAATCCCGGCGTGTGGGATTCCCCCTGCGCTGCTGATCGAAGAATGGGAGCCTACCCCGTATTGCCCTCCTTCGAGGGTGCCCACCCCGCAATTGCCTACTTTAAAACGGCGGGTGCCCACCCTGCGTTTCCACCGCTAATGGGGGCCTACCCCGTTTTATGCTGATTTTGCCACGCGTTTGTGCCGCCTTTTGCTATTCAGACCAGCGGGAGCCCTCCCCGCGGTCTTGGTGCCAATTTCGCGGGTGCCCACCCCGCTTCATGTCTTAAGATAAGCGAGAGCCTACCCCGCGTATCACTGCCGGAGCCCGAGGAGCGGGAAGAGCCCAACCGGGAAGTCAGGCAGGACGAGTGTGACGGTGGGCGGGGCCTGCCCAGGAACCAGGAAGTGGCCGTGTCCAGAGCGGGGGCTCCCAGGCGTTGGTGAGAGCCCCGCGTGTGTCAAGCCTGCCGCCGGGACCTGGGTGAAGCCAGAAGAGAGGCTGCTGTTGGCGGGGCCCCCGTGAGTAAAGGGGAACCCCGCGCGAGTGCTGGGCCGGCCAGAGTCCTGACGTGACGGCCAAAGCCAGAGGAAGACATCCAGAGCGGTCCTGGCAGAGCGGGGGACGGTCGAGGCACATACCGGTGCCTGTCCCCTGCCTGAAGGAACCTGGTGACCAGCGGAGGCCTCAAGAGGAGTCCCGGTGAGTGGGGCTCAGGCTTTACTGGTGGGGGGGTGGAGTCGGGGCACATTGTCGGTGCCCGCCCCCCTGTGGCCGCACTGAGGGCCCCGTGGTGCCCGTGCTGGTTTCACACCTGCCCTGCGAGAGCGCGGGGAGCTGCTACATTGTGGGCCACATTTCTTCAATTACTGAGTCCCAAGGGGGACTCCAACGTGCCAGTCAGTGTTCTTTTTTTGTGGCTCCTCATTGACCGTGAGTGCCCGTGTCTGACTAACTGCACCGAGGGGGCATCTCTGCCTTCCAGAGTCCCGGTGCGGGGCTCCAGAGGCACCGTAGGTGCCAGGGACCATTGGTGACTACCCAGCTGCCCCACCGGACAGTGGGCAGCTGCAACGTTCCGGGGGCATTGTTGATTTGAGAGTCCCAGAGGAGGGGCTCCCCAGGCGCAGTGGCGCCAAAGGCTAATCTACAGCGTTGGGGGCAGTGGTAATGTGTGCAGCTTGTCCCTAAGGCATTTACACTGCTGATTTGAGGCCTAATGTAGTGTTCATGTTTTCAGGCCTACTTTGGTTTGTGCCAATGTGAGGCTGAGGATTACGCTTAATGTCAGGATATCATGTTCTAAGTTTAGGCCTCATGCAGTTTTGCATAGTGTCATGTTACGGTCTCACATGGGTATGCCTAATGCTTTTATGCTGGTGATGCTGCTATGCTCCCAAGGGTACGCCTAATGACATGCCATGATGTTTTCATTTCATGCTTGAGGCTAATGCGTTCCATGCTCACAGGTTTATGCCTACTGCATATGTTTGTACCTAACGTTAAGCATGATGTGTTGTTTATGCCCCTAATGATGCCTAGCGCATATGTTTATGCCTAAGGCCGGAGGTGATTCATGCTCATGACTTATGTCCCATGCCTAAGGTCATGTTATGATGTGCTTAATGTTTCCTGCTAATGTGATTTAGGCTCGCATGTTTATGCCTGAGCTAATGTGGCTCGTGCTTACGGCAATATTGTTGACCTCATTATTTCACCAGTAGGTACTGGTGGGTTTACATTTACTGTTATGCCTAATGTCATGTGAGTATGCCCAATGCTAATGTGCCTGCCAATATCAGGCTATGGTGATCTAGGCCTATGTCTGACCCATTATGTTCTATGCCTAAAGCGATTTATGCAAAGGTGCTTATGCCTATGGTTATGCATAATGTGTTCCCATGCTCATGCTTCCATGCCTAATGGTTTCATGCCAACCCGATGCCACATGCTAATGTGTTATATGCCTGTCCTACCAGGGCTATGCCTAATGTTATGCCTAATGGGCTGCTCATGCGTTGATGCTACCGTGCTGATGCCTACGTCAGACTATGATGTTTCATGTTTTATGACTTATGACTAAATGTAATGTTGCTTTCTGGTTATGCGTACTGCTGATTTGCAATGTGCTAAGTCCCTGATCTGGCCAGAAGTCACTGGCTGTTACCCATTGATTACTACTGGACTTTCATTTATCCTAATTGTGCTTGTGATGGTTCTGGCAGCGGCCCGATTGGCCCTGCCCTGTAAATAGTCCCCCTGTATATTGCTACCTGGTGCCAGTTGGCACGGTGTTCACAACTGTGATGGTATTCTAATGTGTTTTGCATAATACATATGCTGTTTTTACACAACCTGGTGTGGAGTCTCTTTTGTAGTGTGTCCAGTGTGTCGCTTGTGAGTGTGCTGCGCAGATGCTTTACACAATGCCTCTGAGTTTGGCCTACCCACTCCGCACCACGCTACCCCGTTTCTAACATTGGTGTTCAGCGGTGGGATAGGACTTGTGTTTGAGCAGTTACACGGCGACAACTGATTGCACTACAAATTCTACACGTAGAGTAATCACAGGTTTTGGGGATTATTGTTCCTGATTTTGTTGCACCCTGGAAGTGGCATTTTGAATTGCGCACTCCTGTAGCAGCCCTTGCACCTAGGTCCCTTGTCTTGCACTGCGTATTGGTGTCTTGCCAAAATGGAATCTGCCTTTGATTTTGGCCATCTGTTCAAGTACAGTGTGTTGGAGTTGAGGGGGTTCTGTGAGGAGAGAGATATAATAGTAAGTGGGTCAGACACCAAGCCAGGCCTTCAGGGATTCCTGATTAAATGGCAAGAGGATAAGTGGGACCGCGAGCACTATGAACAAGAGAGGGCCCTGGCCGTATGCCAGGAGGGTGGCCCTAAGGATCCTGAACAGGAGGTACAAAATGACAGGGCGGGGACACCAGTAAGTAGGGAGTCCCGTGCTGGGTCCAGTGTCAGGGGCACTGCCCCATCCCTTTCCCTGTCCCCAGAAGAGTGAGTAGATAGGAGGGAAGAAAGGGAGCATCAGCTGGCTTTGGAGAAGCTCCGGTTAGAGCATGCCAAGGAGATAGCACAGCTGAGCGTGCAAGAGAAAAAGCTGGAGACCGGAAAGGTCCTTGCACAGGAAAGGATGGCTGAGGCTGAAAGGGCCTTCACCAGGGAGAGACTAGCTCAGGAGGGTAGGTTGTCCCCTGAGAGTGGTTTCTGTGGTCTGGATTCGCCAGTGAGGGTGGGATCCAGTGGTGGCAGCGAGAGTGAATCCAGTGTAGGGTGTCCCACTCCTAGAGCCCGGAAGACGGTGCCTGATTCCCAGGAAGAGGGGGACAGGTTGGAGTTCAAGGGCAGTGGAAAACTGTCTCACCAGTCCTGGGAGGAGTTTGTGGAGGTGTGTTGGACTGCACTGGAGGATTGGCTGGTGGGTAGCGCGGTGAATGATTGGGAAGGGCTGTTCCATGTAATTATCAAGGAGCACATGCTCAGAAATTGTTTCCCAAGGTTGCGCCACCACCTGTTTGACCGTGGGCTCTCTGATCCCAGGGAGCTTGCACGGGAGGCAGACCTTTGGGTGGGTGCCAGAGAGTCTGAGAGGGCATTGGGGAGTGATCCTGAAGGGAATGGTGCAGGGATCTTCCAACCCAGCAAGGGGGGAGAAGTGCAGAGTAGCCCAGCTAGGTCCCAGGGTAGTGAGAGGGTTGTATGGCCTCACGTCCTATCTACAAGAAGGAGTGAGACGGGGAGGTGTCCCGAGGTGCCCCAACCGCAGTCTCAGGGCCTGGAGTGTTCCATAAGGGAGCCCCAGGTTGGGAGCCTAGGCTGTCCTGATGGGCCGTCCATGGAAGGGGAGCCCCTAGTGTCAGGAGTACCCGGGGCGTCTTTAATCAGAGCTCCAGGGGTTCTGGGGTCTGCTCAGCCACAGGGTTTAGATCCTGGGCTGGGATGCCAGGTTCAGGGACTGCCTGACCTGGAGGGTGGGACACCTGTAGTCAGTGTCCCTACCAAGTTGACTTCCAGGGGTACTTCTCCAGGTGGGAGGGTGCGGAACTCTGGGAGGGGGTGCAGAGGGAGGAAGGACTCGCCTCTGGCACCGGCTCAACCACAGGGCTTTGATCCTGGGTTGGGAGGCCCGGTTCAGGTATTGCCTGACCTGGCGGGAGGGACATCTGTAAGCAGTGTTCCCCCGGAGTTGTCTTCCAGGGGTACTACTCCAGTTGGAAGGGTGCGGAACTCTGGGAGGGGGTGCAGAGGGAGGGAGGACTCGCCTCTAGCACCGGTGCAACCTCAGGGTTTAGACCCTGGGTTGGTGGATCAGATGGAGGGTCACAGCCCTGGACGAGTGAGAGAGTGGTGTTCTGAGGGTGCCCCGCATAGGAGGAGAGGGCGGAACCCCAGAAGGAGAGGTAGGGGGAGGAGCGCCTCGCCCCGGACTGCTGGTCAGCCTGAGGGTGCGGACCCCAGGTGGGAGGACCAGTGGCAGTTTGGCACTGCACAGAGGAGAAGTAGAGTGGCCAACGGGTACTATGGGCCTGGGGCTACTGCCCCCCACTCTGTGAGACAACAAGGGCCAAAGACATCTGGATGGCCTAGGGGCCGGTCCTGGCCGCAACCGATTAGAGAGTGCCAGTGGGGTGGGTTAGTTGGTCCAGGGAGTGTTGACAGAGGGAACCACCTGGGTCCTGAGTGGCGGAGAACCTGCGGGTGCCCCTGCAGTTGCGGGCCCGCGTCCATGTTTTCTTGCCCCAAGCAGGAAGCCCATCAAGGCATTGATTGGTCTACCCTGGCTTTTGGCTGGGAGGGGTCGTGTTGGACTTGGCCCTGCTTGCAGGGTCATCCCGAACTTTTTCGCCTTTTCCTCCTAGCCTTTTTGCTGTATGTGTGTGATGGAATGCTGAGTAATGATGTGCAGAGGTTTATTTACGCTGTTTAAAAATGTCACTTTTAAAATGTCACCCTGTTTGGTGTGCTTTGTGCCTGCCTGTCTGAGGTGGGTTGCCGGTCTAGTTGTCTGTCTCCCAGACCCCCAGCTTTTGGAGGGAAGTCTGGCAGACAGGGTGCTGTACACCTCCCCCACAGTGACAGTTGAGATTGGAACTGCCAGGAGCCTTCTAGAAGGTTCTAGCCCTTTCTGGTAGGTGGGGTGAGGGGGGTATATATAGGGGGGCTGTGCCTCCATGTGACAGACTGAGCGTGGACTTGATTGAGATTGGACACTCTGCCAGGAGGTACCGCCGCAAGGGCCTGTGTGCTGGCCCCTGAGCCCATCTGGACCCCTCTGCTGTCCACAGGGCTAGTGAGAGCCCATTGCTGGAGTGGAGACTGCTATGCCAGGAGGAGTGCCACGATATGGGGGTTGACTGTTCCTAGGAACTGCTGTCCTGTACCGATGAGTGCCCACTGACCGCTGATCTTGCCCGCACTGGCTGCCTGCTCTCCTGCCCTAGCGCCTCGTGAGCGCTATCATTTCGTTGCCTGCACTCCCAGGAGGTGAGGAGCGTGGGCACTACCTGCTCGTGTGGGACCCTGGAACTGTGAGCGCTTTGTCTTCATTGCCCAGGAGGTGAGGAGCGTCTGTCCCCTGCAGCGCTGTGCTGTCAAGGCGCTACAACTGGGCCCAGGGGAAGAGAGAGGAGAGCGTGGTTCTTGCAGCGCTGTGCTGCCCACAGGTCCCGAGGGAATCCCGGCGTGTGGGATTCCCCCTGCGCTGCTGATCGAAGAATGGGAGCCTACCCCGTATTGCCCTCCTTTGCGGGTGCCCACCCCGCAATTGCCTACTTTAAAACGGCGGGTGCCCACCCCGCGTTTCCACCGCTAACGGGAACCTACCCCGTTTTATGCTGATTTTGCCACGCGGGTGCCCACCCCGCGTTTGTGCCGCCTTTTGCTATTCAGACCAGCGGGAGCCCACCCCGCGGTCTTGGTGCCAATTTCGCGGGTGCCCACCCCGCTTCATGCTTTAAGATACGTCGGAGCCTACCCCGCGTATCACCGCCGCAGCCCGAGGAGCGGGAAGAGCCCGACCGGGAAGTCAGGCAGGACGAGTGTGACGGCAGGCGGGGCCTGCCCAGGAACCAGGAAGTGGCCGTGTCCAGAGCGGGGGTGCCCAGGCGTTGGTGAGAGCCCCGCGTGTGTCAAGCCTGCCGCCGGGACCTGGGTGAAGCCAGAAGAGAGGCTGCTGTTGGCGGGGCCCCCGTGAGTAAAGGGGAACCCCGCGCGAGTGCTGGGCCGGCCAGAGTCCCGACGTGACGGCCGAAGCCGGAGGAAGATGTCCAGAGCGGTCCTGGCAGAGCGGGGGACGGTCGAGGCACATACCGGTGCCTGTCCCCTGCCTGAAGGAACCTGGTGACCAGCGGAGGCCTCAAGAGGAGTCCCGGTGAATGGGGCTCAGGCTTTACTGGTGGGGGGGTGGAGTCGGGGCACATTGTCGGTGCCCGCCCCCCTGTGGCCGCACTGAGGGCCCCGTGGTGCCCGTGCTGGTTTCACACCTGCCCTGCGAGAGCGCGGGGAGCTGCTACATTGTGGGCCACATTTCTTCAATTACTGAGTCCCAAGGGGGACTCCAACGTGCCAGTCAGTGTTCTTTTTTTGTGGCTCCTCATTGACCGTGAGTGCCCGTGTCTGACTAACTGCACCGAGGGGGCATCTCTGCCTTCCAGAGTCCCGGTGTGGGGCTCCAGAGGCACCGTAGGTGCCAGGGACCATTGGTGACTACCCAGCTGCCCCGCCGGACAGTGGGCAGCTGCAACGTTCCGGGGGCATTGTTGATTTGAGAGTCCCAGAGGAGGGGCTCCCCAGGTGCAGTGGCGCCAAAGGCTAATCTACAGCGTTGGGGGCAGTGGTAATGTGTGCAGCTTGTCCCTAAGGCATTTACACTGCTGATTTGAGGCCTAATGTAGTGTTCATGTTTTCAGGCCTACTTTGGTTTGTGCCAATGTGAGGCTGAGGATTACGCTTAATGTCAGGATATGATGTTCTAAGTTTAGGCCTCATGCAGTTTTGCATAGTGTCATGTTACGGTCTCACATGGGTATGCCTATTGCTTTTATGCTGGTGATGCTGCTATGCTCCCAAGGGTACGCCTAATGACATGCCATGATGTTTTCATTTCATGCTTGAGGCTAATGCATTCCATGCTCACAGGTTTATGCCTACTGCATATGTTTGTACCTAACGTTAAGCATGATGGGTTGTTTATGCCCCTAATGATGCCTAGCGCATAAGGCCGGAGGTGATTCATGCTCATGACTTATGTCCCATGCCTAAGGTCATGTTATGATGTGCTTAATGTTTCCTGCTAATGTGATTTAGACTCGCATGTTTATGCCTGAGCTAATGTGGCTCGTGCTTACGGCAATATTGTTGACCTCATTATTTCACCAGTAGGCACTGGTGGGTTTACATTTACTGTTATGCCTAATGTCATGTGAGTATGCCCAATGCTAATGTGCCTGCCAATATCAGGCTATGGTGATCTAGGCCTATGTCTGACCCATTATGATCTATGCCTAAAGCGATTTATGCAAAGGTGCTTATGCCTATGGTTATGCATAATGTGTTCCCATGCTCATGCTTCCATGCCTAATGGTTTCATGCCAACCCGATGCCACATGCTAATGTGTTATATGCTTGTCCTACCAGGGCTATGCCTAATGTTATGCCTAATGGGCTGCTCATGCGTTGATGCTACTGTGCTGATGCCTACGTCAGACTATGATGTTTCATGTTTTATGACTTATGACTAAATGTAATGTTGCTTTCTGGTTATGCGTACTGCTGATTTGCAATGTGCTAAGTCCCTGATCTGGCCAGAAGTCACTGGCTGTTACCCATTGATTACTACTGGACTTTCATTTATCCTAATTGTGCTTGTGATGGTTCTGGCAGCGGCCCGATTGGCCCTGCCCTGTAAATAGTCCCCCTGTATATTGCTACCTGGTGCCAGTTGGCACGGTATTCACAACTGTGATGGTATTCTAATGTGTTTTGCATAATACATATGCTGTTTTTACACAACCTGGTGTGGAGTCTCTTTTGTAGTGTGTCCAGTGTGTCGCTTGTGAGTGTGCTGCGCAGATGCTTTACACAATGCCTCCAAGTTTGGCCTACCCGCTCCGCACCACGCTACCCCGTTTCTAACACCCAGTCACAGAAAGACACCACATAGTGAAAACAACCTGATGATGGAAACACAAAAGTGCCTTGGGGAATCCTGAATATGTCCCATGTGTGTTTGCCAACATTCCAGGCCCTTACATCAAACACACCCACGGATGACACCCGAATGACCAGTAGTTTTCCATGCACCTACATCCCAGAAAACCTAGGTCAAAGATGTTAGATAAACACAGGACAACTCAGCAAGCATCACAAACAGGAACATCTGCAGGGAATATAGGCTGTGTAGAAAAAGGGAAGGGAACCCACAGAGACATGCTCACAGAACACACAACATGGGCTCAGTCAATGTCACAGAATAACACACTGCCATGAGGTGACTCCACTCATGTGTAAGGTCAGCTGTGCCAAACGTTGTCTGTGCAGGGCTCTGTCATGTCAGCATAAAACTTGGTCAGTGAGCCACCAATTACAACACCCTGAAAGCTCTGGTCACATCAGCCTGTGTACAGGAGTGACTCTTAAGTCATCTGCACAACATCAAAACACATGTATAGCAAGTTGCACTGATGACACAGATGACTTGTTCATCATTGATGCGCTAATCTGCATGTCCAGTGGAGATGGGCCCACAGTCAGGAAAAAGTACAATGTGCACAAATCTTAGCCCAACATATGTGCAACAGTGTAAGCCAAAGATGTGAAGTTGTGAAAAGAAGGTGACACTCCCTGTGCCAAGTTATTGGGATCATGGCTACCTCAATTTGCAGCAAAGGATGACATGGCTACATACTGTAATAGGACACATATACCATGGACCACATGCAGTCCATCCCATCACCAAATCACTTAATTTCAACAAACACAATAGCAACAGCAACTTAATGACACTCATCAGCAACATCATGTACATTAAATGCAAAACTAGCAAATAACAAAAATTAGCTTTATTCAGCTTGCAAAAATAAACATTTTGATACCATGATCAATCCAAAGGCCAATGGCCAGTCCATTGCAATTGTCCGTTTTGTGTGACATATGACTAATCGTCACACATTGCTTGCCTGCACTGCTACAGCCAGGGGACATCTCCCCTTGGAGGGGCATACATAGGGGCAGGCCAGGCACCACAGGGACAGGATCAGGGGATAGCAGTATGGGGCAGGGGAGATGTGGTGGGTGCAGGCGTGTCAGTGGCAACTGCAGTGGATGTGTCTGATACAGTGGGCGCCGTCACCACTGCAGTGCCCAAGTCAGACGGAGTGGACGGGGTCTCCACTGCAGTGCCAATGTCCAAAGGTGTTGTTTGGGGCTCAGATGAAGTGGGTAGGTCAGATGGGGGGGACCCGGTCTCCACAGCAGTCGTAGGAACAGGCTGAGGGTGTGAGGTTGGGATGTAAGTGCATGTGGAAGGGGGGAGGGCCTAATCATTTTGGGGATGGTATACCTGTGTGTGGGGGAACCTGGGGCAGGGTGTGGCGTGAGAACCCTAGGAGTGGTGGACTGGGGGCTGGAAGATGGAAACTGTGTTATGGGAGTGCGGGATTGTGGTGGGGTCTTGCTCTTCCTGGTCCTGGGGGATTTGCGGGTGGGGGCCTCAGTGTTCCTGCTCCTGGGGGAGGGTGTGCATGTGGGGGGGCATCTACCCTCTGTGTGTGGTGACTTCCTCTTCCCCTTGTGAGTTGGACCTGATGGATCTGTGGGGAAGAGGCCACATTCACAGAGGAAGATCTTCTGGGAAGGGGGGGTTGCAGGTGAGTCAAGGGAAGGGGTTTTGGAGGTAGAGGTATCTGAGGACTGCGGAGTGGTTTTGTATGCCTGTCTGTGTGTCTGTACCCTATCCCCTGTGTGTGTGCCATCAGTCCCCTAAGTGTGCGTGCTTGCGTGTTTTGCCTTGGACTGACATTGCTGTGTGCTGCTTGTGTCGGTTGTTGTGCGTGCATGTGCCTGTGTGAGTGTGCGTTCGGCAGGTAGGGAAGTGGGGATTGTGGATGTGGCAGAGGTAGGAGGGGTGAGGGATTGTTGGAGGAGGGACACTGCTGCCGTCAGTGAGGAGGCCATGGACTGATTGGTCCGCTGTCGGGCAGACATGTTTGCTGAGATGCCCTCCATGAATGACACCAATTGTGTCAATAGACCGGTGTGAGAATGGAGGACACTCAGCATCGATGTATGCCCCACATGGATCTGCTTCAGCAAGTCCACAGACTCCACACTCAGGGCAGTAGGGGAGACAGAGGCAGGGGGTGCGGTGCCTGGACTGAAGGAGACATGCTCCCTAACACGGTAGGCTCCACGGACATCTGGTATGGGAGCAGCTGGGAGGGTGGATATGGTGGTGGTGGCGGGGACAGACTCGCTAGTTGTGGCCTGTGGTCCTGTAACACCCGCCTCCACAAGGGAGTCCTCACTGGAGCTGGAGTGTTCCTCAGCTGAGGTGGTTGTTGCTGAGTGTCCCTCAGTGTGGTTCCCCTCACCCTCCGTGCCACTGGGTCCCTCTGCCTCATCCACAGCGGACCCAGTCTGGCTCTGCGCCTCCTCTTGGTCCGTGGAGCTGTCTCCTCCAGTAGCCGAAGATGATGCTGTAAACAAGGAGGAAAAACAGAATCACATTAGTCACCTGTATTGACTTGACACATGACTGTAATTGCAGCACATCACAGAGCAAGCCCTGGCATTATAAGAAAATCATTGCTTAAATGAATGTCACATATGTGAACCAGGCACTTGTCAGTCTGCCAGTCAACCATGCTCCTCGTACCCATCCTGGCAATGGACCCATCTGTCTGGTGCATGTATGATGTCACTAATGATATGTGCAAACATGCACCACATTGCCAGTTTACTTATCTGCAAGGATTGTGAGTGTAATGTGTCATTACACACATATCCCATCTCCTGCCAGTGACTCAGTACTTGTGTCAGTAAATGGGCTGGCCGTAGTCATTGTTGATATGATGGATATGCTTCCATCCCCAGACACCATGATGGCCTCATGTCTTGATAGTCAATGCTAAAATGGAGTTCATGCAGGACAACTGACAATACTGCAGGCTCCAGATTGGCATGTGGTACACCATTCCACAGGCCTGTCTGGCCAATGAGTCATTACTGGCTCCTGTCACAGGGGCAGTGCATCCAAAAACAACAGTCTGCACCGTGTCACACTCATATTTTTGCGGGGAATGCAAGCTCTGTAGTGGTCAAGTACACATGTACACCCCATGCAACCCACATTAGAAACAATCTGTTGATCACACGTTATCCAAATGAGACATTTGAGTGTGTGATAACACAAATCAGTATACGTGAACACATCACAGGCTGACGAGAACAAAGTAAAGCTGCTTGCACATTAATGTGGAATCCACCATTAGGCACAGTCCAGTGATTACACACATATGTTTTACCCTATGTGCAGATCCAACAGCCACAAATCAGATGTCAGTATATCACAGCACGGAATCTGCTCTTCTTGCTGTTACGGAACACCTGAGATGGGCCCTGGATGAGGGTCTTACTTCGGCACTGATCCTGCTCGATCTCAGTGCCGCGTTCGACACGGTCTCCCACCAGATCCTGTTGAGGCGTCTGGAGGAGGTGGGCATAGTGGGCTCCGCCCTGGATTGGTTTGCCTCTTTTCTTTCCAAGAGGTCCTTCCAGGTAGCCGCCCCTCCCTTTGTCTCCAGAGTTTATGCCACCAAGCAGGGGGTGCCGCAGGGCTCAGCTTTGAGTCCTACCCTCTTTAACCTGTATGTTCAACCACTGGCGATGGTGGCTAAGAACAGAGGGCTCACGGTAGTATCGTATGCAGACGATACTCAGTTGGTAGTCACACTCTCCGACAACATCACTCGGGACGCTTGTAAGTACCGGAGCGATCTTGAGGCCGTCGTGGAGTGGATGACTGCCAACTGTCTCCAACTCAACGCCAGCAAGTCTGAGGTACTGCTGGTGGGGAGAGACTCGGAGCTGTGGAGTGAGCACTGGTGGCCTGCCACGCTGGGGCTGGGGCCGGCACCTGCCCCTAAACAGGTGGTAAAAAACCTGGGGGTTTGGATTGACACCGCCCTTAGCTTTCGAACCCAAACCAAGAAGGTGGCAGGGACTTGTTTTGGGCTATTGCAGGGGCTCAAACCTCTGTTGTGTTTCTTCGATCCCCTAATCAGGCAGGTTATCGTCCAGGCTTTGATCCTGTCAAAACTGGACTATGCCAGTTCCCTTTATTTGGGGGCCAACCAGTCCGAAATTGTCAGACTACAAAGGGTCCAGAATGCGGCGGCTCGAGCTCTCCTTGGCCTGCCTAGGAGGTGTACTACTTCTAATGCCATTCGTCTCCTCCATTGGCTGCCTGTGGCCAAACGTTTAGAGTTCAAGGCCCTCTGCATTACTTTCAAAATCCTGAATTTTTCATCTCCATGTATTCTGGCCAATCTGCATACTTTTTACATCCCCTCCCGCCAACTTCGATCTATGGGACAGAATCTTGTGGCTGTCCCTAGGGTGAGGAGGGTCTGTGCTGGAGGGCGCTCCTTCCGTGTGCTGGCCTCAAAAGTCCCCACTTCCATCCGCAGTATAAAGACCTATCTGCCTTTCCGTAAAGCTGTTAAAACATTCCTGTTCCCTCCGTTGTAAGCTGTCTTTTTGCTACAAGCTGTGCAGTTTTCTGCCTTCAGCGCCGGGACGCCCCTTTGCTGGGGCAGCCGTGCGCTTTACAAGCCGTTTTAACATAACATAACATAACATAAACATTTTAACACTCTTGAAGTCCAAAAAGCTATGCCAGTCCACAATGACACAGAGTCAGACACCTGATTGCACATTTCGCAATGGTCATGATGTTGGATGACACCCAGGATTAGGAGGACAGAGTGTCTCGGATGGCCGGAGTTGCAATACCTGTTCTGGACCATGTGCAACATGGGATTACCAGGAACACTTGGAAGGTGGCTATGCATTAGTTACACGCATTAATTTCATTCCCCTGAGGCCACAACATTGGTCTTACCTGCTGCATGGGTGTGTGATAAATACCTCAGACACCCATGATGACCCAGGTCAGCAATTAGAACATTTATGTATGGCCCACACAGAGTACAGGTCAGATTTCTGTCAATGTGCTGACACACATCAGACAATAGCCCCCCTCATGAAGCTCAAATCAATGCACCTGTAGCAGATGCTGTTCACAATATCAACCTTGGACAACAGCAAGAACACACAACCCAAGTGACACAAGTCACAGACCGAAAGGGACACACCTGGTTATCAGATGAGAATGGGGCATCACCAAATTTAGCCACATGAGTCTTGTCTCAGCAGACAGACGAACTGTGGGAGTGTTACCAGGCTGAAGGGGTGCAAATTGCATTTTAGACATAGCTCACCAAAAAGGCATGAACTTACCCCTCCTTGCTGTTGTCTGTCCTTCAACTGCCCATCCAGGTCAGAGAAGACCACCGTCAGTATCCGGAGCATGTGGGGGGTCAGTGTTCGTCGTCCGCCCCTCCTGCGCGGAGGCGACAGCTTCAGATGGACTCTGGCTATCCTCCTGGTCCAGCCACGAAGGTCCTGCCACCTCTTCTGGCAGTGGTGGATGAGGCGTTTGAAGGCCCCCACAGATCTTACTGCCCGGACAATGGTCTGCCAAATCTCCTGCTTCTGATGGGCATCAACCTGCATGGATGACAAAGTTAAACACCATTGCCACACATGCAACATGTCTGTTCATCACACAGTTGGACATACGTGTCATTTGCTGAAGGGCATATGATGGAAACAGGGAGTGCAACTATGGACATGGCCAGTTGTCCTGTGTGCAAGCCAGCATTGACAACATGATAACAGTGCATGTTAATCCAAAGCAAAGACAAAATGCCATTTCTTAGAAACTGCACCTGTACATTACTTGTTTCTACACACTTGGAGACTTACAATTACTCAGTGAGCATGCTTGCCCTTGGTGAACACAATGCTAGTAGTGCTAGTCAGACAACATGCACAATTAGAAAGGCAGTGGACTGCACACTCACCTGCTCCCCTGGTTTCCCATACAGCTTGCTGTACTGTGGCAGGAGGCTGTCCAGCAGGGCCTGGTTCTCCTCCTTAGTGAATGCTGGGGCCCTCTCCACAGTACGTGCCATTGCAGTAGCCAGAGGATACAGAGACAGCAGCAGTGGTAGTGGTAGATGTAGTCCTGTAGCATGTAGTGCAGGCAAGTGAAGTCTCTGGGGAACAGACAGCCTTATATCTGTGCTGCAGAGGCAGAATCTGTCCCATGCGTATAAGCGATAGGTCCGAGACGTTTGCTTTTTATGAAATTGGCCAATCCATTGCATTGCACGCTTTGTACATGCCTTCCGCATCGTTCAAATATTCCCCATCATGACACCATTGACTTTGATACATTGTTGTTGGGTGCCAACGGAATTTTTTGAACGCGATTCGTACAAGTATCAAAACCGCGTCCGTCTCCATGACAGTCAAGAGCCAATGAGTGCGTCCGGCTCGGCCCGTAAATGTACGTCGCGTCTTTTGAAAACTCACACGCATCCGTCTCCATTGCAGTCAATAGCCAATGGGTGCGCCCAGCTTGGTCCGTAAATGTACGACGCGTCTTTTGAAAACTCACACGCATCCGTCTCCATTGCAGTCAATAGCCAATGCGTGCGCCCGGCTCGGTCCGTAAATGTACGACACGTCTTATGAAAACTCACACTCATCCGTCTCCATTGCAGTCAATAGCCAATGCGTGCGTGCGCCCGGCTCGGACCCTAAGTGAACGACGCGTCTCTTGATATCTCACCCGCGTCTGTCACCATTACAGTCAATAGCCAAAGGATGCCACACACAATATCTTGGCAGGGACTCCGGTGCTCTACAACAAACAGACAGACCGTCACACAGTATATGGAATAACATTTCAGGCTTCATAACATGTGTGGGTATATGGCTCCACATGTCATATTGGACGGGGAACTTAGTGGCACACACTCCCAGGATGTGCCATGTTTAATGGGGACAAAAACCATTGTGTGTGAGGCACATCACTACTGTGAGTGACAACTTTGCAGATCAAACCCCGAGGCCTGTACACAGTTCAAGGTGCACAATGTGTGATGACAAGTTACATACACCCTGACTCATAGGTGAAATGGACTGTGTGTCACAGGGTGTCCCAGAGCTACCATTGTGTGGTCAATCCAGAGTATGTGCGTATTGTGCTACACACATGTCTCTTATTGTATGTGGTAGATGTCAATCATTTACAACATCCATGTGATTTGCCCATGTGAGTTGCTGTTGTGTTTGTGTGTCACAGACATCCATGTATGCCCTGCGAACAAATCTGGTAGCACATCATGTGGGTTTCATGGGTGTGTTGGTACGTGTACATCAGACGCTACATCATGACAGTGTCCTTGTCCGAGTCGGATTCGGAGAGATTTCCGACCGAACCGGACTCTAGCAGTCCGACCGAACGAGTACGATGCGGACGCATGCTATCGGACTCGATTCGGTTGGACTTTCATTGAAGTCAATGGGAGCCGGTCGTACGACGCGTAAACGGGCTCCCATTTACTCAATGGGTGCGTCGCGAACAAGGGCGCCCCCTACAGCGGGTACGTGTCGGTGCGACTTGCACCGTACATGCATGTGTAGGGGGGACCCATGGGACCTCCCTGTGTGCGACTCGCACGGCTACGCGTACAGGGGGGTCCGACATGGACCCCCAAAGTCCGGCTCCGACTGCTCTTTCGAGCCGGACGGCGCGAGTCGGTCGGACTGTTCGAGGCGCGCATCGTACTTGCCCGGTCGGGGAACGTCTCCATTGCGTGGTGCGAGTCGAGTCCGTACGAGTCGGTTAGAGAGGTTCAGAGCCGGGAACGAGTCGGTCGGGGATTTCGCGTACGCTCGCATCGTACTTGCTCGCGCGGACGGGTGTTCGAATCGGTCGAAAACAGGGCGTCCGAATCGGATCCGGTAAAGCCGAATCCGATTCGGTGCCCTACCGGCCGAGATCGGAATCGGCCCCTTAGTATTAAGGGGCCGATTCCGATCTGGGTCGGAAAACTCTCCGACCGAGCCGGATCCGGAGAGATTTCCGACCGAGCCGGACTCCTGCAGTCCGACCAAGCGAGTACGATGCGGCCGCATGCTGCTGGACTCGATTCGGTCGTACTCCCATTGAAGTCAATGGGAGCCGGTCGTACGACGTGTACATGGGCTCCCAGTGACTCAATGGGTACGTCGCAAACAAGTGCGCCCCCTACAGTGTGTACGCGCCGGTGCAACTCGCACCATACATGCATGTTTAGGGGGGACCCTTGGGTCCCCCCTGTGTTCGACTCGTACGGCTACAGGTGCAGGGGGGTCCGGCACGGACCACCCAAGTCCGGCTCCGGGAGCTTTTTCGAGCAGGACGCTACGACTCGATCCGGCTGTCCGACGCGTACATCGTACTCGCTCGGTCGGATAATGTCTCCATTGCGTGGTGCGATTCGTTTCCGTACGAGTCGGTCGGAGCGGTTCGGATCCGGAAACGGTTTGGTCGGAACACACGCGTACATTCGCATCGTACTCGCTCGGTCGGACAGCTGTACGAGTCGGTCGGAAAAAACGCGTACGGCTCGTACTTTTTCCAGCCAAATCCCGTTCGGAGAGCTTCCGACCGAGATCGGAATCGGCCCCTGAGTCAGGGAAGGTGCTGGACACTAAATATATATAATTTACTATTCCCACTCCAGTTAATATTAAGTCAGGGAAGGTGCTGGACACTAAACATATATAATTTACTATTCCCACTCCAGTTAATATATACTCAGGGAAGGTGCTGGACATTAAAGATATATAATTTACTATTCCCACTCCAGTTAGTATTAAGTCAGGGAAGATGCTGGACACTAAGGGGCCGATTCCGATCTCGGCCGGAAGGGCTCCGAATCGGATTCGGCTTAACCGGATCCGATTCGGAGCCCTATTTCCCGACCGATTCGTACGCGCGTCCGGGCGGGTGAGTACGATGCACGCCGCGAGCAGTCCGACCGAGCCGCGCACTCCGGCTCGAAAGAGCAGACGGAGCCGTACTTTGGGGGTCCGTGTCGGACCCCCCTGTATGCGTATCCGCGCGAGTCGCACACAGGGGGGACCCATGGGTCCCCCCTACCTGTGCGTGTATGGGCCGAGTCGCTTCGACGCGTACCCGCTGTAGGGGGCGCCCTTGACCGCCTCGCACCCATTGAGTCAATGGGAGCCCGCGTACGCGTTGTACGACGCGCTCCCATTGACTTCAATGGGAGTCCGACCGACTCGAGTCCGATGGCATACGTGCGCATCGTACTCGTTCGGTCGGGCTGCCAGAGTCCGATTCGGTCGGAAATCTCTCCGAGTCCGGCTCGGTCGGAGAGATTTCCGGCCCGAATCGGAATCGGCCCCTAAACCTATATAATTTACTATTCCCCCTCCAGCTAGTATTAAGTCATAGAAGGTGCTTGACACTAAAAATATATAATTTACTATTCCCACTCCAGTTAATATATACTCAAGGAAGGTGCTGGACATTAAAGATATATAATTTACTATTCCCACTCCAGTTAGTATTAAGTCAGGGAAGGTGCTAGACACTGAACCTATATAATTTACTATTCCCACTCCAGTTAGTATTAAGTCAAAGAAGGTGCTTGACACTAAGGGGCCGATTCCGATCTCGCTCGGAAGGGCTCCGAACGCGATCTGGCCGGAAAAAGTACGAGACGTACGCGTGTATTCCGACCGACTCGTCCAGCTGTATGAGCGAGCAAGTACGATGCGAGAAACGCGAAATCGCCGACCGAATCGTTTCTGGGTCCGAACCGCTCCGTACGTCCCGTCCGTAAGCAAACCGTGCCGTGCAATGGAGGCGATTTCCGACCGTGCCAGTACCTATGCACGATTCGGACAGCCGGATCGAGTCGGAGCCTCCGACACGTAAATGCTCCGGGAAGCGGACTTCGGGGGTCCGCGCCGGACCCCCCTTCACCCATAGCCTTACGAGTCAATCACAGGGGGGACCCGAGGGTCCCCACTACACATGCATGTACGGTGCGGGTGGCACAGACGCGTCCCCACTACAGGGGGCGCCCTTGTGCACAACGTACCTTTTTCGCCAATGGGAGCCTATGTACACGTCGTACAACAGGCTCCCATTGACTTCAATGGGGCTCCAAGCGACCCGTGTCCGTCAGCGCTTGTTCGCATCGTACTCGGGCGCTCGGAGCCCCGGAGCACGAGTCGGTCGGAAAGCCCTCCGGATCCGAGTTGGACGGAGCCTTCTCCCAGCAAGATCGGTATCGGCACCTAAATATATATAATTTACTATTCCAACTCCAGTTACTAATAAGTCCGTGAAGGTGCTGGACACTAAACATATATAATTTACTATTCCCACACCAGTTAATATATACTCAGGGAAAGTGCTGGACATTAAAGATATATAATTTACTATTCCCACTCCAGTTAGTATTAAGTCATGGAAGGTGCTGGACACTAAACCGATATAATTTACTATTCCCACTCCAGCTAGTATTAAGTAAAAGAAGGTGCTTAACACTAAAGATATATAATTTACTATTCCCACTACAGTTCATATATACTCAGGGAAGGTGCTGGACACTAAACCTATATAATTTACTATTCCCACTCCAGCTAGTATTAAGTAAAAGAAGGTGCTTAACACTAATGATATATAATTTACTATTCCCACTACAGTTAATATATACTCAGGGAAGGTGCTGGACACTAAACCTATATAATTCACTATTCCCACTCCAGCTAGTATTAAGTCAAAGAAGGTGCTTGACACTAAAGATATATAAATTACTATTCCCAGCCCAGTTAGTCTTAAGTCAGGGAAGGTGCTGGACACTAAACATATATAATTTACTATTTCCACTCCAGTTAATCTATACTCAGGGAAGGTGCTGGACATTAAACATATATAATGTATTATTCCCACTCCAGTTAGCATTAAGTCAGGGAAGGTGCTGGACACTACACATTAATACATTTAATTATAACATATTATACATAATTAATAATTGATAAAACCACTACTCTCCAATTTAAATTATTTTAAAATGTTTTAATATTTATTAAAATAATTAATTAATAATAATATATAATAAATAAATATTATAAAACAAAACAACTTCTTTTTAAATTATTTATTATATAAATTTGATAAAATTCAAAATTTTAATCTATTAATAAACTCAAATATATTCACTAAATATAGCTAATAAATTAACATTTAAAATAATTATTTTCACCAATCTTTTTACCATTCATATTACTTTAAAATAAAAAATTATTTAATATTTTATCATCAAAATTCCATAAATTCATACAAATTCAAATTCAAATTCGCTTTATTCGATTTTCATTTTTGGATAAGAAAAATCATAAAAGCACAGTACACAAATACAAAATTACAACATTATACATTTTAAACATTCAATTTTAAAAGAAATTGTTAAAAAAGTGCGAACCACCAGATAATAATAGTACTTCTTTTTTCTTTTTTTCAAGTATGAAACGACTGACCAAATCAGGCTAAGTTCATTAAAACAATTTGTGCAGATAAAAGCAATGGATAAAAATGTTACAATTGTTTCCTACACTTAATTACCGCTTTTAAAAATATTGCAATATTTCTAGTAAAACATTCACTATCCAATAATTGCAATGCAAGGTAGGAGGGGAGACATTGCATAAGACACAATATTTTTAAAATAGGGTAAATCCACCTTTTTCTGCATTCCCTGTAATATTTACAAAATAAAACAATATGAATTGTCGTTTGGGATGCTTCACCATCACATGGGCAAGCTTCTAAATTTTTCGTCCAATCGTTTGTTATAGGAAACGCTACTAAACGATGAAAAGAATCTAATCTAAAACGTACAAGCACGAATCTGTCATACCCAGTTCCATAGTAGGTCAAGTAAGGTTGCATTTCAGTGGAAACGAGGATCATCTGGTTTTGGAGAACTGTCGGTTTATGGGCTTCGCTTTCATATCTAAGTTCTTCCAAATGTGACATACATCGTTTTTTAAAATCTTTCCTAGAAATATTGATCATCTTTAAAGGATCTTCAAAAATTCTAGCTGTCCTAAGTCCACCATAAAATCTTTAATGTACTTCAACCATTTAATAGTTAGGGCTTGGTCCAGTATGAGTGAATCTTTTAAGACCCTTTGATTAAATATAGTTTTTGATGAGGTCCAGATTCGATGCCATAATAAAACTGGATGCACCCTTATTTTGTCCGTGATATATTCAAGCCCCAACTCCTTATGACATACAAAGGTTGAAGTCGAACGAGGGACAGCCAATATATAACGGATAAAAGCATTTTCCACTTTCTGTATGTCTGCTACATTACAGTATCCCCAGATCCCCGCCCCGTATAGTACAGCACTAACACACTTGGATTGGTAGATTTTAACCAGTTCCAAAGGTGGCCTTTTTCCTAATTTCTGTGCAAAATTTACAAGTGCTGTTGTTGCTTTCATAAATGTCAATTTTTTTGCCCTTATAGCCTGCAGCCATGTACCCTTATTATCCACAAGAATACCTAGATAAGGATATGTTGTTGTTGTTTCTAGCTTATTATCTCCAATAAAAATGGGTCTTTCTTTCTTGGTAATTTTCCCACAACTCATTGTAAAAGTTTTAGTAACGTTGATCTTTAGGTCAAGGCTTTCCATATAAGTATTATATTTATTTATAGCCCGCTGTAGCTCAAGTGGTGTTCGGGCCATTATCACCGCATCATCGGCATAGAGCAAGATAGGAATGGGTCGGCCTTTCACCTGTGGTAGATCCTGGCACCCCTCAAGCATCACCTGCTCAAGGCCGTTAGTATACATGGTAAACAAGAAGGGTGCCAGGACACAGCCCTGCCTTACCCCCTGTCTACTGCAAATGTAGCTGTGTATTCCCCATTTGGTCCATACCGTACTCTAGAACTAGCCCCAGAATATAATTCTCTCACAACTTGAATTAAGGCTAGTTCAACTCCCATTACTTCGAGAATCTTCCACAATTTGTTATGACACACGGAGTCGAACGCAGTAGAAAGATCTACGAAGGCTAAGTACATTTTTCCTTTTTTTACTTTAACATATTTCTCGATCAGGATTGTTAAATTAAGGCCCTGTTCTAATGTTCCTAATCCTTCCCTAAATCCGAATTGTAGGTCCGTTAATACGTTATTTTCTTCAGCCCATTCTTGGAGACGGTTTAAAATAATACGGCCTAGGACCTTTCCCACTGAATCTAATAAGGAGATTGGGCGATAACATGTAGGATTTTGTCTGTCACCTTTCTTAAAAATTGGGACCATTAATGACTCTGACCAGGATCCTATGAGTCCTACCTTGCATGCTGCTGCAAGGACTTGTTTTATTAAGGGGCCCCATAGCTCCGTATTTTGTTTAAATATATCTACGGGTACCCCGTCTGGTCCTGGTGCCTTTCCGCCCTTACTAGCCTTCACAGCTAGTTCTACTTCTTCTAAAGTGAAGTCTATATTAATTGGGAATGGATCGTTTATACGAGTAGAGACGCAGCAACCGGCGGTTTGAATACTAGACTCCTGTTTCTTGGCGTACAATTTAGAAAAATGCTCAACCCATTGCCCTTCATCAATTGCAATTTCTATTCTTGGCATTAACTCAAATCTCAAAAAAGGAGATTTGACCACGCGCCAAAATGCAATATTATTACCCTCTATGGCAGCCTTATGCAAATCAGCCCAAGCGTTCGCTTTTATTTCCCTCTTTCTAGTTTTTAACGCTAGGTTATATGCACGCCTGGATTTAGCTATTTCTTCTCTATCCCGTTTCTTTTTGTGTAGAGCGTTCTTCAAGGTGGCATATGCTCTAGTGCAATTATTGTCAAACCATCCAACCTTCTTCTCCTTCGTATTTCTCATTTCTCTTTTCAACATGTTCCTGATATTATCCGTTATACAAATATAGGATCCCAATATATCTTCGTGTGACGCAGTCTCATCGAGACATTTCATAATATTTTCCCTACTATTTTCCACCACTTCTTTCATAATTACAGATGGTTCTACCTGGGCCCACTTTAAGGAATATCCATTTATTTTGTTTATTTCTAAACCCTGTAGTCGTTGGGTCCTTTCGGGGTGTACTATCCGTGTTTTTGAAGCCAATGATAAACTCATGCTTTGTGGGAAGTGATCACTTAAGACGTTTTTATGGGTTTTAAAACTCAAAACCCTGGAGGCTGATCTATTTGTTGTTATTATAAAATCTATAATTGTATTCGCCCCCTTCCATGGAAAGTCTGTGTAAACTGGATAGGAGGCGAAGTCAGCATATTTACAAAGCTCATGTCTAAGAAGAATAAAGTCTCATTTAGGGCATCACCCTGTAAATTATGTGAAAAATGTGGGAGATTACATTCCCTTTCGTCTACTATGCCACATAGCGCGACATCATTATGCGGACACAAAGCAGTATTAAAATCCCCTCCCCAGACTAATAGACCAATTTCCCTATGATCATTCAGAGTACTCTGCATTGCATTTCTAAGCTGCTTTAACATTTGAAATACATGTTCCCTTTGTACATTATTATAAAAATTTACAAGAATAACTGTATCTCGCTTATCTATATTTATGACCAATACTTGATAATTTGGTTCTGAGAGAGTCAACCATAGTTTAGTTATCTTCAATAAATTCGACACATACATACACAGGCCACCCTTTGGTCTCCCACTTGCCGATGGTCGAGCATTCGTATTAAAGGTTTTATAACCCTCAATATGATTTTCTTCCAACGACCATGTTTCCTGCAGGCAAAGTATGTCAAATTTACTCACAAAATTTAGCCATAGCTGATTATGTAGTTTAGACCGAAGTCCTGCAACATTCCAGAAAAGTACCGTAATACTATTTGGATTAACTAATTCCTGTGTTTGATTATCAATATATGTGGAACTATGTAAACTGGACGATAACGTCAGACTCTGTGCTACATTTTGTGGGATAAGTGGCTCTCCTACTATATCGGTATTTTTTGCTCTCTGTTTATCTGTTTGGTACTGGACACTTGTTCCTACAGATGAGTGTAGATTATAGATATTCCCTTCGATGATGTCTTTTACTAAGATATTCTTAGGACGGAGACTGTTTATAATTTCTCCCTCTACTGGATGGATTACTTTGATGTTATTATTGATTGGGGATATCTGGCCCTCTAAACAACTTTCAGCATATAATGGATTGGCTTGACGTCAATCACACTCCTCTAAACCAGATAGGGGTGCAAAGCGGTTCTGATGGTTCATATCTAATGTGCCCCCAGAACCTTGAATCCGCTGCTTGTTCAGACCCCTCTGCAAATTCAAGCCCCTATCATCAGTATACGGGATCTGTGGTTGAGACCTCTGTGGTCTAGGCGGCCTATGAAAATAACCCAAAGGTAGAACTTTAATATTAGAGCTACTCGGGAACGTCTGGCCTAAGTGTGCTAAAATAAATCCTACGGCATGCCTACTATTAAAATTTACAACCACGCAATCCCCCTCCCAATGCTTCCTTGTCGGCCCCACCCATGCAACCCTTCTTGCCATCAGTATTTGGTTCGCTTCCAACCCTCCCAACACTCCTATTTTGTCTAAATTTTGACTTAGCCAGTGAAAGGCTTTCAATATCAATTGTGGGGTAGTTTCGACTTGATCCCTCCTTAACTGGGGAACATTTCCAAGTACTAAGACCAAGGGTGCTGCCGCTGGTGGGAGATATAGCGTTTGGTTCGTCTTCCCCACCCCCTTTATTCAAACCTGTTTCCCTCCGTATGGCATCCCCCTGTAGGCCCACTATCGCCGACCCCTCAACCATTCCAGATACGCTGGTAACCCTACTATTGATACCTAGATGCCTATCCTGATGGCCCCCTATCGAGCCAGTACTAGTACTTTCAGTACCCCATTGAGCCCTGTCTACATCTGACAGCGCAGCATTGGGAGCAATAAGCTGCTTTGCATGCTGGACTTCAGAGGTATTCGACTCTGAATTAGACCCTCTTATACTACTCGAACTTGGATCATTTTGCCACATTTCCGGGGCCAGGGTGAGGGGAGCCTGCTTCTGTATGTTATTCCTTCGTACCTCCATTGTGTTGTGTAGTTCCAATACAGACACCCCTAGATCAGTAATTTTTTGATCCATCTGGGTCAGCCTTTCTATAATAGGATTTAAAAGTAAAGAAACCAGTGTTTCAAATCTAAGCCATGACGCTTCATCAGTATCACAAATTACAGGTGAATTTATACTGTTTAAAATATTTGTCTCACCAAGACTACTCCCTCCTCCAACGTCTCCCTCCTCCTCACGCATGATTTTACTCTTATTTAATTTTGAGACCTTTGCTGTGTTCGCCCTTTGCGGTCCCCCACCCCTCTTCCTTTTTGTCCCCGTGTCCAGTTTACTATCTTGAGATTTTTCCTGGTTTGAGTCCTTGTGGAAGTCCTTTGTGTGTTCTCACTGGAAACAGTTACTTCCAGTATTTGTGATGTCACACCCTCCGGGGCCACTACTAATACCTCCTCTGGGCCCACTTCAATAATCTCGTGGCCCTCTAAACCAGTGTTATTCGCAAACGCTCCTAACGATGAACTTTTCTGGGGTAGAAATTCCGTCGAGAGACGGCGCTCAGTCAGCGCTATCTCATTCTTCAAGATGTTTGTCGCTCTCATCAAAAAAGAGTCCAGGGTATTCACTATCTTCCCCTGTGGGTTCGTGGAGTTTACTGCACCTCTGATACTCATCGTGGCTTTTCAAGATCACTTGTCTAAAAGGCCCTCTCTCACGTTATATTTAATACCTGGGGCTATCCCTGTGCAAATAGTGTTCAAAACGGCCACGTCAATGAAATAATAAATTATGGATTGACACACCCAAAATAACTGATTATTAATTGTCCCACACTGACCTAAGACCAGGCCTGTTACTTTACCTAGGTACAGGAGTTGGAGAGTGGGCCCAGCCCGGCCTCTTTCGGGCTTAGACGGGCGTGGACGGGCCCGCCCTTGGCCTGGGCTTCGCCCCGCGCGCGTCCCGCGAAGCGGGTGCCGCGAGGCGTTTTGTATGCCCTCCTGGGCTCTGGGCAATGATGTCAGTGCCTCCTGGCGCGCACAACAGGTCTCCCTGGGACTTGGAGTCCCACACAGGTGCACAGGTTCAATCAGCGGCGATGCGGCTCCCGCGAAGCGGGTGCCGCGAGGCGTTTTGTATGCCCTCCTGGGCTCTGGGCAATGATGTCAGCGCCTCCTGGCACGCACAACAGGTCTCCCTGGGACTTGGAGTCCCACACAGGTGCACAGGTTCAATCAGCGGCGATGCGGCTCCCATATTCATACATTTTACACACATTAATTATTAAAATTTAATTGAAATAATTAATTTAACATTTTTTGTAAATTTTTTAAAAGAAATTTAAATTTATTAAAATATTACATTAGATTTTAATACACTCCCCATCCCTCGTCCTATAAACACAATTTTGAACTCATAAATTAAATATTTCAAATAAAAAATTTAAAATTTCAATTTAATTTTAACATTTATTTTACAGATTTTAAATTCTCGCCACCCTCATCACCTATAAACCCAACATCCCATTCCTAATAACTAAGGGGCCTATTACGATGGTGGTCGGAAAACCTCACCGACCGCCATGGTAGCGGGAAAAGACCGCCCGCATGGACCGCGACATCACCGCTGGTCGAATTACGATGACCCGCGGTCGAAATCTGACCGCGGCAGTCTGATCGCGGGCCTTAACATTGCGGCGGTTGCTGCTGCCCGCAGCACCGCCTTGATGCCGAAAGGAGCATGTCCTGCGTTTCCCTGCACTGCGTGGCAGGCACTGCACAGTGCCTGCTACCTGGTACAGGGAAATGTAGGGGGGACCATGGGTACCCCCCCAGTGCACCCACACCCCCCCAAAACATTGGGGGCCCACAACGGGCCCCCGGAAGACAATCTCCGCATGCCTTTCCATGGCGGTTTGACCACTGAGGAAAGGCTGGCTACCGCCGGCATCATAATCCTGCCGGCGGAGCCTGCTCTGCACCGCCACCATCATCCCGGTCCTGCTCCGTCCACCAGGCAGGAGTGCGGATGGCAACTGGTGGAAAAGCTGCGGTCAGACTTTCCCACCGCCGCGGTCACCACCGCCATCCTAATTTGACCGGTGGTTTTCTTGGTTGCGATCGCGGGCGGATGTCCACCGCCGGTCCGGCGGGCGCCACCGCCGGCCCGGCGGTGGACATCCGACCACCATCGTAATAGAACCCTAATTTTTTTAAATTAATTTATAAAAATTTTAATTATTTTTAAAACACTCCCCACCCTTATCCCCTACAACCCCAACATCCCGCTCCTAAAACAACATTTCATAATTTAAATGATCAAATATTTAAAATTTAAATAATTCATTTTTAATTATTTTAAAACACTCCCCATCCTTATCCCCTAAAAACCCTACATCCCGCTCCTAACATTTCTATTACAGAAAATATTTTTTACAATATTAAACAACTATTATTACATAAAAACAACAATATTTTATTATAAAATAATACTATAACGATATTTTTAAAAAACGATATTTTATACATTCTATATTGTTTTTTCCGATATTTTACACAACACTAAAAACAATATTTTTTTCTTACGATATTTTTGATTCGATATTCTATACTTTGACATCGATATATATAACATCGATATTTTAGTATTGTCGATATACTAAACTCAATATTATAGTATATCGATATTAAAAATTCGATATTATGACTAGTTACCGTTACAGGGATGACAACAACATTCCATTGAATGTCCTGTTGGATTGGTTAAATATAAAAAAGCTGGTGATTCACCTATACAACACATGTTATGAAGTAACCAACTATCTGCACTGTAAATGTTCACATGTGAGATAGAGCTTTACAGTGCAAGCACTAGTCATGAAAGAGTGAAAAAAAGACCTGTGGAACTAAAGGGCCTGTCATTAGGAAATCACACACCTGGGAAATTCAGGTCAATGGACAGAAGTATCAGTTCAATGGGTAACTGCAATCACCATTCCAAATGTAGTCCATGTGATAACATCTGGGGGAGTATTGTTTGTGACAACTCAATTTGTGAGCATCCAATGACCCAGAGATCAACAGGGATGTAGCTCTGTGCATCAGTTGTATTGCCACAGAGACTCAGCCCCAGCCTGGCACATGGTTCTGACTATGCACAGCTTAGTGTCAGGCCTTTCTCTCTGCAGGCTGAGCATACTGATGTCACATGACCAGCACATTTACAACATTTCTAAATCAAAACGTTCAGCTTGGTGCTGTCCAATAAGTGAGCTCAAGGTTTTGTGGTACTCCAAAGGAGTCTGTGAGCTATTGCTAGCTCTCAGACAACTGCTTGGAGAGCCCTGATTTTTGGTGAGTGGTATGTGGGACTGAACACATAGCTAACAGCATCCTCATCTGCTCCAGACAGAGTACATACATGGCTCATGCCGTGAAGGCTATACAATTGTCTTAATATTTTGCATTATCAAAGTTGTATCAACATCACAGGCACCATGAAATTCATGAATGCATAGATGGCTACATACACACCAAGTATAATCAAGGGCTTTACACATGCGACGCATCCCAATGGTGATGTCACAATCATAATGTATAGTGCTCAACAATCCCTAACATGAGTATCCTATGTAGGGACCAACAAATGATGCAACACTTATTAGACCTAACTCTGGAAATCTGGGGCATATTGTAGCCTGTGGAAATGGCAAAGAGGGAGTTACACAGAGTTATATATGTATGTCAGATAGTTACCTGTTCCTCTGGTGAGCCATAGAACTGGCCACACAGCAAAAGGACCTCTTCTGCCAGCAGCTCCAGCTCCTCTGCAGAGAAGGCATGGACCCTCTCACCTACTTGGCCTGGCATGTTTTCTCCCAGAGGTGGCAAACAACAGCTAAAGTGGAAGAGGAGTTGATACCAGCAGTGTCAGGAGGCAAGTGAGGTATTTTTCAAACTGCGGCGTACATGTAGGCAGTCATCAGCGGAGATGACACACCCATTGACCCTCTACCATCACAGTCACCAACGTTAGCCTATGGCTGTGTCCGTTGTGGATTAAAATGCCCACCGCATGGTCGACTTCCGCCGACGGCAGTTGGTTCAGAATGTCCAATATGCGAGGTCAGGCATTCCCCATTTTAGAAATTGGAAGTACAGTATTGGTGACTATGAAGTGTGTCCCCACCACTCCCAATGAGGGGTTACATATTTACATATGGACTACTCCATTGCCATGTAATTTCTGTGACACAAATCATCTGTATACTGTGTTCATGTGCATAAACGCTATATTTCCTTGGTGCACTGTACACCGCAGTTGACGGTATTTTGACTGGAAATATCCCCCCCCCAAAAAAATGGTGCTAAAAATACATTTTTAGAAGTATAATTTGCACGTTTATGTTACAGACACGTGAAGATCACAACAGGGATTATTGGTGGATGTTGGACAGTGGCTAATTATTACATGAATAATGTGTAATGCTTTCTGAACCAGTTATGTTTTGTCACATGACTTTTGGCTTACTCTTCACATGTGTTACTGTGGGCACTGTGACCAATGTTCAAAATTGTTTTCACTCCATACATAGGTACCCTGGGAAAGTACCCATTTCTAGACTTTCAGACCATGGAAGAAAGGGTTATAATCAGAAGTTTCATTTGAATCGGAAAACCATACTGGATTTATGTCATCAGTTGGAGCCTGTTTGACAGAAGAGGGCCCCTGTAACACAATATACGTAGCATAAAGCAGCACAAGATTGCCAACTCCACACAAATTACTTGGGCATCATTCCACAAGTTTAAATTCAGAGTAACTCCACTTATTGAGATGAAAAATGTAGGTTACAGAGTCAGACATTTTCAAAATTCATTTATTCTGATGATAATATCATTTTATACATATAGGAGCCGATTACGATGTCAGTGCGATCGACACTGATGGCATGTCGGTCTCACTGACATCATTAACAGTGGTCAGACCACCGCATTATGATGCAGTCGATCTGACCACATAACCCCAGGGACAGACCGACAGCTTCCGACGGGCTCAAGGGTGGTCAGTAGGATCGCATTCCCCACAATGGGGGCGGTGCCTTCTCAGGCATCACTGTGGGGATTACGATCCACCTTTCCACCTCCCAAAAAGAGCAACAGCTGCGAGGGCCCTGGCAACCCTGCACTGGCTGCCTGTGGAGAAGAGGATCAAGTTCAAGGCCATGTGCTACTGCCACAGAATTCTGTGTAAAAAAGGTCCACGCTATCTCCAGGCTATGATAACAGCTTACACACCGGCACGGAATCTAAGATCTAAAGGCAGGGCATTGGTTGCTGGGCCGAGAATACAGAAAGCGAGGATGGGAGTGCGCTCCTTTGGATATCTCGCAGCCAAGGTCTTGAATACACTCCCTGTAGATCTAAGAACTAAACCTCGCGAAAATATTTTTCGCAAGAGATTAAAGACATGGCTGTTTCCACCTTCAAACTAGTATTGTGATCCTCAAGTGCCGCCGTTGCTTTCGGATACTCTTTAATAGCTTCTGCCAACATTATTAAGAGTCTGCTCTAGCGCCGGGACACACCGATGGTGTAACCATGCGCTTTACAAATGGATAAAAATAAAATAAAAATTTCAAGTTGGTTCTTCTGACGTGAAAAAGCTGGCCGAAATGGTTTCTTGGGGCCCTTATCAGGGCCCCTGTCCCCCGTCGCCCTCCGCTAGGGGCCCTGGTGGGCACCTGTGGTGCCCCCTAAACATCCCTGTATTGTGTGGCAGGCACCGCATAGGGCCGGCCACAGGGAAGCAGGGATGTTTGTAAACATGCCTCTTTTCAATGGGGCTTGTTCTGCGGCCCTTTTCCAGGCTACAGCACAAGCCTCAATGCAAAGAGGCATGTTTCAGACCGCCTCCACGGCGGTCGGAAAACTAATTTTTGCGGGCCGGACCACCGACTACCTGTCGATCGGTCCCACTCCCTCAACGATGGCGGTCGGACGCTCATCAAACCACCATCATAATCGGCCCCATAGTGTTTACAATTGGTCAAAAATTATACATACAACTATGGGCCTCATTACGATGTCGGGCGGGGTTTCCTCCGCCCGACATCATCTCAGTCAAGGGACCAACCGACACCTGGTCGGCAGTCCTGACCGACTGATTAGGATGTGACCGAACAATGTTCGGTCGCATGCCTATACTTTACAATGGGAGCATGTATTCTGGCCGGAATACATGCTCCCATTGTAAAATAAGGAGGTGCAGTTCATCCCTGCACCCTGTGGCCGGCACTTCAAGGTGCCTGCCACGGGGTGCAGGGTTCAACAGGGGGGCACATGGTGCCCCCTCGGCCTCCAATCAGAGGCCGTACACCCATGGGGGCCCTTTCTGTGCCGGAAAGGCTGGCACAGAAAGGCTGTCGAAACCCTTGGGATTACTGACAGCATTCCTACTGGTGGACGGGCTCGGAAGCCAGTTGGAATGACCGATCAGATTCCTTTCCGACCGCCTCCATCGTAATGAGGCAGTCGGAAAGGAGTCCAACCCACATATTCCGATGCGGTCGGAAAGGCTCAGACTGACAGTTGGAGCCTTTTTTGACAGCATCGTAATCAGGCCCAAAGTGTTTCATTTCATAAATGACAATCATTTCCCAATTCAATATATCAAAGTGAGATGTGATCAGTAAGATACTTTTCAAAACAAACAATTGACATACAGTTTCATGACAGGATCCCCATTGTTCCACTCAAGCTACCTCAATGTCATCCAAGTGGTCCGGATAGGTGAGAGACCAGATCCCTCTATCCATCGCCAAGGAAGGGGTTCTAATCAGGGGGTGTTCCCTGGAAGAATGCCAAATAGCGATGCAGAGGCCTCAAAACACTAATCCCACATGTATCCCACAATTGTGAAACTTATGGCATTATTGCATTTTCTAGACACAGGTTTATTTCAATACACTGTGGCTATATCTGGTGGTATGTCACAACCAATGTTCAGTGGTGTATTATAAGACTTGCTTTCAGCAATGATGAGACACATGGACAGCTACATCCAGTTCCCCAGATGTGAGGATTTAGCCAATGTGAAGGTTGACTTCTACAGATCTGGACGCCTCCTACATGTGGTTGGAGCCATTGATGGTACCCATATTGCCTTAGTATCACCGCAAGCCAGGGAACAAATTTACTGTAACAGGAAGCACTTCCATTCTATCAATGGTCAAGCTGTGTGCTTACTGGATTTGTATATCTCAAACGTCTGTGCCCTGTTCCCAAGATGAGCCCATGATTCCTTCATACTGCAGAACAGCATCATATCCCAGCCATGTCACAACTACTACCGGAGTGGGCCTGGCTTGTTGGTAAGTATCATCTGTCCTAACTTTGTGTGGGTAATGTCAAGTAGTAGCATCAAAATGTGTGAAACGTATTGTTGCACTTATGCCTGTCTTCCATCTAGGAGACTCAGCATATCCCAACCGTCCTTGGTTGTTGATATTGCTGAGGAATCCAACAATGCAAGAGGAAATCCACTTCAATGAGGCCCACGGAAGGACACGGTGGCCAGTGGAGTGGGCTTTTGGGCTTCTGAAGGCCAGATTTAGATGTCTTGACAAGACTGGGGGAGCCCTCCTTTATATACCTGGGAGGGTGTGTCCGTCCGCTGCTTTTCCGCCGGTGGCAATCGCACCGATTGCCTGGCGGGCAGAGCAGGGCCACTAATATGGTGCCGGTGCATAGCAGGCACCGTCCGCCATATTAGGATGTGGGTTTTAGGAGGCCTTTCCATGGCGATGCCGCCATGGAAAGGCTGGCGGGGATTGGGTTTGGGGGCCCGTTGCGGGGCCACCTGGGGGGCTGTGTCGCTGCACTGGGGGTACCCATGTTACCCCCCTGCATTTCCATGCGCCAAGTGGCAGGCACCGCGTGGTGCCTGCCATGTGGTGCAGGGAAATGCGGAGCAAGCACCTTTCACATTGCGGACGGTGCTGCAGCCAGCAGCACCGCCCGCAATGTTAAAGGCCCAGGATGCGCTCGCCAGTATGGCGGGCGCATCCTAGTTGCAGTGGTGGGACTGCCGCATGTCTGGCGGGCAGTCCCAATCACCGCTACGGTGGCGGGCGGACCAAGTCCGCCCGCCATTGTAATCAGCCCCTAAATTCAGATAAAACATATCCATAAAAGAAAACAAATTCTACAATGATAAAACATGCAAAGTAGCAATACATTAAAAAGGGAAAGGCACATAAAAAGGTCTATGCGTTACAAAATTATTAAACATCTCAAACTATCATACAGTATTCATCGAGTTGCGAGCTCGGACAACGGTTTTCAAAAAAGCCCCCACACGAATCATTAACTCAACCCCATCTAATTTAAGAAGAGTCCTAAATGCTTCTCTGTGATCTACACAAGAACGCTTTTAAAAGAAAAGGGAGTAAAAAGAGCCTTGTATATTTCATGTAAAACTCACAAAAAAATAAAAAATGGAATAAGTATTGCCCGGAGCACCCATCACAGGGGCAGGGAGAGGAATCAAGGTTAGCACGAAATCCCAAAGGGAAGCATAATAAATACTTAACAGTGCCTGCCCTGAGGCAAAAGAGGAGGCTACGGTCCCAGCGGCCCATGGGTTTAATCAAATATCCAGCCAGGGAGTGGTCATTCTCAATGTTCAGGAACGAAGCCTCACTAGATTTACTTGCCTCTATGGTTAGTCTATCCTCGCGGTAACACTTGTATAGGGCAGCCCGTACCTCCCTTTTGCTTGTTGTTTGGAGATCGTCAGGATTATCAAAAATGTATGCACAGCTAGTCCTAGACAAACTAGTTCTCACCCTTGCTAGCCTTGGGATATCCATACCTTTCTCACATTTGTGGCAATCTGCTATAATGTCTCTGGTAAGGGACGCCGCCTTGTTTTTCCATACAGCTAACCAGAATTAAGCAGGCTGTGCTCTGATATAATCTTCAATATAGCGTAAATTTAGTTCACTATGACACACAAATTGAGGCAAGGACATTGGGGCCCCTAAAAGCTTTCAACAAAACCTGTTTTCTTCATTCTGAATATTACAGCAGTTCGAGATGCCCCAAGCCTCAGCCCCATAAGTTGCTGTAGGTGTGCACTGAGCCTTACATTTTTTTAACATAGGAAAAATTGCCCCACCATCCTTGGTTGTGGTAAGCTGAGTACTGAATCGACTGATTTAGAAAACGTCTTCCTGCAGTAAAAACTATGACCCGTCCACAAGCCGTTGGCAGCAAAAACCAATCCCAGGTATGGAAAAGAGCTTGTGCAATGAAAATTTTGATTACTCACAGAAAGAACATTCAATTTATGCTTTCTAGGTCCACAGGCCATAATAAATGTTTTTGTAAAGTTAGTACATAAATCTTGTGAAGCCATAAAATCCACAAAGTCCCGTACTAAAAGCCGCAAGGCTCTTGGCGTGCGGCCCATTAAGACCACATCATCTGCATACAATTGGAATGGAAGGATGGAACCATTGATTCTTGGGACATCTTGGGTAAGGGTTATTAAAAACGCATGTAAATTATTAATGTCCAAGATAAAAAGTAATGGGGCTAGAACACACTCTTTCTTACACCTCTAAAAACACTGATATTGTTAGAAACTTCCCTTGTGTGTTAATTCCAATCTTGGCCTTCATATCTCTGTGTAGGTGGGCTAAAAGTGGACTAATGTCTCAACCATGCCACTCTCTAAAAGGATAGACCAGAGCCATTATCGATTGACATAGTCAAGTGCTGATGTCAAATCCATGAATGCTAGATAAATCGGCGAGCGTTGGGCAATAGTCTATTTCCCAGTAATTAAATATAAATTGAGACATTGTTCAACTGTACCCACATTATTTCTAAACCCATGTTGATAGGAAGGCAGAATGGAATTCTCCTCAGCCCAGTCTTTGATCTTATTGTACAAAACCCTACCCAAGATTTTCAATGTGGTATCTATCAAAGATATGGGCATGTAGCAACTAGGCTGGGAGCGGTCACCTTTTTTAAAGATTGGTACAATGACAGAGGTTGGCCATGTGCTTGGTAGTGGGGAACAAGCTAAATTGTTAAAAACATGAAGCAGGAGCAGGGCCCAGAAATCTGGGTTGTATTTGATAAGGTTTATTGGCACCCCATCTTGTCCGGGGGCCCTGCTACCCATACTCTGGTTTATGGCTTCCTCCACCTCTGCCAAAGACATCAATACCCCCTTAGGGGTGGACAACGGGGGTACCTCGTTATCTTGAGACGTGGTCACATATATCGCTGAAAAATGTGCCTCCCAAGCTTCACTACTTATATTACAGCTAATTGGCGTTAACATCTGCCCAATCGCTCGCATATCTTTAACGGCTACCCAGAAAAGTTTGTTCTTTCCACTTGCTACATTGACAAGCAAATCCCATCCTTGGTCCAATACCTCTTCCTTCCTCAAGGAGGTGACCACCATATATTTTTTCCTTAGTGAGGTCACATCTTGCGGATTCCTAGGCTTGGCTTCAACGGCCTGTCGCAGCTGTCGATTCACTACTGAACATTCGTGATTAAACCATCTAGGGCTATGAGGGGTTAAACGAGCAGGTTTCATTAACTCGGTTTTGATATTGGAACAAAGTTCAGAGAATGCAGTGAATAAATCAGGGTTGGATTCATACACTGTCAGAGAGGTCTCAATCAAAGCAAGGTTCTCCCTAACCACTTATAAAATAGTTGGGCAGAGTTAACGCTGGGCCACACTAATCGTAGGTTATCTGTGGAGGGTTCCAAATTCGTAGCACCACATTCAATTCTGAACTAGGGGTTTGGGGACAATTTAAATGCCACTTGAATCGGATTGTTATCCCATAGTGTGTAGTAACAACTTGACCATACAATAAGAACTCCTCTAAATCAGACGCGATAAAGATATAATCAATTGTTATTATAGGCCGCAAGGTCCATAACAATTATTCAGATTGTAAGATGTAAAATGTTCCATCAGCTCCATGCCCCTATTGCAAACTTAAGCTGTACTAAGATTACCAAAAAAAAGGGCCCTGCGAGGCCAGCCTTGCATTAAAATCGCCTCCCAGACATAAGTTAGTGTTCGCGCCCTCTGGATCCCTTAGGGCAGCGATATAATCAAAAAGACTTATAAATATAATGTTAGGTCTTGTATGAAAATTGTTATTATAAAAATTAATCAAATATAGGGTCGTACCCCTTTTATACCTTATGACCTGAAAATTGTCATTAGAAGTTGGTATGGCCTTTACACATCCCCCCCACTGCGATGTTCACCCATATAGCTAGGCCGCCAGAGGGACGACCCATTTTGGATGGTAATACAAGACTATTATAGCACCCAAACCCATCAAGGCATATGTCACTAGTAGCCCAGGTTTCCTGAAACATTAAATGTCATATTGCCTGATTAATTGTAACCAGTCAGTTAATGCTATCTTTGATTGTAAACCGGCCACATTCTAACTGCGCATTTTCAGGACCTGTTTGTCACATGCCAAAACCCCATCTGTTCCCAGTTGGTCATCCAACAAAGACACAAGCGATGAGCATGAGGATGAGAGATCGACTGCAGGAAAGTAGGATCTGCTTCTTATGGTTACCCCTACTTTTTGCTTGATGTTACACTGTTTTTAACTCATCTGACTGGGATCCTGCTAATCAGGACCCCAGTCTATCTGCTTTCTCCCTAAAATGTTATGCCATGTGTAGGACTTGGCCTTTTTGGCTAAAGTTCCCTAAACATTTTGCTTTCCCCCTAGACCGTTTTCCTGACATAGAGTTGACAATTTAGATGCTTTGGGTACTTTGCCACTGCTGATCAGTGTCAAAATACAAGGGTTCCCTATGTAAAGTACAATGGTAATTGGTTGGCCTTGATCGGTATGTTTGCCTTACTAGTAAAAGTCCCTAGTGATGTGCACTGTGTGTGCAAGGGCTAGTAATGCAAGGGCGCGCAGAGAAGGGAACTCAGGCCTTCAGTGTAGGGCCTGCGTGCAGTTTGCTAAGTTAGCATGTTTTCCTGACAAGTGCAACCACTTGTCAGGCCTTACTTTCCCTTTTGCGTACACTGTGGGCACCCCTGTGGTAGGTCCCGGGTAACCCCTGGGCAGGGTGCAGTGTAGGTAAAAGGCAGGACATATACTGAGGTGTGTGCTATGTCCTGACAGTGAAAAAACACTCCATTTCGTTTTCACTGGTGAAAGGCCATTCTGCCCATAGGACAGAATGGGGGAGGCTGGGTATGGTGTTTTGTTAGCCTAGTTTCCTATAAGTTTATGATGGAGAGGTGAAGTTTAGTATGTATGAACTCACAGTGTCATAACACGTCTTTCTATGAAAGTGGTTTTGTCACTGTGTGTTCAGAAACCACTCTTTTAGAAAGTGGCTGAGTTTTGTGCCTGAAGCATTTCTGTATGTCTCTGCTGAATGTGGATTGACTGTCTGGATCTGAGATGGGAGGGGGTGAGATGGCACCTGGCTGACCTGCATCTGGAGAGTATGCGAGGAGAAACCCTGGGAGGTGAAGAGGCCTGGGTTGCAGCTATAAAACAATTGACCCATCTCCTGCTAAGTGATTAAGGGTCCAGACCCCCAGTATCAAAGGGAGAAAGGTGACACTGGGAGGGAGACACCCAGAATTGATTTAGGCAGGGGTCAGGGACCCCTGAGCACAACGAACTTCAAAGACATGAAGGGGTATAACTAAGAGAACTGAAACCCCTAGAATTTGGTGTAATTTTGAATGGCGAAATGGACAGGTCGTGTCTGCAAAGGCTTTGACCTCTTTCGTGGTCAACAAGAACCCCTGCTAGGGAAGAAGTTGCTGAAGAGACTGCTGGATAGGACTGACCCTTGCTTCGTGATCTGGGGCTGGCCTGCAGTTTGTAGCTTTTACTAAGGAAGAGACTGAAGGGACATTGCAGTGGGTGGTGTCCCCCCTTCTTGAACAGGACTGTGCTTTGTGCTGTGTCCTGAACCCCAAGGGCCCGAGGTGAGCTGGCTCCCTGTTTGGAAACACAGGAACATAAAAGTTTCCGGAGAAGTCCCAAGCAACGCGGTGTGCGCGTGCTTTTGCAGCTTGAGACCCTCAGAAGTTGTGCCTTGTGATCGTGGGCACGCAGGAGTAAACTAAGTCTCGGACGCGCAGGGTGCGTGTCGTGGTGCAAGCCGAGGCATTGGTGAGGAGCGCCTGGTCATTGTGTGCACCGGGAGACGAGGTGAGACTCAGACGCGCAGGGTGCGTGTCGTGGTGCAAGCCGAGGCGTTGGTGAGGAGCGCCTGGTCGCTGTGTGCACCGAGAGAAGAGGTGAGACTCGTACGCGCAGGGTGCGCGTCGTGGTTCAAGTCAGGCGTTGGTGAAGGGCACCTGGTCGTTGTGTGCACCGGGAGAAGAGGTGAGACTCGGACGCGCAGGTTGCGTGTCGAGGTGCAAGCCGAGGAGTGGTGACGTTCGCCTGGTCATCGTGTGCACCAGAGAAGAGGCGAGTCTCGGACGCGCAGAGTGCGTGTCGCTGTGCAACCAGAGGCACTGGTGAGGAGTGCCTGGGTAGCGTGTGCTTCGAAATCGAAGTAAGTCTCCACAAGTGCTGACGGCGGGTCTCGGTGTCCACTGAGACCGCCGGAAGGAGGGACAGGTCATTGGGCCCTCGGAGTGCAACAGTAGCGGCCCGGACCGGCATTCCTGGAGGAGCAGAGTCGCCGGCCCGAGCTCGCCGTGCCCATTGACGGAGTTCTGGATCAAGGCCCAAGTCGCTGAAGGAGGGGAGGAGAGTGGGGTCGCGCCCCCCCAGGTAACGTGGATCACCACCTGGGGTGGGGTGCGGGCTCGGAGGGCCACTCTCTCGGCCTCTCGCTCCTGGCAGCTGCATGAGCCTGTTGCTTCAGCTCGGATCGAGGCCCGTGCTGGCCCAAGGAGGGGCAGTACTGGGGCTGGAGTGAGAAGCGGTACTTTTGTGTCATCATTGATCCATGTCGGGGGCAACTGTTAACGGAGCACCTAGACTGTCGTATTACACTATTGTTGCTAACGAACTATCGAACTGTCGTATGACGCCTGACTCTAATTGTGCCTGACGAACTACATGCTGGGTGTGCTACGCACTGCGTTATTTTCCCTTGCAGAGTACATGATTGTAAGTGTGGTGCATTGCATTATTTCTTCATCGCACAATACCTGATTATAACGTGGCTCATTGCATTATTTCTTCAGTGCACAGTACATAATTGTAGCGTGACTCATTACTTTGCTTCTTCCTTGCACAGGGCATGCTGGTGGTGATACGCATTGCATTATGCCTTCTATTGCAAAGTACACAACTGTGGCGCTATGTATGGCATTGTTTCTCTATTGCACAGTTCAGGAGTATATCGTTACGCATTGCTGTATTTCGTTTCCTTTGCAACGTGTGTGATTCTAGCAATACGACCTACCTAACCTTTTGGAAATGGTTTGAAGTCAGCTTAACTGTTGGTTAGAAGCGGTGGTTGTGATTAGAACCTACCAATCCACTGGAAGGATTACTACCCATTATTATATGTTGGTTTTGTATCGTGTGGTCATGTCGTATATCTTCTTGTATAAAGATTATACTCGTTTTATAAAAACTCGTGTGGAGTCTATTTGTGGTGACATCATTGGGTTGCTGTGAGTGTGGTTGCACATGCTGTACACTTGTGCCTTGGAAATAAGCCTGGCTGCTCGTGCCAAGCTACTAAGGGGGTGAGCAGGGCTATCTCAGACGGTGTCCTTACTTAGCCTAACATTGAAACAAGGGGTCCGGATCTCGCACCTGGCAACAGCGGTGTGGGACAGGGACTCCCGCCTCCATCATTTGGTGGCTGCGGTGAGGGATAAGGACCCCCACTTCCAACACCATGTACTTAGGTGCACTCCAGATTGGATACTGGGGTACCCTTGTCAGTCCCTAGTATATGGTACACATGTACCCAGGGCATAGGTACCCCAGAGGCCTCCCATGGGCTGAAGCATGTACTATGCCACTCATGAGAGGCCATGCAAAATGGAACTACAGGACTGCCATTACAGCCTGTGTAAGATGGTACATGCACCACTTACTTAAGATATAGGTTTACTATAGCTATAGGTCACTACACTTAAAACCTATAAGTCACCCCTATAGCAGGCCTTGATAATCCTGAAGGCAGGGTGCTGGGTTTTACGTGAGAGGGTGCCCCTGCATGAGTAGAGCACCCCTGCAGCCTTTGAAGACCATTCTCCCGGGTTTTCAGTGACGCAGCCAGACATATAGGTAGAGGTGCATTATATGCTCGCGTAAATGCTATCTCGAATATGGCTGCAACAAACCATTTCGTGTTTGGAATCAAACACCTTGGAATCATACCTCCACAATGGTAATCGGTGTAGTAGGTATGATTCCACCCTTCAGAAGCAAGTTTCATGGGGTCCCTGGTCTTCCAGGTACCAGCCTTCTCGACCAGGACAGCACAAAATGGTTGCTGCCGACCAGAGACACGATTCTGCCCATGCTGCTGAGCTAAGCTCGAGCAGAGGAAGGCAGCACAATAGGCATCCTGTCACAGGGAGGTGTGACCACCTCCCAGACAGGATTTAGTGTATTGGGGCTGGGTGGGTGCACTTCCAAAGTGCCAGAAAGTCTGCACAAGGGGAACATTTGGTGTCCCTGTGCATAGTCCAGTTCAAACCAGTCCTGGGAGCCATTGGCTCCTGCTCTGGCGCGAAACTGGACAAAGGACATGGAAGTAACCTCCCCACTGTCCTGACCCTCCCCTGGGAGGGTCCCCTGAATCTGTCCAACCCTCTCCTGTGGGTATTTGAGGGCTTACCTGGCTGTAGGACCCTAGATTTGACGTGGATAAGATTATGAACAAGAAACCACTGACCTTCAACCGTCTGGACACTCTGGACTTCGCTGGACTTCGACTGGGCCCGACTTCATCTCCCTCTCCGTCCAAAGAATTGTCTGTGCCCGTGCACCATACAGGCTCTTTGCAGGACCTGTGGAGCATCAAGGACAACTGAAGTTATCTCCCTTCGGGTGAAGGAGTCACTCCCCTGCATTCGCAGGCACCGTAACTGTTAGAACTGGGGATCTAGTTGGCAGAGGTAGGTACCTTTGTCCAAATAGGGACCATTGCTTCTAGTAATGGTAAGGGGGATACACTACTAAAATAACCCCTGCTCACCCCCTTGGAAGCTTGGCTCGAGCAGGCAGGCTTATCTCAGAGGCAGTGTGTAAAGCATTTGTGAACACATACAGTAACCCAGTGACAACACTACAGATGGACACCACACAGGTTGTAGTATAAAAATAAGTATTTTTATATAGACTTAACACAAGACCCAAAACGACAAAAATCCACAATACAATACGAAAAATATGACTGTCAAATGGTAGAAAATAGCTCAGTTCAATAAAGATGATAAATGCAACACTTTACTCTCAATGTACCTTTGGATGCGTAACGCAAAACAAACAAAAGGGTCGCAGGGAAGGTGATGCTTCGATTCCTTACACGCAGAAAGGAGGATGCGTCGGTTTCTTACTGCGGCCCGGTTCCGATGCGATGATGATCCGGTGCGATGTGAGAAAATGGCGTCTTGCTTACGGTGCGACAACGTTGACGGGATGCGTGCCCGCCCGACGGCCGTGCAGCGACTCAGCGATCTTCTGAGCCGCGACAGGCCCTGCGACACGCTTCTCCGGTGATGCGCCGGCGTCCCCTGTGGCGGCGGCACGCTTCTCCGGTGATGCGAGGCGCTTCGGTGATGCGATGGCGACAGCGGCAGCGGCGGCACGCTTACTCTGCGATGCGACGACAACTGCTGCGGCGGCACGCTTCTCCGGTGATGCGGGGCGCTTCGGTGATGCGACAGCGGCAGCGGCGGCACGCTTACTCTGCGATGCGACAACAGCTGCTGCGGCGGCGACACGCTTCCTCTTCGTTGCGTCGCGCTTCCAGCTCCCAGCGACACGCAGTCTCTCAGAAGGCCCAACAGCAGTAGGCACTTCAATTCCCAGCAAGGGAATTCAGGAGGGGAGCTGGGGGTGAAGTCTTGTATCCCTGAGACTTCAGGCAGGAGGCAAGCTCAATGTTCAAGCCCTTGGAGATCTTCTTCAAGATGATGAAAGCACACTCAGTCCTTTTCTCCTTTCTTTGGCAATAAAGTAACCACTGCAGGCCAACCCCAACAACACGCAGCATAGGGGTAGTCTCCTCCTTCAGCTTCCTGGTTCTTCTCCTCAGCAAAGGTTCGTCTTGATTCCCAGAAGTGATCTAAAATCTTGGGGTCTGGGTCCCAATATTTATACTAGCAAATCCTTTGTCCTCTGAAGGCAGAGGGTCCTGTACCTAGTCCAAACCAGTTCTGGGTGCATTCTGCCAGTGCACAACTTCTTCCTTTGTCAGTGTGGGCCAGGGTCATCAGACACACCACAGGAGGTGGAGCCAGCATTGTGGAAGGCAGGCACAGCCCTATTCAGGCCCAGGTGCTACTCCTCCCACCACTCCTACATGCAGATAGGTCTATTCAGCCCTAGTGCTGACTCACCCTGTCTCCTGGAGTCCCCCAGCCCCTGTCACTCACAAACCCAGACATACAATACACAAGCTAGCAGAGGCAGGCTGGATGGTTAGGCAAGAAAATACCTACTTTCTAAAAGTGGTATTTTCAAACACAGAATGTTAAAACCAACTTCACTAAAAGATGTATTTTATCATTCTGAGTTCAGGCATACTAAATTCGTTTTTCTACCATGTTCCCTGGGTCAGTTAGGATTATAAGATGTTATAATCAAACTGCCCATTCTGGCCTATGGGGACAGGTAGCCTTGCAATAGTGAAAAACGAAATTGGCTGTAATTCACTATCAGGACATGCCACACACATCAGGGCATGTCCTACCTCTTACATACAATGCACCCTGCCCGCAGGCCTACTTTAGGGGTGACTAACATGCAGAAAAGGGAAGGTTTGGGGACTGGTAAGTGGGTGCACTTACCAAGTCGACATGGCAGTACCAGACTGCACACAGGCTCTGCAATGGCAGGCCTGAGACACGCTTTCCAAGCTGCTCCGGTGGGTGGCACAACCAGTGCTGCAAGCCCACCAGCAGCATTTGATTTACAGGCCCTGGGCACACGCGGTGCACTGTACTAGGGTCTGACAGTAAATCAAATAAGCCAATCATGGAGTCACTAATCCATACATCAATTTATCATAGGGAGCACTTGCACTTTGGCACTGATTAGCAGTGGCAAAGTGCCCAAAGCATCTAAACCAGCAAAAACATGTCAACAACAGAGGAGGCATAGCGAAAAAATGGAAGGGAGACCCACGCCAATGGTACCAGGTCTAACACGTGTCCCCTCCAGCTGAAATGTGGGGAGAACTACCCTACCTCCTGGGAGTTCTCATCACTAAGGCGGAAAAATCTGGACAGACCATCAGCATTGGCGTGTTCTGTACCAGGGCGGTGTTCCACCGTAAAGTCCATCCCCTGTAGGGAAATGGACCACCTCAACAGCTTTGGATTCTCACCCCTCATCTGCATCAACCATCTGAGGGGCCTGTGGTCTGTCTGAACCCGGAAGTGAGTCCCAAACAGGTATGGTCTCAACTTCTTCAGCGCCCAGACCACAGCAAATGCCTCACGCTCAATAGCACTCCACCTCTGTTCCCGTGGAAGTAACCTCCTACTGATGAAGGCTACAGGTTGGTCTAGGCCCTCCTCATTTAACTGTGCCAGAACAGCCCCTACACCATGCTCTGAAGCGTCTGTTTGAACAACAAATTCTTTTGAGAAGTTGGGCGCCTGAAGCACGGGGGCCGTGCACATGGCAGTCTTCAAGGCGTCAAAAGCTCTCTGACAGGTGTCAGTCCAAATCACTCTCTTGGGCTGCTTCCTGGAAGTCAGCTCTGTCAAGGGTGCAACGATGCTGCCATACCCCTTGACAAATCTCCTGTAATACCCGGTGAGTCCTAGAAAGGCTCTCACCTCTGTCTGGGTCTTGGGGGTTCCCAAGCCAGAATGGTATCAATCTTGGGCTGTAGGGGCGCCACCTGGCCGCTCCCAACCTGGTGTCCCAAGTACACCACGGAACCCTGCCCGATCTGGCACTTACTCGCCTTGATCGTGAGGCCTGCCCTCCGCAGCGCCATCAACACTTCCCAGAGGTGGCGCAGATGTTCTTCCCAACTGGCGCTGAACACTGCGATGTCATCCAGGTAGGCGGCACTGAAATCTTCCAGTCCAACCAACACCTGGTTGACCAACCTCTGAAAGGTGGCAGGGGCATTCTTCATCCCAAAGGGCATAACCCGGAATTGGTAGTGCCCATCTGGTGTGGAGAATGCTGACCTCTCTTTGGCCCCATCAGTCAAGGCGATCTGCCAGTACCCAGATGTTAAGTCAAACGTGCTGAGGTACCGGGCAGCCCCTAACCGATCAATGAGCTCATCAGCTCTGGGGATGGGGTGCGCGTCAGTCCTGGTGACTGAATTGAGTCCTCGGTAGTCCACACAGAACCGGAGTTCGGGCGTGGCACCAGGCGCGGCAGCCTTTGGGACCAAGACCACTGGGCTGGCCCAAGGGCTGTGAGAGGACTCAATCACCCCCAATGCAAACATCTTGGAGACCTCCTCCTTGATGCAAGCTCTCACCCTGTCAGTCACTCTGTAAGCCTTGTGCTTGACAGGAGGACTGTCCCCAGTGTCCACATCATGGACGCACCAATCAGTGACACTAGGAGTCAGGGAAAACAGGTCAGGAAACTGTCCCAACAGTTGGCGACAGTCTTCCTGCTGCTCAGGTGTCAGGGAGTTAGAGAGGTTCACACCCTCCACTGACCCATCTTGCTCTGTTGCAGACAGGAGGTCAGGAAGAGGTTCTGTCTCCTCTTCCATTCCATCATCTGTTGCTAGGAGCATGCCCACTTCGGACCTCTCAAAATGGGGCTTTAGGCGGTTGACATGTAGGACCCGCAAAGGGTTCCTGGGAGATCGCAAGTCCACCAGGTAGGTGACCTCACTCTTGCGCTCCACCACCTCAAATGGTCCGGTCCACTTATCCTGGAGCGCGCAAGGCTCCACGGGGGCCATGACCCACACTTTCTGCCCAGGCTGAAACTCGATCAGAGTGGCATTCTGATCATACCACCGTTTCATCTCCTCCTGGCTGGCTTCCAGATTCGCCTCAGCGAGTTGTCTGAATCGCCTAGTCTGGTTTCTAAAGGCCAGCATGTAGCTAAATACATCCTGGGGAGGTTTACTGGGAGCTTTCTCCCAGCCTTCTTTCACCAGACTCAGAGGTCCTCTTACCGGGTGACCATAGAGCAGTTCAAAGGGACTGAACCCTAAGGACTTCTGTGGCACCTCACGGTAAGCAAACAAAAGGCATGGCAAGAGGACGTCCCACTTACGCCTCATGGGTTCTTCCAGACCCATAATCATGCCCTTCAGGGTCCGGTTGAATCTCTCAACCAGCCCATTACCTTGGGGGTGGTAAGGAGTGGTGAACTTGTACGTTACACCGCACTCCTGCCACAGGGACTTCATATACTTGGAAATGAAGTTTGTACCACGGTCAGACACCACCTCCTTGGGGAACCCCACGCGGGAGAAAATCCCCATCAGTGCACGTCCCACCACGGGGGCCGTCACTGTCCGAAGAGGGATGGCTTCCGGGTACCGGGTGGCATGGTCCACCAAGACCAGGATGAACCTGTTGCCCATGGCTGTCTTGGGGTCCAGTGGCCCCACAATGTCAATACCCACCCGTTCAAAGGGGGTGCTGACCACAGGGAAAGGCTGGAGGGGAGCCTTGTGCTTCCTCCCACTTTTTCCACTTGCCTGGCAAGTCTGACATGTCCTGCAATGAGTGTCTGAACTCTTGCGCATCTGGGGCCAATAAAAGTGGGTGACAAGCCTTTCAAAGGTCTTGCCCTGCCCCAGATGTCCTGCTAAAGGCACATCATGAGCCAAACCCAGTAGGAAGGCTCTGAAGCGCTGGGGTACCACCAGCACACGGGCTGACCCAGGCTCAGCAACCTTAGGCTCGCTATACAGGAGACCATTCTCCCAGTAGATCCAATGTGATCCAGACTGATCACCTGCTGCCTGGTTTGTGGCCTGTTGCCGCAAACCCACAAGAGAAGGGCACTTGTTCTGCTCCTCGCAGAACTCCTCCCTGGAGGGTCCTCCTTCTTGCTGCCAATGGGTCAGCTCAGGCAGGTCCCCCAGTTCGGCCACTTGCTCCCCTGTAGGTTCCAGAGCATCCCCCTCAGGTTCTGCTTCCTCCTGGACCGTGGGAACTACGGGGGCCGGTTTCCCGCGCCCCCTGCCTCTTCTCTTCAAGGCAGGCACCTGGGCCACCCTCTCAGGCTCCAGGTCCTCTTGAACACCTCTACTGGCTGCCATAGACCGAGTGGTCGCGCACGCCCACTCAGGCAGACCCAACATCTCTAGATGAGACCTTCTCTCCACCTCTGCCCAAGGTGAACTTTCTAAATCGTTGCCCAACAGACAGTCTACAGGCATGGCTGGCCTCACAGCTACTTGAAAGGTACCTGAGACCCCCCCACTCAAAGGGAACCTGAGCCACTCTGCAGTGGCTCTCTGAGTTGTCCGCGGCAACTACTGGGCAGAATGCATTGGGGATCACCTGCTCTTCAGACACCAGCCGACAACTGACAGCTGTCACACTGGCTCCGGTGTCTCTCAGAGCCTCCACCCTTTGGCCATTGATGGTCACCCACTGCCTGTATTTTTTAGTGTTATCAGGCAGTTGGGTCCTGGGGACCATCTCACTGTCTCCTAAAGAGACCAAGGACATCGCTACGGGACCCCACCCACCTTGGGCACCCATCTCCTCCCCCAGGGCTACACTAGCCACCTGCCGGGGTGGTGCACCAGTGGGTGCTGTCTTCCCATACAAGGGACATTTAGAATCATAGGAGCAGTGGCCCACTTGACCACACTTAAAGCAGTTCCTGGGCCCCCTGTGAACAGGCTTATCTGTCGGGGCCCCTGGCTTCTTCTCAGGGGGAGGCTGGGAACCTTTCCCTTGGTTCCCTTGGGGATTACTTTGGGGCCCTTTCTGGAACTCCCTCTGTTTACCCTTGTCCCCCCCACTCCTCTGCTGGGGACCCTGCCCACCTTTGGCGGAGTCTCCCACGTGACCCTTGTGGACCCGGGTGCTCACCCAGCGGTCCGCCTCCTCAGCAAGCTTCCTAGGGTTAGTCAGCCTACTATCAATAAGGTGCTGGCGTAGCTCTGGAAAACAATTTCCTGACAAGTGCTCCCATGCAATCAAATCAAAGAGCGCGTCAAAATCATTCACTTTGCTACCCTTCACCCAACCATCCAATGCTCTGCAAAAAAAAGTCACATATTCCACCCAAGTACTGGACTCCAACTTTTTGCAATTTCTAAACCTCTGCCTATACAGTTCAGGAGTCAACCCATACCTAGACATCAATGCTTCCTTCATATGGCTATAAGAATTGTGGACTTCAGAGGGCAAGTCTAACAAGGTATCCCTCCCCTCACTAAGGAACCGTCCCCACAACCCCGCTCCCCAATCCTTCTCAGGGACCCGGTGGGAGGACATAGCTACCTCATAGGCCTTGAACCACTGACCAATATCATCATTCTTATAAAACTCTTTCACCACATCTTTAGGTATATACACCCTGGCTTCAACAGGCATGGACGGTGTGCTGCCACCAGAGGGAGTAATCTCTAAGCTCCTAGCTTTCAACTCCAACTCCCTCAAACTTCTCTCATGCTCCATTTGCATCCTCTTTTCCTCTAGGGCCAATTTCTTAATTTCCAATTCCAACTGCCCACCCATCTTAAGCTTGGTCAGCTCCATTTCATGCATCCTACTTCTCTCCCTGTCCTCCAGCTCTCCTGGGGACAGGCCCTTGGAAGAAACACTGCTACCTGCTGGGGAAGGTGCTTTCCTCCCCCTGGACCCAATGGCCCATCTAGCTGCCCTTCTGCATTCTCAGCCCCCTCCTCATGCTCTTCCACATGCTCAGGGGTACTTCTTGCTTCCACCCAGGCCCTCAGCGCCTTTTGGTACTCATCCTTCTTGGTGAGACCTGTAGTAGCAACTTTCAATTTCCTGCAGAAGTACTTTAGCAGTTTCACATTGTAACTTTCCAGCTTTTCTTCTTCAAAATCTAAATCCACAGATGCGATGGATGCTGTTTTGCTCATGGTGACTAAACTTGGCAGTTCTTGGCAAAAAATAGAAATCCCAGGAAAAACAATCTACCAGAAATGTATGTGGTTGCGTTTGGTCTGCACTCACTAGTAGTGTACACCAATTACTGTATATGAGTCACAAATGCAAGTCCAGAATCCTCACCGCTGACCACCAATGTTAGAACTGGGGGTCTCTAGTTGGCAGAGGTAGGTACCTTTGTCCAAATAGGGACCCTTGCTTCTAGTCAGGGTAAGGGGGATACACTACTAAAATAACCCCTGCTCACCCCCTTGGTAGCTTGGCACGAGCAGGCAGGCTTATCTCAGAGGCAGTGTGTAAAGCATTTGTGAACACATACAGTAACCCAGTGACAACACTACAGATGGACACCACACAGGTTGTAGTATAAAAATAAGTATTTTTATATAGACTTAACACAAGACCCAAAACGACAAAAATCCACAATACAATACGAAAAATATGACTGTCAAATGGTAGAAAATAGCTCAGTTCAATAAAGATGATAAATGCGACACTTTACTCTCAATGTACCTTTGGATGCGTAACGCAAAACAAACAAAAGGGTCGCAGGGAAGGTGATGCTTCGATTCCTTACACGCAGAAAGGAGGATGCGTCGGTTTCTTACTGCGGCCCGGTTCCGATGCGATGATGATCCGGTGCGATGCGAGAAAATGGCGTCTTGCTTACGGTGCGACAACGTAGACGGGATGCGTGCACGCCCGACGGCCGTGCGGCGACTCGGCGATCTTCTGAGCCGCGACAGGCCCTGCGACACGCTTCTCCGGTGATGCGCCGGCGTCCTCTGTGGCGGCGGCACGCTTCTCCGGTGATGCGAGGCGCTTCGGTGATGCGATGGCGACAGCGGCAGCGGCGGCACGCTTACTCCGCGATGCGACGACAACTGCTGCGGCGGCACGCTTCTCCGGTGATGCGGGGCGCTTCGGTGATGCAACAGCGGCAGCGGCGGCACGCTTACTCTGCGATGCGACGACAGCTGCTGCGGCGGCGACACGCTTCCTCTTCGTTGCGTCGCGCTTCCAGCTCCCAGCGACACGCAGTCTCTCAGAAGGCCCAACAGCAGTAGGCACTTCAATTCCCAGCAAGGGAATTCAGGAGGGGAGCTGGGGGTGAAGTCTTGTATCCCTGAGACTTCAGGCAGGAGGCAAGCTCAATGTTCAAGCCCTTGGAGATCTTCTTCAAGATGATGAAAGCACACTCAGTCCTTTTCTCCTTTCTTTGGCAATAAAGTAACCACTGCAGGCCAACCCCAACAACACGCAGCATAGGGGTAGTCTCCTCCTTCAGCTTCCTGGTTCTTCTCCTCAGCAAAGATTCGTCTTGATTCCCAGAAGTGATCTAAAGACTTGGGGTCTGGGTCCCAATATTTATACTAGCAAATCCTTTGTCCTCTGAAGGCAGAGGGCCCTGTACCTAGTCCAAACCAGTTCTGGGTGCATTCTGCCAGTGCACAACTTCTTCCTTTGTCAGTGTGGGCCAGGGACATCAGACGCACCACAGGAGGTGGAGCCAGCATTGTGGAAGGCAGGCACAGCCCTATTCAGGCCCAGGTGCTACTCCTCCCACCACTCCTACATGCAGATAGGTCTATTCAGCCTAGTGCTGACTCACCCTGTCTCCTGGAGTCCCCCAGCCCCTGTCACTCACAAAACCAGACATACAATACACAAGCTAGCAGAGGCAGGCTGGATGGTTAGGCAAGAAAATACCTACTTTCTAAAAGTGGTATTTTCAAACACAGAATGTTAAAACCAACTTCACTAAAAGATGTATTTTATCATTCTGAGTTCAGGCATACTAAATTCGTTTTTCTACCATGTTCCCTGGGTCAGTTAGGATTATAAGATGTTATAATCAAACTGCCCATTCTGGCCTATGGGGACAGGTAGCCTTGCAATAGTGAAAAACGAAATTGGCTGTAATTCACTATCAGGACATGCCACACACATCAGGGCATGTCCTACCTCTTACATACAATGCACCCTGCCCGCAGGCCTACTTTAGGGGTGACTAACATGCAGAAAAGGGAAGGTTTGGGGACTGGTAAGTGGGTGCACTTACCAAGTCGACATGGCAGTACCAGACTGCACACAGGCTCTGCAATGGCAGGCCTGAGACACGCTTTCCAAGCTGCTCCGGTGGGTGGCACAACCAGTGCTGCAAGCCCACCAGCAGCATTTGATTTACAGGCCCTGGGCACACGCGGTGCACTGTACTAGGGTCTGACAGTAAATCAAATAAGCCAATCATGGAGTCACTAATCCATACATCAATTTATCATAGGGAGCACTTGCACTTTGGCACTGATTAGCAGTGGCAAAGTGCCCAAAGCATCTAAACCAGCAAAAACATGTCAACAACAGAGGAGGCATAGCGAAAAAATGGAAGGGAGACCCACGCCAATGGTACCAGGTCTAACACGTGTCCCCTCCAGCTGAAATGTGGGGAGAACTACCCTACCTCCTGGGAGTTCTCATCACTAAGGCGGAAAAATCTGGACAGACCATCAGCATTGGCGTGTTCTGTACCAGGGCGGTGTTCCACCGTAAAGTCCATCCCCTGTAGGGAAATGGACCACCTCAACAGCTTTGGATTCTCACCCCTCATCTGCATCAACCATCTGAGGGGCCTGTGGTCTGTCTGAACCCGGAAGTGAGTCCCAAACAGGTATGGTCTCAACTTCTTCAGCGCCCAGACCACAGCAAATGCCTCACGCTCAATAGCACTCCACCTCTGTTCCCGTGGAAGTAACCTCCTACTGATGAAGGCTACAGGTTGGTCTAGGCCCTCCTCATTTAACTGTGCCAGAACAGCCCCTACACCATGCTCTGAAGCGTCTGTTTGAACAACAAATTCTTTTGAGAAGTTGGGCGCCTGAAGCACGGGGGCCGTGCACATGGCAGTCTTCAAGGCGTCAAAAGCTCTCTGACAGGTGTCAGTCCAAATCACTCTCTTGGGCTGCTTCCTGGAAGTCAGCTCTGTCAAGGGTGCAACGATGCTGCCATACCCCTTGACAAATCTCCTGTAATACCCGGTGAGTCCTAGAAAGGCTCTCACCTCTGTCTGGGTCTTGGGGGGTTCCCAAGCCAGAATGACATCAATCTTGGGCTGTAGGGGCGCCACCTGGCCGCTCCCAACCTGGTGTCCCAAGTACACCACGGAACCCTGCCCGATCTGGCACTTACTCGCCTTGATCGTGAGGCCTGCCCTCCGCAGCGCCATCAACACTTCCCAGAGGTGGCGCAGATGTTCTTCCCAACTGGCGCTGAACACTGCGATGTCATCCAGGTAGGCGGCACTGAAATCTTCCAGTCCAACCAACACCTGGTTGACCAACCTCTGAAAGGTGGCAGGGGCATTCTTCATCCCAAAGGGCATAACCCGGAATTGGTAGTGCCCATCTGGTGTGGAGAATGCTGACCTCTCTTTGGCCCCATCAGTCAAGGCGATCTGCCAGTACCCAGATGTTAAGTCAAACGTGCTGAGGTACCGGGCAGCCCCTAACCGATCAATGAGCTCATCAGCTCTGGGGATGGGGTGCGCGTCAGTCCTGGTGACTGAATTGAGTCCTCGGTAGTCCACACAGAACCGGAGTTCGGGCGTGGCACCAGGCGCGGCAGCCTTTGGGACCAAGACCACTGGGCTGGCCCAAGGGCTGTGAGAGGACTCAATCACCCCCAATGCAAACATCTTGGAGACCTCCTCCTTGATGCAAGCTCTCACCCTGTCAGTCACTCTGTAAGCCTTGTGCTTGACAGGAGGACTGTCCCCAGTGTCCACATCATGGACGCACCAATCAGTGACACTAGGAGTCAGGGAAAACAGGTCAGGAAACTGTCCCAACAGTTGGCGACAGTCTTCCTGCTGCTCAGGTGTCAGGGAGTTAGAGAGGTTCACACCCTCCACTGACCCATCTTGCTCTGTTGCAGACAGGAGGTCAGGAAGAGGTTCTGTCTCCTCTTCCATTCCATCATCTGTTGCTAGGAGCATGCCCACTTCGGACCTCTCAAAATGGGGCTTTAGGCGGTTGACATGTAGGACCCGCAAAGGGTTCCTGGGAGATCGCAAGTCCACCAGGTAGGTGACCTCACTCTTGCGCTCCACCACCTCAAATGGTCCGGTCCACTTATCCTGGAGCGCGCAAGGCTCCACGGGGGCCATGACCCACACTTTCTGCCCAGGCTGAAACTCGATCAGAGTGGCATTCTGATCATACCACCGTTTCATCTCCTCCTGGCTGGCTTCCAGATTCGCCTCAGCGAGTTGTCTGAATCGCCTAGTCTGGTTTCTAAAGGCCAGCATGTAGCTAAATACATCCTGGGGAGGTTTACTGGGAGCTTTCTCCCAGCCTTCTTTCACCAGACTCAGAGGTCCTCTTACCGGGTGACCATAGAGCAGTTCAAAGGGACTGAACCCTAAGGACTTCTGTGGCACCTCACGGTAAGCAAACAAAAGGCATGGCAAGAGGACGTCCCACTTACGCCTCATGGGTTCTTCCAGACCCATAATCATGCCCTTCAGGGTCCGGTTGAATCTCTCAACCAGCCCATTACCTTGGGGGTGGTAAGGAGTGGTGAACTTGTACGTTACACCGCACTCCTGCCACAGGGACTTCATATACTTGGAAATGAAGTTTGTACCACGGTCAGACACCACCTCCTTGGGGAACCCCACGCGGGAGAAAATCCCCATCAGTGCACGTCCCACCACGGGGGCCGTCACTGTCCGAAGAGGGATGGCTTCCGGGTACCGGGTGGCATGGTCCACCAAGACCAGGATGAACCTGTTGCCCATGGCTGTCTTGGGGTCCAGTGGCCCCACAATGTCAATACCCACCCGTTCAAAGGGGGTGCTGACCACAGGGAAAGGCTGGAGGGGAGCCTTGTGCTTCCTCCCACTTTTTCCACTTGCCTGGCAAGTCTGACATGTCCTGCAATGAGTGTCTGAACTCTTGCGCATCTGGGGCCAATAAAAGTGGGTGACAAGCCTTTCAAAGGTCTTGCCCTGCCCCAGATGTCCTGCTAAAGGCACATCATGAGCCAAACCCAGTAGGAAGGCTCTGAAGCGCTGGGGTACCACCAGCACACGGGCTGACCCAGGCTCAGCAACCTTAGGCTCGCTATACAGGAGACCATTCTCCCAGTAGATCCAATGTGATCCAGACTGATCACCTGCTGCCTGGTTTGTGGCCTGTTGCCGCAAACCCACAAGAGAAGGGCACTTGTTCTGCTCCTCGCAGAACTCCTCCCTGGAGGGTCCTCCTTCTTGCTGCCAATGGGTCAGCTCAGGCAGGTCCCCCAGTTCGGCCACTTGCTCCCCTGTAGGTTCCAGAGCATCCCCCTCAGGTTCTGCTTCCTCCTGGACCGTGGGAACTACGGGGGCCTGTTTCCCGTGCCCCCTGCCTCTTCTCTTCAAGGCAGGCACCTGGGCCACCCTCTCAGGCTCCAGGTCCTCTTGAACACCTCTACTGGCTGCCATAGACCGAGTGGTCGCGCACGACCCAACATCTCTAGATGAGACCTTCTCTCCACCTCTGCCCAAGGTGAACTTTCTAAATCGTTGCCCAACAGACAGTCTACAGGCATGGCTGGCCTCACAGCTACTTGAAAGGTACCTGAGACCCCCCCACTCAAAGGGAACCTGAGCCACTCTGCAGTGGCTCTCTGAGTTGTCCGCGGCAACTACTGGGCAGAATGCATTGGGGATCACCTGCTCTTCAGACACCAGCCGACAACTGACAGCTGTCACACTGGCTCCGGTGTCTCTCAGAGCCTCCACCCTTTGGCCATTGATGGTCACCCACTGCCTGTATTTTTTAGTGTTATCAGGCAGTTGGGTCCTGGGGACCATCTCACTGTCTCCTAAAGAGACCAAGGACATCGCTACGGGACCCCACCCACCTTGGGCACCCATCTCCTCCCCCAGGGCTACACTAGCCACCTGCCGGGGTGGTGCACCAGTGGGTGCTGTCTTCCCATACAAGGGACATTTAGAATCATAGGAGCAGTGGCCCACTTGACCACACTTAAAGCAGTTCCTGGGCCCCCTGTGAACAGGCTTATCTGTCGGGGCCCCTGGCTTCTTCTCAGGGGGAGGCTGGGAACCTTTCCCTTGGTTCCCTTGGGGATTACTTTGGGGCCCTTTCTGGAACTCCCTCTGTTTACCCTTGTCCCCCCACTCCTCTGCTGGGGACCCTGCCCACCTTTGGCGGAGTCTCCCACGTGACCCTTGTGGACCCGGGTGCTCACCCAGCGGTCCGCCTCTTCAGCAAGCTTCCTAGGGTTAGTCAGCCTACTATCAATAAGGTGCTGGCGTAGCTCGGGAAAACAATTTCCTGACAAGTGCTCCCATGCAATCAAATCAAAGAGCGCGTCAAAATCATTCACTTTGCTACCCTTCACCCAACCATCCAAAGCTCTGCAGAAAAAGGTCACATATTCCACCCAAGTACTTGACTCCAACTTTTTGCAATTTCTGAACCTCTGCCTATACAGTTCAGGAGTCAACCCATACCTAGACATCAATGCTTCCTTCATATGGCTATAAGAATTGTGAACTTCAGAGGGCAAGTCTAACAAGGTATCCCTCCCATCACTAAGGAACCGTCCCCACAACCCCGCTCCCCAATCCTTCTCAGGGACCAGGTGGGAGGACATAGCTACCTCATAGGCCTTGAACCACTGACCAATATCATCATTCTTATACAACTCTTTCACCACATCTTTAGATATTTACACCCTGGCTTCAACAGACATGGACGGTGTGCTGCCACCAGAGGGAGTAATCTCTAAGCTCCTAGCTTTCAACTCCAACTCCCTCAAACTTCTCTCATGCTCCATTTGCATCCTCTTTTCCTCTAGGGCCAATTTCTTAATTTCCAATTCCAACTGCCCACCCATCTTAAGCTTGGTCAGCTCCATTTCATGCATCCTACTTCTCTCCCTGTCCTCCAGCTCTCCTGGGGACAGGCCCTTGGAAGAAACACTGCTACCTGCTGGGGAAGGTGCTTTCCTCCCCCTGGACCCAATGGCCCATCTAGCTGCCCTTCTGCATTCTCAGCCCCCTCCTCATGCTCTTCCACATGCTCAGGGGTACTTCTTGCTTCCACCCAGGCCCTCAGCGCCTTTTGGTACTCATCCTTCTTGGTGAGACCTGTAGTAGCAACTTTCAATTTCCTGCAGAAGTACTTTAGCAGTTTCACATTGTAACTTTCCAGCTTTTCTTCTTCAAAATCTAAATCCACAGATGCGATGGATGCTGTTTTGCTCATGGTGACTAAACTTGGCAGTTCTTGGCAAAAAATAGAAATCCCAGGAAAAACAATCTACCAGAAATGTATGTGGTTGCGTTTGGTCTGCACTCACTAGTAGTGTACACCAATTACTGTATATGAGTCACAAATGCAAGTCCAGAATCCTCACCGCTGACCACCAATGTTAGAACTGGGGGTCTCTAGTTGGCAGAGGTAGGTACCTTTGTCCAAATAGGGACCCTTGCTTCTAGTCAGGGTAAGGGGGATACACTACTAAAATAACCCCTGCTCACCCCCTTGGTAGCTTGGCACGAGCAGGCAGGCTTATCTCAGAGGCAGTGTGTAAAGCATTTGTGAACACATACAGTAACCCAGTGACAACACTACAGATGGACCCCACACAGGTTGTAGTATAAAAATAAGTATTTTTATATAGACTTAACACAAGACCCAAAACGACAAAAATCCACAATACACTACGAAAAATATGACTGTCAAATGGTAGAAAATAGCTCAGTTCAATAAAGATGATAAATGCGACACTTTACTCTCAATGTACCTTTGGATGCGTAACGCAAAACAAACAAAAGGGTCGCAGGGAAGGTGATGCTTCGATTCCTTACACGCAGAAAGGAGGATGCGTCGGTTTCTTACTGCGGCCCGGTTCCGATGCGATGATGATCCCGTGCGATGTGAGAAAATGGCGTCTTGCTCACGGTGCGACAACGTTGACGGGATGCGTGCACGCCTGACGGCCGTGCGGCGAGTCAGCGATCTTCTGCGACACGCTTCTTCGGTGATGCGTCGGCGTCCTCTGTGGCGGCGGCACACTTCTCCGGTGATGCGAGGTGCTTCGGTGATGCGATGGCAACAGCAGCGGCTCGCTTACTCCGCGATGCGACGACAACTGCTGCGGCGGCACGCTTCTCCGGTGATGCGGGGCGCTTCGGTGATGCAACAGCGGCAGCGGCGGCACGCTTACTCTGCGATGCGACGACAGCTGCTGCGGCGGCGACACGCTTCCTCTTCGTTGCGTCGCGCTTCCAGCTCCCAGCGACACGCAGTCTCTCAGAAGGCCCAACAGCAGTAGGCACTTCAATTCCCAGCAAGGGAATTCAGGAGGGGAGCTGGGGGTGAAGTCTTGTATCCCTGAGACTTCAGGCAGGAGGCAAGCTCAATGTTCAAGCCCTTGGAGATCTTCTTCAAGATGATGAAAGCACACTCAGTCCTTTTCTCCTTTCTTTGGCAATAAAGTAACCACTGCAGGCCAAGCCCAACAACACGCAGCATAGGGGTAGTCTCCTCCTTCAGCTTCCTGGTTCTTCTCCTCAGCAAAGGTTCGTCTTGATTCCCAGAAGTGATCCAAAATCTTGGGGTCTGGGCCCCAATATTTATACTAGCAAATCCTTTGTCCTCTGAAGGCAGAGGGTCCTGTACCTAGTCCAAACCAGTTCTGGGTGCATTCAGCCAGTGCACACCTTCTTCCTTTGTCAATGTGGGCCAGGGACATTAGACGCACCACAGGAGGTGGAGCCAGCATTGTGGAAGGCAGGCACAGCCCTATTCAGGCCCAGGTGCTACTCCTCCCACCACTCTACATGCAGATAGGTCTATTCAGCCTAGTGCTGACTCACCCTGTCTCCTGGAGTCCCCCAGCCCCTGTCACTCACAAAACCAGACATACAATACACAAGCTAGCAGAGGCAGGCTGGATGGTTAGGCAAGAAAATACCTACTTTCTAAAAGTGGTATTTTCAAACACAGAATGTTAAAACCAACTTCACTAAAAGATGTATTTTATCATTCTGAGTTCAGGCATACTAAATTCGTTTTTCTACCATGTTCCCTGGGTCAGTTAGGATTATAAGATGTTATAATCAAACTGCCCATTCTGGCCTATGGGGACAGGTAGCCTTGCAATAGTGAAAAACGAAATTGGCTGTAATTCACTATCAGGACATGCCACACACATCAGGGCATGTCCTACCTCTTACATACAATGCACCCTGCCCGCAGGCCTACTTTAGGGGTGACTAACATGCAGAAAAGGGAAGGTTTGGGGACTGGTAAGTGGGTGCACTTACCAAGTCGACATGGCAGTACCAGACTGCACACAGGCTCTGCAATGGCAGGCCTGAGACACGCTTTCCAAGCTGCTCCGGTGGGTGGCACAACCAGTGCTGCAAGCCCACCAGCAGCATTTGATTTACAGGCCCTGGGCACACGCGGTGCACTGTACTAGGGTCTGACAGTAAATCAAATAAGCCAATCATGGAGTCACTAATCCATACATCAATTTATCATAGGGAGCACTTGCACTTTGGCACTGATTAGCAGTGGCAAAGTGCCCAAAGCATCTACACCAGCAAAAACATGTCAACAACAGAGGAGGCATAGCGAAAAAATGGAAGGGAGACACACGCCAATGGTACCAGGTCTAACAGTAACGCAACTGACCAGTCTGCTGATCCTGAGCTCCTGCGGACTTCGAAGGCTCCAGCAACACAGGAGGTGGGTTCCTATGTTCATTGAGACCGAGCTGCCCTCTCACTAAGTTTGTGGCCAGTATCCCTTGTGGGGACCACATAACCCGAACCCCTATGCACTGCATACTTTTGCAAGTGCATATGCTTTTTGATGTTCCCCAACAAAGTGCATTGAGCTATCAATAGGCCCAACCTCTGCGCATATCTCATACAAAGAACTTTGGTCTCCTTAAGCTCTGTGCCCTGCAAGCTGTTACTTTGTGAAACAGCTAGAGGTCCCCTCGCGACTCCTGTGCCTTCGGCCTGTGGGTCCATTTGAGGGGCAACACTGCTTTTCGTGGGCTCCCCTGGTTGCTCCAGGCTTGCCCTGACTTCCCTCACTGTGATAAGTCCCCTGGTCCTTGTTGGGCCAGACCGTGACCTTCTTTGACCTTCTTCATAGGTTGCCACTGCCAAGGCTTGTTGGTGCTCCCGCCAGACACCGACCCCTCAGCACTTGCCATCCTTTGTGGGACAGCTCGTATCCGGCTCCTGGTCATCCCCAACGTCTCATGGTCCCTGCAGCTGTAGAGTCAAGGTCTCCATCTTCACACCTGAAGCACCCGACATCGTTGGGCATTAGTCTACCGAGCCCCTGGTCACTCCTGAGTAACCCAGACTCTGTACCCTCTGCTTTCAGGTTCCTTCCATCAAAAATCCACCTGTGGGTTCCAACGGACACTTTTCTAATTTCCAGCAGTGGCATTTCTTTGAAGGCTCCCATTGAGAACGACAGTGGTTTCCGACGCCACTTCGACCCTATGCACCCGGCTTCCCTGGGATAGGTTACTCTGGTACTTTGGTATCCACGGGTGGGGTGGCTCTCCAACCATCTAAGTTCCAAAGGGTTTCTTCGTAATCCACTGGGAAGGGTCCTTAAACTGTAAAACTGCAACCGCGACTCTCCCATTGAATTGTTGTACGTAGCACACGGTCGTGTTCTCACATTGCACCCGTCCTCCGTGGGGTCCCTCCTTACTCACCTTGGGTGGTTCCTTGGGGTCCCAGTGATTCTACATCTTCTAGACACTGCCTTGACTCGAGTTGTGGTTCTTATACCATGATTTTAGTATATGGTTTTGTCTCCCCCTGGAGCCCACTGTGTATTAGTGCTACTTACGAGTGTTTCTGTGCTACATTATTGTGTGCTTTGTGTTTATCTGCATGTAGCAGATACTGTGAGGTATTTAAGGTGTGTTATAATAATAAATACATATTTTTATAACTACTGTGTGGTTCTCCTTTCATTTAACCAATACAATAAGGTTTCATTCGGGTAAAACAAGCTGCTTAACATTTCTTCAAGACTAGGCCCGAAGGCTGCTCTCCACAGCTACCACTTGGATAGCTTTCTAGGTTATCTTTGACCTCTTAAATCCAGTGGCGGCTCCTCGAGGGAGTGCTGCGGGGCGGTGGGGCGGGGCGGGGGAGGGACTGGATGGGGGGTAGTAAACTCCAGCATACGGCCAAAAGGAGTTAAGTACATAAATAAATAAATAAAACGAATTACATTGCGCGCCGCAATGCCAAATCTGCGATGCGGCGCGCGCAATGTAATTCATTTTATTTATTTATTTATGTACTTAACTCCGTTTGGCCATATGCTGGAGTTTACTACCCCCCACCCAGCCCCTCCCCCGCCCCGCCCACCACCCCGCAGCACTCCCTCGAGGAGCCGCCAATGCTTAAATCACCATAAGGGTTGTTTGGACTGGTGAAAGGTGCCCACTTCAATTAGTGGACAGCATATACCAGGCCAACTTCTCACATCGACCCCATCAACTATTGTTGGGATCAGTCAGTCCGGGTCCTCTAGGTCGGTCAACACTACAAATTTGTTCTGAATTACAGGGGAAAGTAAGCCAGGTGTAGTGCCTGCTAAAGATGGTTTGTAAAAATAACCTGGGAGAAGTGGCCACATTTTAGTGTGACTGTGGTTGGAGGTCTTTTGCTGTTTCAGTATGGCCCTTACTAAAGATGTTCTGCGGAAGTGTATTACAATGCAATCCCCTTCGATGTTTTTGGCAGAACTGCCAACCCAACTCACTCTTCGCAGCGGTATGATTTCATTCATGTTCATGATATTGAACTGTTTGTTATGCAGCTCTCCCCAAGATTCGTTATGGTGTGCCTTGAGTGGAGGCACTCCCGCCAGTACCAAAACACAGGGACAGGCAGCTGGAGGCAGGTTCAGCACATCCTCATTGATTTTAAAACTAGTACCATTTGGGAAGCGGTGAGCAACACTAATGTTCTCACCAGGAAGTTTGTGAGTAAAATTAGATATAGGGTTTGATTTAGTTTTCAAGTTAGGGAGGACCATTCCATGCTGAGCTGTGTAAACATGCACTACTTGTTGAATCGTGTGCTATCAAGGTATTCGGGGGCTGCCGATCGATCAGTCATGTACAACTGTAAGGGTGTGGTGCTGTTGAGGGACTACCCTGCAAGCAGTGATCCCCAGTGGCTAAACTATGTGGGGCTAAACAACTTATCAAGGGATTATTCCTCCCAGCCATGACCCCAGCATCAACAGCCACTGCCTGTTTGCAAATCCTACTCATAAGAACCTCTAGATGTTCCAGGCATTCCAACATGGGTTTGAGTTTCTCTCCAATCAAATCACAAACCCTGGAATATAATACATTAATAAGGGACAACTCAATGTCAGATTTATCGGCTATGGCTTCAGTCTGGGTTTTTTGAGAAGACAAGGGTACCCCAATATGTGAACCTGGGGTGGCGAGATATCTAGGAAACAGTGGTTCAGGTGTGGCCTAAATGGTCCAAAGCGAGAAAGTGACCCAGCAGGGAACACTTGGTTCTAAGATTTTGAAATTAATTCATGAGGGAGCAAAGGAAAGATCAGAGGAAGGTCATGTAGGTCAGATAAATGATAGACATTTATTTTATTTTACAATTTTTTGTATAGTATTCAGGTGCTCACATACATTTAGGTGAAAGGAAGTGTGACATGCAGGGTGATAGTGAGGTTTAAAAAGGCATCGCATTGACAACAGTATAATAGAGCTCCACAGTTATTTTACAAGGAGTAATAGGAGTTCATGTTGTATGGTGGTCGACGGCGTTTCGAACCCAATAAGTGGGGTTCATCTTCAGGACAAGGGTGAGCAAGCTGAATTAGAAGAAAGGGAAAATCATCCTTGGCCCATCTAGTCTGTTAATGATGTGGGCAGCTGGTACTGATTTTTAAAATGGGCTGAAGGCGTAGATTAATGGCGCCAAAGAACTGAGTGGGAATGTCTGTCCAGGACTCGTGTTTGCTTATTTGGAGGGAACCCGGGATGGAAAGGCAGCTGGCCGGGATGATTGGTTTTGTATTTTTAGAAAACGAACTGCAGGGCCTTTAAATGGGAGCCTGGAGCTGTGCAGACGGGAGCGTCCTGCTTCTGCCTTTGCTGGCATCGAATGCCAGCAAAGGCAGAAGCAGGACGCTCTCATCTGCACAGCTCCAGGCTCCCATTTAAGGCCCTGCAGTTCGTTTTCTAAAAATACAAGGCTAATCATCCCGGCCAGCTGCCTTTCCATCCCGGGTTCCTCCAAATAAGCAAACACGAGTCCTGGACAGACATTCCCACTCGTTCTTTGGCGCCATTAGTTCACGCCTTCAGCCCATTTTAAAGATTAGTACCAGCTGCCCACATCATTAACAGGCCGAATGGGCTAAGGATGATTTTCCTTTCTTCTAATTCAGCTTGCTCACCCTTGTCCTGAAGATGAACCCCACTATTGGGTTCGAAGCCGCCGACTCGCCATACAACATGAACTCCTATTACTCCTTGTAAGCTAACTGTGGAGCTCATCATACTGTTGTCAATGCGATGCCTTGCACAACCTCACTATCACCCTGCATGTCACGCTTCCTTTCACCTAGATGTATGTGAGCACCTGAATACTATACAAAAAATTGTAAAATAAAATAAATGTCTATCATTATCTGACCTACATGACCTTCCTCTGATCTTTCCTTTGCTCCCTCATGAATTAATTTCAAAATCTTAGAACCAAGTGTTCCCTGCTGGGTCACTTTCTCGCTTTGGACCATTTAGGCCACACCTGAACCACTGTTTCCTAGATATATGGCTTCAGTCTGAGCATAAGACGATCGTGTGGTGTCAGCCGTCAGTGGTTGAACCACAGGTTTTTATGTGAGTTGTGGTTGTGGCTGTATCCAGGAAATTAAGTCACTTCGGGGTACACCAGTACGTGGGGGCTGCTTCTTTTCAGCACAGAGGGGCTTTCCTGGTGGTCTTTTGCATTTCGCAACTACAGTTGCTATGGGGGCAGTCAGAGGCTGGTGAGTCATGGGAGAATCGCATCCTGAGCAATCAGTATTGCCTGTAGGAAGTTCAGGATTGACCACAGTATGTAAAGGGTCACCCCATCTAGTACAGAAACAGGCATAAAATCACTGTAAAGCAGGGGTTGTGTCGCCTCTCATCCTAAGGACAGTCAACGCTCCCTTAATTCAATCTCATTAGTAACAATGTGGCCACCCTCTCCAGCATGCTGTCAATAGTGACGGTCTGACGTGTAACAGCGGGACCTGTTTGTTTCCCCATGGTAAGTTGGTTGTAAGTGCAAAAGTTCTCATCTCGTCTTATGGCTTGCATAGTTGAGAGAGGGGGACGCAGCTCAGCCTTGTCCGGCCACGCCCGTGCACGAGCCACGCACGTCCTGTGCTGCGGAAGGCCTAGCCAAAGAATATGGGCACCTCCAGGCGCAATAGGTCCTGGGGCTTGTGGTTCTGCCCCCCGCTGGTCTCTCTTGCGTCCCCTGGCTAATATACTAATATGCTGAAGATGTTTTGGTATTTTAGGTGGGAGGCATAGAGCGTAATGCTGCTTAGAGCAACTTGCTGGTGTTTGGTGAGGGGAGAGTAAAATCAACGGAGCGCTAGGTGGGTGGTTGATCCAGCGCACAATGCACACGCCTCTCCAGCACTTCAAGCACTATAATGCAGCACACCACCAATGGCTTCGGAAGTCCCGGTGCACCCTGCTGTCCCGGCGAGTGTTTCCCCGGTCGCGGCTTTCCATGGCAGCCCGATGGAGGGGGCTGTTGAAGAGTAGGGGGCCGCCAGACCGGGCTGGGTCACTGTCAGGGATCACTGGCGGTGGAGACTGGTAAATTCTTCGAGGGTGAGCTGGGAACATCGCAACAGCCTCCTCAGACCTGCTCACTCTGACTCCGCCCTCCGCCCTTCCGCTTCTGACGTTGGACACTGTCAGCAAGTTGTGCTCAGGCCGTCCAGTAATAGCAGCTGATTTCCTGTATTCCCAGCACTGGTTTGGCCCCTTGTGTCCTATTTTCCCTTTCAGATGGTATACTTTCTTAAAGGGAGTCAGGAGTGGTCTTAAAAGTGGATTTCATAGGATACGTGAGAGCCGGTAAACAGACATAATATCGATTTTTTAATATCAACATACAATAATATCGAGTTTAGTATATCGATAGTATTACATATCGATGTTGTGTATATCGATGTTAAAAATATCGATTTTTAGTGTTGTATAAAAAATCGAAGTTTGAAATATCGAATGTAAAAATATCGTTATGTCAAAATATCGTTATTGTAATATTTTAATGTGTTTTATGTTTGTTTTTGTGTAATAATAGTGCTATAAAAAAATAAAATTGTATAATATTTTTTAGGAGTGGGATGTTGGGTTTATAGGGGATAAGGGTGGGGAGTGTTTTAAAATATTTGATTAAAATGGTATTTTATTTGAAATTGAAATAATTAATTTCACAAATTTTTGTTTTAGGAGCGGGATGTTGGGTTTATAGGGGTTAAAGGTAGGGAGTGTTTTAAAAATTTTGAATTTAATTTTTAATAAATTCGAAACTTATTAATTTAATTTAGATTATTATTTTTTAGGAGCGGGTTGTGAGGTTTATAGGGGATAAGGGTGGGGAGTGTTTTAAAAATTTAGAATTAAAATTTTAATAAATTTGAAATTTAATAATTTAATTTGGAAAATTTGGTTTTAGAAACAGGATGTTGGGTTTATAGGGGATAAGGGTGTGTAGCATTTAAAACATTTCAAATAAAAATTTTAATAAATTCGAAATTTATTAATGTAATTTAGAATTTTTGTTAGGAGCGGGTTGTTAGGTAGGGGATAAGGGAGGGGAGTGTTTTACAAATTTTGAATTTAACTTTAAATAAATTTGAAATGTAATAATTTAATTTAAAAATTGTTTTTTATGGAGCGGAATGTTGGGTTTATAGGGGATAAGGGTGGGTAGTGTTTGAAAATAATTGTATCAATTTTTGAAAATTTTTAGACACTTAAAACATAATTTAGAAATTTATGTTCTAGGAGAGTAATGTTGGTTTTTTAGGGTATAGGGGTGAGGATTGTTTTACATTTTTTTTATAAAATGCAAAAAAAAAATTATAATAAAATATGGAATATAAATAGGAAATATTTTAAAAAAAAGATGTAATATAATTTGGAAATAGTTTTAATAAATCAAAATTTCTGAAAAAAAGATTGTCTTTTACAATAAATATTTTAAAATTGTATAAAAATATTTATTATAAATTTTTGTGGGTGGACACAAATTTTAAAATATATATATATATTATGGGGCCGATTCCGATTCGGGCCGGAAAACATACCAACCGACTCGGTACGGGAATGTAGTCCGACCGACACGTACCGGTGCTGCACGATCCGCGTAGTACGATGCAATGCATGTGAATTAAGACCGACTCGTACGGAACACAAGCCGAACGACCGAACCGCACGGAAACCAGCTATCTGGCTGGAAAACTACGCGAATCGAACCGACCGACACGCACCAGGAATGAACCCGACAGAAACGTACCCGCGAACTCCGACCCGCGCAGTACGATGCAATGCGTGTAAAACCAGACCGAGTCGCACGGAGCTCAAGCCGTACGACCGACACGCATACAAAACAGGGAGCCGAAGCAACCCAATACTCCGCGACCGACGCGTACGCCGCACATGAAACCCAGCAGAAACACAGCTTGAAAGACTCGGAGAAGCCCGCACGAGCCAACTGCAGCGTCCTACTCGGTCAGAAGAACGTCTCCTACATGCCTAAAAACTACAAAGGAAATATTTTTTAAAAAGGGCCAAACAAGCAATGACAAAGTCAATAAATACAGGGGGAAAAAACATGGAACAAAGACACACCCACAACTCCACCCATATAAAGGCCACAAATCCCTACCATGATCCTTTGCAAATTCAACTGACCTGCCAGCACAGAACACCATCAGACAGCAACCACAGACACACTCACAACTCATCCATCACACAAGCCACACACCATTAGCACCTCCCAAATAGCACCCTCACATACACCCAGCAAAACCTACACTCACCCACCCTCACTTGCACACTCACACACACATCAATCCCCACCACCACCCATCACCATGCCCCCAAAGAAGAATCCAAAGTTCCTAGACAGTGAATTGGAAGTCCTGGTAGATGAAATCCTCAGGGTAGAGCCACAGTTGTTTGGTACATTGGTCCAACAGACCCCCATGTCGCAGAAAACCAAGATGTGGGAGAGGATCGTCGACAGGGTGAACGCACAATCACCATGTTTGCGCACAAAGGAAGACATCCAGAACAGGTGGTATGATGTGCGCAGGAGGGTCAAGGACCTACTCAAGAAGGATTACGCCTTGAGTCATCGCACCGGCAGTGGCCCTCCTGCCAAACCAGTATACCTCAGGCCCTGGGAGGAGAAGGTGCGGGCCATCCTACCACCAGAGAGCGTACATGGACTATCAAACATCCCAGAGCCTGGTGAGTACACAACCAATATACCCAATATTGTGTGACAATACACACACATCACTGTCAAGGGGATAGTCAAACCATGCACCGTTAGCAAAGCCACAGTAACCAAAAGATAATCATCCCAAGATGTGTATGTTAGTTAGACAAACACAATACCTGCCATCTCATAGTGATATGTAACTGTGTCATGACATGTACAAACCTAACAACAAATAGAGCAAGGCAGTGGCACAAATCTAACCAACAAACACTGTCAGACATTTTGCCACCACTAGAACACCACCTCACAGGGAAGCTCACTGAAAGGAAGGAATTGTGTGTATGCTGGTGAAGTGAGTGTAGCCAATAGCATGATGGGAGTTGTAGTCACAGATATTGGTCACCCTCACAATTGGCCCATCAACACCACTCTGAACCATGCTCACATCACAGGGAGTGGAAAAGAACTGACAAGATGGCTGACACTGGGTACTGCTGTGGGGAGCACAAGGCCCTGCTGGGAACTGTGCACCAACCAACAGCAGGACACCACTGACTGACATCCTGAAAGCCAACTTGCACTCCCTGCAATGGAAGCACGTTCCATGGTGGGATATCTGGCTGGGTGGGAAGGAGGACTGACAGCTCTGACCATAGTTACCAGCAGCTTTTCTCACACACCCCCTTAACACAAACTCCACACAACTCACCTGGGAGAATGCATTGCCTCACACTCTAATTAAATATCCCACAAAGAACCACCACACTGGGTTATGCTGTTTGAAGCACAGGGACACTTTTGGGACTTGTAGCCAAACAAACGCCAGGACAACACTGTCAGCCATCCTGTCAGCACAGGCACACTACCCCACAGGGAAGCAGAGTAAAAAGGAAGGAAGTATGGGCATGCTGGGAAGGGGGTTGTAGGCAATAGCATGATGGGAGTGGTAGTCACAGCTCAACATCCCCCACCCACATGGCCCAGCAAGCTCACACTGAAGCATGCACACCTCACAGGGAGTGAAAAGCCACTTCAAAGATGTCTGACACTGGCCTCAGCTGTGGGGAGCACAAGGCCCTGCTGTGAACTGTGCACCAACAAACAACAGGACCACACTGTCAGCCATCTTGCCATTGCTGTCACACTCACACACAGTGAAGTCGACTCAAAAGGAAGGAAGTATGGGCATGCTGGGAAGGGGGGTGTAGGCAATAGCATGATGGGAGTGTCAGTCACAGCTCAACATCCCCCACCCACATGGCCCAGCAAGCTCACACTGAAGCATCCACACCTCACAGGGAGTGAAAAGCCACTTCAAAGATGTCTGACACTGGCCTCAGCTGTGGGGAGCACAAGGCCCTGCTGTGAACTGTGCACCAACAAACAACAGGACCACACTGTCAGCCATCTTGCCATTGCTGTCACACTCACACACAGTGAAGTCGACTCAAAAGGAAGGAAGTATGGGCATGCTGGGAAGGGGGTGTAGGCAACAGCATGATGGGAGTGGTAGTCACAGCTCAACATCCCCCACCCACATGGCCCAGCAAGCTCACACTGAAGCATGCACACCTCACAGGGAGTGAAAAGCCACTTCAAAGATGTCTGACACTGGCCTCAGCTGTGGGGAGCACAAGGCCCTGCTGTGAACTGTGCACCAACAAACAACAGGACCACACTGTCAGCCATCTTGCCATTGCTGTCACACTCACACACAGTGAAGTCGACTCAAAAGGAAGGAAGTATGGGCATGCTGGGAAGGGGGTGTAGGCAATAGCATGATGGGAGTGGTAGTCACAGCTCAACATCCCCCACCCACATGGCCCGGCAAGCTCACACTGAAGCATGCACACCTCACAGGGAGTGAAAAGCCACTTCTAAGATGTCTGACAATGGTGCTCTGTTGTGGGGAGTACCAGGCCCTGCTGGGAACTGTGCACCAACCAACAGCAGGACACCACTGCCTAACATCCTCTAAGCCAACTTGCACTCCCTGCAATGGAAGCACGTTCCATGGTGGGATATCTGGCTGGGTGGGAAGGAGGACTGACAGCTCTGACCATAGTTACCAGCAGCTTTTCTCACACACCCCCTTAACACAAACTCCACACAACTCACCTGGGAGAATGCAATGCCTCACACTCTAATTAAATATCCCACAAAGAACAACCACACTGGGTTATGCTGTGTGAAGCACAGGGACACTTTTGTGACTTGTAGCCAAACAAACGCCAGGACAACACTGTCAGCCATCCTGTCAGCACAGGCACACTACCCCACAGGGAAGCAGAGTCAAAAGGAAGGAAGTATGGGCATGCTGGGAAGGGGGTGTAGGCAATAGCATGATGGGAGTGGTAGTCACAGCTCAACATCCCCCACCCACATGGCCCAGCAAGCTCACACTGAAGCATGCACACCTCACAGGGAGTGAAAAGCCACTTCAAAGATGTCTGACAATGGTGCTCTGTTGTGGGGAGCACAAGGCCCTGCTGGGAACTGGGCACCAACCAACAGCAGGACACCACTGACTGACATCCTGAGAGTTAACCTGCACCCACTGCAAGGGTGGCATGCTTCATGGTGGGATAACTGGGCTGGGGGAGAAGGAGGTCCGGATGTCAACCAAATACCACCAATGCTGGTCATGCACACACCTCAACATTCACATTGAAATGCTTCAGGTTGGCAGGACAATGTGCTACACCAATATCAACCTCTGACTGTGACAACTTAGGACAATGCAATGTACAGGCCCGCATCCAGAGGTACAGTCACAACTGTCAGGTGTTTGAACCATTGATGCCTGTAGAAACATAACATACATTGTGTGTCTCTTCCAAAAACAGGTGATGATGGGGACACAGCAGCAGATGATGAGGAGTCCCTGTCCCAGGCTCCGGTGGCCCCTGAGCTCTCTGGTGTGGAACAGCCTCTGCCCTCCTCGGATGGCGAAGACCTACCTGGCACCTCTGGTGTGAGTCATCATGCACCACCAGCAGGACCACCATCTGCATCCCCTGCACCCACTCCTCCAACATCTGCCAACACACAGACCACCCCCGCCGACACGGACAGACCAAGGACACTGAATGACAACAGCACAGGGACCCCAGCCCACCGTGAAGCAACGGACAACAACCCCAGTACCAACCCCCAAGGGGGCCTAGGCTCACCTGTGCGTGCCACCGCAGGTCCCGCACGTGTGGCCAGGGGTGGTGGGAGGGGTGGTAGGCAGAGGTCGCTGTTTGCAGAGGGGTCTGGACTGCATGATGACCCACAACTGGTACGCATTGCTGATGCGTACCAGAATAGCACCGGAGAGGTCAGCCAGGTAGTGGGGATCCTCAAGGACATTCAACAGCAGCAGGCTGCCCATCATGCCCGCTTGGACTCCCACATGTCCCGTGTGGAGACACACATGTCTGGCATGGAGTCCAAGTGGGACACATTGGAAGAACTGACAGCGGTGCAGAGGGACATATTGACATGCCTCCGCCAGATTAGCACCAACATGTCCACACCTCCCTGTGTGCCCACAACATCTGGTGCCGCAACAACTGCAACTGCCACAGGGAGGGAGGATGACTCTGGTGGAGAGTCCTCTGCACCGCAGCGGCCTGCACGTGAGGGTCCCCCAGAAAGAAGAGGGGTCGTCCGAGGAAGGACAACTGAGAGGCCGATGGCCATGTACATCCCCCAGGAACCCAACACCTGTTCTGGAAATTCTCCTTTGTGTGCAAACTGTTCACCCTGTCGAATGCAACCCAACTCTCCCACATGACATGGGGAGTTTAAGTTGGACTAATGTATCAGATGACTGTGGACTTTACTCAGGACATTTCTGCTACCAACACTTCCAACTCATCTGGGAACTTTGGATTCCAATCCCAATGTACAGCACCCACCATCCTGTGCACTATCCTCACACATGTATGTAAATAAACTCACTAATACACCATACTTGCCTCTGTTGTGATTCCAACGTTGTTTTTGTCATGGAGATGATGATCTGCTAAATGACACTGTGCATGCTAACTGCTACAGCAAGTTCAACACCGTCATGTGAGTCATGGCGACGTGACACATATGAGGGAGACACACCACTAGGGCTACACAACACATACACACCAGGGCCATCTGACTCATCGCCTACACTGATGTTGCCAGGAAATACAGTGGAATGCACAGACACCACACCTATTCAGAGTCTGTGTTAACTAGCCCACAGGTGCAGTAAGCAAATGTCAGTCAGATGTGTGACCACAGACAACGCACATCCCAAAGTGAAGCACAGGTTTATTACACATTTGCAACATGTTGTTTCCACTACAGATGCAAGGTAATCCCACGTGGCAGTGGCCACACAGTCACCAAGTGTAGAAGAAATAAAGTCCAGGGGTGTGTGGCACATCACCTGTAGGGAAACGACTGCTTCCACCCTGGAAGTTGAATCATGGTGTCGGGGGATCCGAGTTGACCAAACAACTCTGAAAGTACCCTGTGAAGGACAGACATGACACACAGTCAAAAGCACTGAAGAACAGGACAGAACTGCAATACTCATGCCCAATACATGTCACAAGATACCTACACAAAACCAAGTTAGCATGTCAACACTGTTGGGGAGTACAGACTACCTGTAAGGACACATCGCTGCACGCATCCAGTCAAGTAGCACATGGCCACACTCAAACAGCAACAGAGCACCACCAACACATATCATGCAAACTCAAATCATTGACATAACATCTCTGTATACTCACATTCAGCTGAAGAAGTTGGTGATGAGCTGTGTGCGGACATCACCCTCATCATCATCATCATCACTGGCATCGTGGCCCAGGCCAGGATCCTCCACAGGTGGCGGATGTTGGTCATCGTCATCCAGGATGAGAGGCAACTCCTTCCGCACTGCCAGGTTGTGTAGCATGCAGCAGACAATGACAATCTTGCACACCTTTGCAGGGGCATATGGGAGGGCCCCTCCTGTCTTGTCCAGGCAGCGAAAGCGGCTCTTCAGGAGACCAAATGTCCGCTCGATCACTCTCCTGGTCCGACCATGTGCCTCATTGTAGCGCATCTGGGCTGGTGTCACAGGGTTCCTGAGGGGTGTCAGCAACCACGGCATGTTGGGGTATCCGGAGTCACCTACATACAGACAATTGCACATTAGCTGAGTTGGAAAAGAGGGTGGAATACAACATTGCAGAACACACACAATGGTACAAAGTCAGTACACACCGACAAGCCAGGCACGCTGGTTCTGCATCTGTGACATCATCCTCGGGATGCGACTACTCCTCATTATGTAGGCATCGTGTGCAGAACCGGGGAAACGTGCACACACATGTGAGATGCTCATATCTGCAAGACATACCACCAGAGCATTGATAGAATGGTAATGTTTCCTGTTCCTGTATGCCTGCTCATGTGCCTGTGGTGGTACCAAAGCCACATGTGTCCCATCAATGGAGCCGATGACATGTGGCATCCTCCCCAGGGCATAGAAGTCACTCTTGACGTCAGTGAGTTGTTGACGTTTAGGAAATAGATGTACTGGTTCAGGTATCTCAACATCGCCTCCAAAACATCGCGTAGCACACGGCTGAACATGGTCTGTGACATCCCACCAGCAGACGCCACAGTGTGTTGAAAGGTACCGGTGGCAAAGAAGTGTAGGGCTGCCATCACCTTCACCTTGGGGGTCAGCGCTGTAGGGTATGGCCGGCCAGGTTGCAAATGTGGGGCCAACCGCACCGCCAATTCCTCAATCAGCGGCCTGTTGAAGCGGTACCGTCGGATGCAGTCACGTTCAACCATGGTTGCAAGGTCAGGGAATGGTCTATGGACAGCTGGTGCCCTGCAGTGCATAGGTGAACAAAGAAAGATTGTCAGTCACCCCACATATGTGGCATTGACCATACTCAATATCACATGATACATCATTACGAGACACAAGTACTTGATGTGTGTGCCGTTCTGTATGGACATATATGGCACCTACATGGCCAACATCTAACATCTCAGTTCAACATGTGTTGACAACAAGTTCCAGGTTGTGCTATGGGAAATCATTAGGCTGTGTCACAGTACCCATGTACTGCTGTCACGTTCCAAACACACACCACAGTGACAAGTGAGGACAGATGTGCCCCAGGCATCACAGCTCTTTGACAGGTAGATTCCCAGGGACCCTGTATTGCCACATGGACACTGGCATGACATGGCGTATCATGTACACGTCAGCAAAACAACCATGACTCCCACAGGTAGTGGCCCCTGTTGCCTCTGCAGGACAGACATGGACGTCTGTGACACACACACGCACAACATCAAAGTCGATGCACAAACAACGTGGATGTGGAGACTGTCTCCCATTGTGCACATGGAATCAGAGACATCTGAAACACAACATGCACACAGACTGTGGAGGGCCATCACAATTGTGGCAATGGGTCACGCCTGTGACGTACATACCATCCCACATGGGACTCAGGGTGTATGTGACATAACATACACATACACAACCTGGAAATGTGACCATGCCACATGCTCTGAACTGAACAGTTGCACATCACAGTGGTCATGTGCACAACACACAAAGGATTCTGTCCCCATGAACACGTGCACAGCCTGGGAGTGGCTGCCCCCAAGTGCCACCCAACAAACCACATGTTGACCCCCATACACACACAGGTAATGCAGCCTTACATGCCTTAGGATACAGTGTGGACAGGCTGTGGTGTTGTAGGTGTGCCCCTGAGTCCCTGGCAAGTAATTGTGGCTGGCATACGTTCACCAGTGACAACCATGGTGACATATGCGAGTGACTTGTACAGGGACGCGTCATACAGCAATGGACCGATCTGTGTGCCCGCTTTGGCCATTGCATATGATGTGGACGGAAGCGTGTTGTGCTCCGAAATACGCGTCGTACAGCAATGGACCGATCGGTGCGCACGCATTGGCCATTGCATATGATGTGGACGGATGCGTGTTGTGTTTCGAAATACGCGTTGTACAGCAATGGACCGATCGGTGCGCACGCATTGGCCATTGCATATGATGTGGACGGATGCGTGTTGTGCTCCGAAATACGCGTCTGTACAGCAATGGACCGATCGGTGCGCACTCATTGGCCATTGCATATGATGTGGACGGATGCGTGTTGTGTTTCGAAATACACGTTGTACAGCAATGGACCGATCGGTGCGCACGCATTGGCCATTGCATATGATGTGGATGGATGCGTGTTGTGTTTTGAAATACGCGTTGTACAGCAATGGACCGATCGGTGCGCACGCATTGGTCATTGCATATGATGTTGACGGATGCGTGTTGTGCTCCGAAATAAGCGTCGTACAGCAATGGACCGATCGGTGCGCACGCATTGGCCATTGCATATGATGTGGACGGATGCGTGTTGTGTTTCGAAATACGCGTTGTACAGCAATGGACCGATCAGTGCGCACGCATTGGCCATTGCATATGATGTGGACGGATGCGTGCTGTGTTTCGAAATACGCGTTGTACAGCAATGGACCGATCGGTGCACACGCATTGGCCATTGCATATGATGTTGACAGATGCGTGTTGTGTGACGTAATACGCGTCGTACAGCAATGGTCCGATCGGTGCGCACGCATTGGCTATGGACTGACATGGAAACGGACGCGTTTTCGAAGCTTTTGGTATCATTTGGATAACAGATCTCTTTCAAGATAATGATCCGGTTTCCTTTCCCCAGTTTCGTCAAAATTTTAATGTCCCAATTTATTTCAATCTAGGTTCTCCCTTCTATTAAATACAGTGTTGGATATTCTCTAGCCCTTAGATGATACTCCCAACTTATTTCCTCTGATCATTGGTTTGCCTCAGCTTTTAAACTCTCATCCTAAAGGTTACCTTATATACAAAATTATTTCTTCTCCATCTATATTCAGATGAAATCTAACATTGAACTCATATTGGAGAAAGATGTTGATCTTACTTGGCCAATTACTCCTTGGTATAAGATCTTGTTAAAAATTCATAAAACCTCTAGGACAGCCAACACTTTTCAGATTTTGGTTTTATTCATAAAAGACTAGCTATCGTTGCCTTAATAGCTTCTAAATGTTCTCTAAAAACTGCCAACAATTGTTGATTATGTGACCAACCCAGCAGTAATTATTTACACATGTGATATAGGTGTCTACTCACTTTGGCCTTTTGGCATAAAGTATAGAAACACATTCAGATAATTTTCCACACTCCATTTTCTCTCAATATAACTAACTTAGGGGCATATTAGCAAGAACGGCGTTAAAATTATCGCCGCTTTAGCGGCAGGAAACTGCCGCTAAAGCGGCGATAATGGGCTTGATAATATGCCCTTGAGAATACCAATAGAAGCCCATGTTCTGCTGTGATCCTGGGCTTCTATTGGAGATTCTCAAGGGCATATTATCAAGCCCATTATCGCCGATTTAGCGGCAGTTTCCTGCCGCTAAAGTGGCGCTAATTTTAACGCCGTTCTTGCTAATATGCCCCTTATTTCTTGGTAATCTAGCTCTATCTAATGATGCAACCATATTTCCTAATAATTTGTTGGACTGTTTATTAGCTATTGCTTTCCAACAAATAACAATTCATTGAAAGTGCAGTTTACTATCCTCATAGATTGGATAGAGCATTTGTGGGTTCCTCTGTTGTTGCTGTAATAGAGAAACATTTTTGGCTCCCAATCACAACTTATTTGAATACTGTTTCTAAAAATGGTTTGCATTTATCTACAGTTGCAACAGATAATTTTTTGCCTCCTTGATTTTGTATTGCCTCTCTACTTATATATTAATTGTGTTGGTATTTATTTACATCACAACAGTTTGTTGCTGCTTTTTAATACTTTTATACTATTATTTTATTCCTGGTCTTCACACTTGTATTCCTTTTATATTATTCTCCTCTTTGTGACTTTGTATTTTATTCTCTATTTTGTTTTCTTTTTTTATGCTCCTTTTACCCCTGTTCTGCATGTATCATTATAAAGGTTACAAAAGCTTTAATTTATTATTGATGTTTCATTTTTTTAGCTTCTCTTTACTTTATCGATTTTTAAATACAGCCTTATTTATATTGTTAATTCTTCACCCCATTGTTATACAGCTTTGATACATTATTTCATGGTGCACATATTTTCTCGTAACATGTATATATTGTTGTACTTTTTAAATAAAGCTTCTTTGCACAGGCGATGACTTAAAGGCAGGAATTGGCAAAGCAAGGGCAGCCTTCATTCAGATAAAGAAGCTATGGAGTTCCAAGGACCTAACTCTGCAAACCATGATCAGGCTTTTCAACACCTAGGTAAAATCTGTCATTCTGTATGGAGCAAAAACTTGGAGGACACCAGTGACCATCACCAACAAAGTCCAGACCTTCCTCAACATCTGTCTGTGGAAAATCCTCCAAATCTACTGGCAAAAACACCATCAGGAACAACAGCCTATGGCAGCGGAATTTCTAACTCCCTGCTCATGAAGAAATCTTGAAAAGATGCTGGGTCACACCCTTTGCAAGCCCGCATCAAACACCACCAGGCAAGCCCTGACCTGGAACCCTCAAGGGAAAAGGAAAAGAGGAAGGCCAAGAAACACCTGACGCCTAGGCTTTGAGGCTGACTTCAAGGAGATGAGTTACACCTGGAGTCAGATTGGAAGAAAAGCCCAGGGCAGAGATGACTGGAGAGTCCTGATTGATGGCCTACACACCAGGAAGGGTAGTAGGCATGAGTAGTAGTAATTTATTGCATGTAGTTAATTAAAACCATTACAAATTGTGTTTAAAAAAGCATTGCTTTGCCAAAAACAATAATTGGTATAAAAAAAATTGGGAAAAGCCCTTTTTTCAAAATTCAACGTTATTCAACAATACTCTCTGTATAAATTAGTTCTCTTTTTTTTTTAGTCCGTCTTTTTACATATGTCTTAAAACGTGTGCTAAAATCCTGGGCAGTATTGTGCCGTCACTTGTATTCTTATCGTTTTTTGTCGTTGTGCTCCTGCGATGTACCTGTGAGCACTATGTGTTTGGTATTAGTAAAAGTTGATTTACTTTCTGCAGAAATCTGGCTGCCCTACATGAGATCTGCAATGAGTGGCTGTTTAGTAGTAGCATTAAAGCCGGTCGGCACGATCTAACTTGGGAGGAGCGGAGTGCGTGAAGTAGGAATTGCCTTCTCAAATGGTTCACCGCTGGGCAGATGCACACTAGGGGGTCGATTCCGATCTCGGCCGGAAGCGAACCTAACACCATTCGTCCGGAAAAAAACCAAGCCGAACGCGTGTTTCCCGACCGATTCGAACAGTCGTCCGAACGAGCAAGTACGATGCGCATAACAGCACAGATTCCGAGCGAGCCGTACTTACCCATTTCAGCTCCTGTTCCCCGCCCGAGCCGGATCTGTAAACGCCGAATCGAGTCGCATGGAACCAAATACACAGCACCTTCCGGCCGGACTAGTACGATGCGCCTTCCGTACGCGCCGAACCCGTCGCTATGTCCGGCACGTCAGAGCATCAAGGAGAGCGGTACATAAGCTCCGATTCGCGCCACAAGACGATCCACGGCGACGAGACGAACAAGCCAGCGACGAGTACGAGTCGAAGCCACGAGAAACCCGAACGAGACGAACCAACCATGAATCCCATCGTGCAGGTCCTACCAATACTCTACATCTATTACCGGGACCGGTACGGACGCGTACGGCGCAGACGGTAAGTCAAACACCCACAACACAAACAAATGACACATACCCAAAATATGTCACACACACATAGGGATGCAGAAATGATGTACACTAGCAACAGCAGAACCATAGGGGCGGGATGGCTATCACCAATGCCATACACACCCATAGGGGGATGGATGCCTACCACTAACACCACCCCTACTCATGGGGGCCTGGATGCCTACCACTACCACCACCCCTACTCATGGGGGCCTGGATGCCTGTCACTACTACCATCCCCACTCATAGGGGGATGGATGCCTACCACTACCACCACCCCTACTCAGGGGGCCTGGATGCCTGTCACTACTACCATCCCCACTCATAGGGGGATGGATGCCTACCACTACCACCACCCCTACTCATGGAGGCCTGGATGCCTGTCACTACTACCATCCCCACTCATAGGGGGATGGATGCCTACCACTACCACCACCCCTACTCATGGGGGCTTGGATGCCTACCACTACCACCACCCCTACTCATGTGGGCCTGGATGCCTGTCACTACTACCATCCCCACTCATAGGGGGATGGATGCCTACCACTACCACCACCCCTACTCAGGGGGGCCTGGATGCCTACCACCACTACCATCCCCACTCATAGGACTGGTAATGCATGACACAACCAGCATACTCAAACATAAGGAATGTCAGAAAAAGACATCACCCCAACATCATGACAAGCGTGTGTAGTCTGTGTCACATGCCTACAACACTGAACATGACAATGAACATACAATGTGACCCCCTATCACATGTCTCACACATAAATGTGTGTGGCCTCCACAATGCAAGCAGACCATGACCACTGTGCCAATGGGGTCTAAACCCCCATCATCACAGTGACCAAAATGTAAGTGTGGGGTCCATAGCTGAAGCACATTTTGAACATTGTGGCAATGGGGTCTAAACCCCCATCATCACAGTGTCCAAAATGTAAGTGTGGGGTCCATAGCTGAAGCACATTTTGAACATTGTGGCAATGGGGTCTAAAGCCCCATCATCACAGTGACCAAAATGTAAGTGTGGGGTCCATAGCTGAAGCACATTTTGAACATTGTGGCAATGGGGTCTAAAGCCCCATCATCACAGTGACCAAAATGTAAGTGTGGGGTCCATAGCTGAAGCACATTTTGAACATTGTGGCAATGGGGTCTAAAGCCCCATCATCACAGTGACCAAAATGTAAGTGTGGGGTCCATAGCTGAAGCACATTTTGAACATTGTGGCAATGGGGTCTAAAGCCCCATCATCACAGTGACCAAAATGTAAGTGTGGGGTCCATAGCTGAAGCACATTTTGAACATTGTGGCAATGGGGTCTAAACCCCCATCATCACAGTGACCAAAATGTAAGTGTGGGGTCCATAGCTGAAGCACATTTTGAACATTGTGGCAATGGGGTCTAAACCCCTTCATCACAGTGACCAAAATGTAAGTGTGGGGTCCATAGCTGAAGCACATTTTGAACATTGTGGCAATGGGGTCTAAAGCCCCATCATCACAGTGACCAAAATGTAAGTGTGGGGTCCATAGCTGAAGCACATTTTGAACATTGTGGCAATGGGGTCTAAACCCCCATCATCACAGTGACCAAAATGTAAGTGTGGGGTCCATAGCTGAAGCACATTTTGAACATTGTGGCAATGGGGTCTAAAGCCCCATCATCACAGTGACCAAAAGGTAAGTGTTGTCATGGAAAAAGCTGCAAATGCCAAACAGCATGGATGATTCCTGGTCACACAACAACAAACACATCAGTGGCAAAGTAGTGCTTGTGTCCCATAGCAACATAGATTGGGTGAGGCAAACAGTGCAGTGCAAATAAGACATACCTTTGGCCATGTGCAGACAAACATCACCCATGGGGGCTGACATTGTCAACATTTATCAATTACACAATGACAGAAGTGACCAGCATAATGCAGACCCACATATCTGCACCAATGGACACACAAATGTAGATATCCTGTGGAGACTGTAGATGTGAGGTGAACAAATACCATACCATGGCAGCAATGGGACATACAAACCATGATTATTGTGCTGACTGATGACCTAGGAGTCCCAGGGACAGCAGGGGAAATCCACCAAACAACATACAGCCAATGCAACACTAAAGATATACCAATGCAGTGGTGCAGATGCACAAACACAAACAGGCAGCCTCACACTGCATATCAAACACAACAGGTGATGGGGGTGTGCCAGTGTCCCCAGGCAACCCCACAACACATGAGGAGGCCTGAATCCCAATTACACTGATGTGTATACAGTGCCACACAAAAGTAACTCATGGATCGGATTTCCCTATGTGGGCAATCAGGCATTGTGAGATGAGAGGGAGCCCAAATTACACATGTCACACAAGCTTGTAGGAACAGCAACTAACACAGCAAGAGACAGACCCACCACAGCACTACTCCCAGGGACACCGCATTGTGGTGACACTAGCCTGCATGATAATCCCACTGTGATGACAAAGGTAGATGTCGTTCACACTGTGAACCACAGCCATGTGTCCAGAGCAACTAACTACCATCACACCTACACAAGCACAAATCAATCAGCACGGCCTGTCAGCCAAGGCCAATATGGAGGTAGGGGTCTAGCCGTGCAACAACTCACATTTGCACACACTCAACACCACACACCTTGATCTCCACCAATGTGCAGCTGTGAAGCTCACATGGACTGGTGACATTGCACATGCACCCATGACAATCCCAGGGGGGTGGTGGGAACTAAGGTGTGAAACCCATCACACATGGCCAGTCAACAAGACTCGTGAATGTCTGACACACTGCACAGTACGCCGTACATGGGCATGACGTGAAATCCACCCCAATCAATGGGATCCCGGCCACAGTCACACACCAATGAAGAAGCCAAGGTGACCCACAAAGAACACACATAGACAACTTCCAACATTGCAGCTCTGACCCTGAGGAGTGGCAGCAGTCACACACACAACGTGTCACAATCACTGAAAGCTACCACAAACTGTAAATTACATGACTTGTGTAACCCACAAGTGCCAAGGGGAATCCTGACTGTGTCCCATCTGCGTTTGCCCACATCCCCAGCCCTGACAACAAAGACAACTAGGGATGACAACCTCATGAACATTAGTTTACCATGCACCCACATCCCGGAGAAACCAGGTCCAAGATGCTGGATGAACACAGGACAACTCAGCAAGCATCACAAACAGGAACATCCCTAGGGACACAGCCTGTGTAGGAAAAGGGAAGGGAACACACACAGACATGCTCACACAACACACAACACGGGCCCAGCCAATGTCACGGGATTACACACTGCCATGAGGGCACTCCACTCCTGTGGAAGGTCCGCTGTGCCAAACCTTGTCTGTGCACGACTCAAACATGTCAGCAGAACACTCGGTCAGTGAGTCAACAACTACAACACACTGAAGGCTCTGCTCACATCAGCCTGGGTACGGGAGTGTCACGTCAGTCATCTGCATACACCCTAAACACGTGTCAAGCAAGTTGCACTGTATACACAGATGAGTCCTTCAACATTGATGTGCAAAACTGCATGTCCAGTGGAGATGGGCACACAGTCAGGGAAATAGAAACATTGAACAGTGGTAAGCCCACCAGATGTGCATCAGTGTAAGCCAAAGATGGTAATTTACAAATGCAAAACGTACATCCATGTGTCAAATGCTGAACATTACACCCTCAGACTGCAGCAAAGGATGCTATAGATCCAGACTACATTAGGACACATATCCCATGGACCACATGGAGTCCATCACAGCAACACTTCATTTTCCTGATCTGAACACTATTACAACTGCAAATGCATGATGATACTCATCTACATCATGTACATCCAAAGAAAAACCACAATTAAACAAAAAGAGGCTTTATTCAGCAAATGTTAAATTAAAAGTTGAAGTCCAAAAGAAACTAAGGCCAATGGCCAGTCCAAATACACAGTCCCAACAGGGTGATACGTGACAACTTGTCACCCATTGCTTGCCTGCACTGGTACGGACAGGGGACATCCCCCTCGGAGGGGCATACAAGGGGCAGGCCAGGCACCGCAGGGACAGGATCAGGGGATGCCAGAAGGAGGCAGTGAAGGGGTGGTGGGTGCAGGAGTGTCACCGGCAACTGCAGTGGAGGTGTCTGACTCAGTGGGGGCCGGCACCACTGTAGGGCACAACTCAGATGTTGTGGGTGCTGCAACCACTGCAGTGGGCCGGTCAGATGGAGTGGACTGGGTCCCCACTGCAGTGCCCGAGTCAGACGGGGTGGTTGTGGACTCCACTGCAGTGCACAACTCCAAGGGAGTGGAAGGGGGGCAGATGAGGTGGGCAGGACAGAGGGGGGGACCCGGTCTCCACACCAGTGGCACAAACAGGCAGAGCGTCTGGTTTGGGGGTGGAAGAGCAAGTGGTAGGGGGAGGGCCTAAGCAGTTTGGGGATGCGGTATCGGTGTGTGGGGGAACCTGGGGCAGGGTGTGGCGGTGGAACCTGTGCAGTGGTGGCCTGGGGGATGGAGGAGAGAGACTGTGTGGTGGAGCTGCGTGGTGGTGGAGGTGGGGTCTTGCCCTTCCTGGTCCGTGGGGACTTACGAATGGGGTCCTCTGTCTGCCTGTGCCTGGGGGAGGGTGTCCGGGTGTGAGGGGCACTCCCCTCTGTGTGTGGTGGTCGCCTCTTCCGCCTGGACTTCGTGTCAGGTGTATCTGTGGGGAAGAGGCCAAGCTCACAGAGGAAGAGCTTCTGGGAGGGGGGGGTTGCAGGTGAGGCAAGGGAAGGGCTTTTGGAGGGAGAGGCATCTGAGGACTGCGCAGTGCTCGTGGATGCGTGTGTGTGTGTCTGGGCCCCAGCCCCTGTGAGTGAGGTATCAGTCCCCTGACTGTGCGTGCGTGTGCGTCTGGATTTTTGTGTGTGTGTCTGTGTGCTGCTTGTGTCTGTGCTGGTGCATGCCGGTGCCGGTGTGTGTGTGCTTGGGACAGGTAGGGTGCTGGGTATTGTGGATGGGGCAGAGGTAGGAGGGGCGAGGGACTGTTGCAGGAGGGACACTGCTGCCGTCAGTGAGGAGGCCATGGACTGATTGGTCCGATGTAGGGCAGACATGCCAGATGACATGCCTTCCATGAATGACACCAGTTGTGTCAAAAGACCCGTGTGTGCATGGAGGACACTCAGAATTGATGTCTGCCCTACATGGATCTGCTTAAGCAAGTCCACAGACTCCACACTCAGGGCAGCAGGGGGACAGAGGCAGGGGTGCGGTGCCTGGCATGAAGGAGACACGCTCCCCTACACGGGAGCCTCCACGGACATGTGGGATGGGAGCAGATGGGAGGGTGGAGATGGTGGTGGTGGCGGGGACAGACTTGCTTGATGTTGCCTCTGGTCTGCTGACACCCGCCTCCACAAGGGAGTCCTCACTGGAGATGCTGTTTTCCCCAGCCGAGGTGGTCGTAGCTGAGGTATCCTCAGTGTGGCTCCCCTCACCCTCCGTGCCACTGGGTCCCTCGGTCTCCCATGCAGTGGACCCAGTCTGGCTCTGCCGCTCCTCTTGGTCCATGGAGCTGTCTCCTCCTGTGGCCGTGGATGTATCTGCAAACAATCAGGATAAACAGAGCAACATTAGTCACCTGTACTGACCACACACACCACAGTAAGTACAGCACATCACAGAGCAAGCCCTGCCATCATTTGCTAGACATTGCAATTCGTGCTGACACTGATTTCAAGAAGCCCATTGTCTGCCTGACAGTCAGTCATGCCACACATATCCTACCTGTCCATGCACCCATCTGTCTGCTGCCTGTTGTATGCGACTAATCATATGTGCACACATGCACCACATACACAGTTGTTGGACATCCAAGAGTATATATGGAAATGTGTCACTCCAAACACATGCCATCTCCTGCCACTGACTCAGTACATGTGTCAGGAAAAGTGATGGGCAAAGTCTCTGTTGAGATGCGGGTTTTGCTTCCATCACCAGACACAATGATGTCCTCATGTCCTGATAGACAATGCAACAATGGTGTGCATGCAGGACATATCACACCACTGCTGGATCACCCTTTGCGATTTGAATGTCATGGCACAGGCCTGTCTGGCAAGTCAGTCATAACTGTCTCCTGTCACAGGGGCAGTGCATACACACAACACCAGTCTGCACTGTGTCACAATCAGGGGAGTTTCAGAAATGTAAGCCCTGTAGCTGACAGGTGCACATGTGCACCCCTGGCCACCCACATCATGAGGACTGAGATGATCCCACGTCAATCAAATGAGACATTTGAGTGACTGCAAACACAAATCCATACACATGAGCACTTCACCGTCTGATGAGAATGAACCAAAGCTGCCGGCACCTCAATGTTTCATACAACATTGTGCACAGTCAAGGGATCAGAGACCTATGCATTGACCTATGTGCAGATCCCATAGTCATAACTCAGATGGCTGGCCACCCCAAATTGTTAAACACTCCAGGAGTCCAAATAGCAAGGCCACACCACGGTGACACAGAGGCACACACCTGAGTGCACTCTTCACAATGCCCAATATGTATGCTGACACACGGGAGTGGGAGAACAGAGTGCCTTCGATGTACGGAGTAGGCATTACAGTCCTGGTCCATGTGCAACATGGTATTACCCTGAACACTAGGCAGGTGGCTATGCATGTGTCACACACATGATGTACATACTTCTGAGGCCCCTACCTTGGTCTCTGCAGCAGCATGGATGTGTGGCACATACCCCAGACATGTGGTGAGTCAGAGCAGCAATTGGAACACATATTAAAGCCATACCCAGAGTACATGTCAGATCACAGGCAATGTGAGCAATTGTACCACCCATGCAGCCCACCACAAAGTTCCTGTAACTGATGCTGTCCCCAACTTGAACCACAGGTAACTGCAAGTACACAGTACCCAAGTGACCTAAGTCACAGACTGTAAGGGCCACACCTGTGTATCAGATGAGGAGGGGGCATGACACAAGTGAGGGACATGAGTCCAGGACGACATGACAGTTGTACTGTGGAAGTGGAACCAGGCTAAAGGAGTGCATAGAGCATGTCAGTCATAGTACACAGTTGAGGCTAGCACTTACCCCCTCCTTGCTGCTGTCTGGCCTTCAGCTGCCCATCCAGGTCAGGGAAGACCACCGCCAGGATCCGGAGCATGTGGGGGGTCAGGGTCCGGTGTCCGCCCCTCCTGCGAGGAGGCGACAGCTTCAGCTGGACCCTTGCGATCCTCCGGGTCCAGCCCCGAAGGTCCTGCCACCTCTTCTGGCAGTTGCGGATCCTGCGCCTGTAGACCCCCACCGATCGTACTGCCCGGACGATGGTCAGCCAGATCTCCTGCTTCTGGTGGGCATCAACCTGTGAGGATGACAAAGTGAAAAGGCCATTACTACACATGCCACATTTCCGTGCATCACACAGTTGGATATACATGTCTCAATCACAGGGGCATATGATCTACACAGGTAGTGCAACTATGGCTATGAACAGTTTGCCAGCAGTTACTAAATGGTATCATTGCCTGGGAAGTCAAACCTTGTTGGAATGCACTGTTACTGCACTATACCTGTTCAGTGCATGTGACTACACACTTTGGGGGGTGACAACTACTCAGTGAGCATGCTACCCACTGGTGTACACACTGTACGTCTTGCTAGTCAGACAACATGCACAATTAGTAAGGCAGTGGACAGCACACTCACCTGCTCCCCTGGTTTCCCATACAGCTTGCTGTACTGTGGAAGGAGGCTGTCCAGCAGGGCCTGGTTCTCCTCAGTGCTGAAGGCTGGGGCTCTATCCACAGTACGTGCCATTGCAGTAGCCAGAGGATGCAGAGACAGCAGCAGTGGTAGTGGCAGATGTCGTCCTGGAGCATGTAGTGCAGGCAAGTGAGCTCTCAGGGGAACATCCAGCATTATATGTGTGCTGCAGGGGCAGATACTGTCCCATGTGTCCAAAGTGATAGGTCCAAGTCGTTTGCATCTTCTGAATCTGGCCAATCCATGGAATTGCACCACTTATACACGCCCACAGCATCCTTCAAAACTTCAACTTCATGACACCCATTAATTTGCAACATTGTTGTGGGTGGCCAACTGAATTCACTGCATCCGACTCGTTAAAGCTTCGAAAACGCGTCCGTTACCATGTCAGGCCATAGCCAAAGCGTGCGCACCGATCGGGCCATTGCTGTACAACGCGTATTTCGAAAAACAACACGTATCCGTTCACATCATATGCAACCTCCAATGCGTGCGCACCGATCGGTCCATTGCTGTACAACGCGTCTCCGCTCACATCATATGCAATGTCCAATGCGTGCGCACCGATCGGTCCATTGCTGTATAACGCGTCTCCGCTCACATCATATGCAATGGCCAATGCGTGAGCACCGATCGGTCCATTGATGTACAACGCATCTCCGCTCACATCATATGCAATGGCCAATGCGTGTGCACCGATCGGTCCATATCTGCACAACGCGTATCCGCTCACATCATATGCAATGGCCAATGCGTGCGCACCGATCGGTCCATTGCTGCCAACGCGTATCCGCTCACATCATATGCAATGGCCACTGCGTGCGCACCGATCGGTCCATTGCTGTACAACGCGTATCCGCTCACATCATATGCAATGGCCAATGCGTGCTCACCGATCGGTCCATTGCTGTACAACGCGTATCCGCTCACATCATATGCAATGGCCAATGCGTGCGCACCGATCGGTCCATTGCTGTACAACGCGTATCCGCTCACATCATATGCAATGGCCAATGCGTGCGCACCGATCGGTCCATTGCTGTACAACGCGTATCCGCTCACATCATATGCAATGGCCAATGCGTGCGCACCGATCGGTCCATTGCTGTACAACGCGTATCCGCTCACATCATATGCAATGGCCAATGCGTGCGCACCGATCGGTCCATTGCTGTACAACGCGTATCCGCTCACATCATATGCAATGGCCAATGCGTGCGCACCGATCGGTCCATTGCTGTACAACGCGTATCCGCTCACATCATATGCAATGTCCAATGCGTGCGCACCGATCGGTCCATTGCTGTACAACGCGTATCCGCTCACATCATATGCAATGTCCAATGCGTGCGCACCGATCGGTCCATTGCTGTACAACGCCGTCTCCGCTCACATCATATGCAATGGCCAATGCGTGCGCACCGATCGGTCCATTGCTGTACAACGCGTATCCGCTCACATCATATGCAATGTCCAATGCGTGCGCACCGATCGGTCCATTGCTGTACAACGCGTATCCGCTCACTTCATATGCAATGTCCAATGCGTGCGCACCGATCGGTCCATTGCTGTACAACGCGTCTCCGCTCACATCATATGCAATGGCCAATGCGTGCGCACCGATCGGTCCATTGCTGTACAACGCGTATCCGCTCACATCATATGCAATGGCCAATGCGTGCGCACCGATCGGTCCATTGCTGTACAACGCGTCTCCGCTCACATCATATGCAATGGCCAATGCGTGCGCACCGATCGGTCCATTGCTGTACAACGCGTCTCCGCTCACATCATATGCAATGGCCAATGCGTGCGCACGGATCGGTCCATTGCTGTACGACGCGTCCCTGTACAAGTCACTCGCATATGTCACCATGCTTGTCACTGGTGAACGTATGCCAGCCACATTTACTTGCCAGGGACTCAGGGGCACACCTACGACACCACAGCCTGTCCACACTGTATCCTAAGGCATGTAAGGCTGCATTACCTATTCTGTGTATGGGGGTCAACATGTGGTTTTTGGGTGGCACTTGGGGGCTGCCACTCCCAGGCTGTGCACGTGTTCATGGGGACAGAATCCTTTGTGTGTTGTGCACATGACCACTGTGATGTGCAACTGTTCAGTTCAGAGCATGTGGCATGGTCACATTTCCAGGTTGTGTATGTGTATGTCATGTCACATACCCCCCTGAGTCCCATGTGGGAAGGTATGTACGTCACAGGGTGACCCATTGCCACAATAGTGATGGCCCTCCACAGTCTGTGTGCATGTTGTGATTCCGATGTCTCTGATTCCATGTGCACAATGGGAGACAGTCTCCACATCCACGTTGTTTGTGCATGGACTTGGATGTTGTGCGTGTGTGTGTCACAGACGTCCATATCTGTCCTGCAGAGGCAACAGGGGCCACTACCTGTGGGAGTCATGGTTGTTTTGCTGACGTGTACATGATACGCCATGTCATGCAAGTGTCCATGTGGCAATACAGGGTCCCTGGGAATCTACCTGTCAATGGCCTGTGATGCCTGTGGCACATCTGTCCTAACATGTAACTGTGGTGTGTGTTTGGAACGTGACAGCAGTAAATGGGTACTGTGACACAGCCTAATGATTTCCCATGGCCCACCTGGAACTTGTTGTCAACACATGTAGAACTGTGATGTTAGATGTTGGTCATGTAGGTGCCATATATGTCCATACAGAACGACACACACATCAGGTACTTGTGTCTCGTAATGATGTATCATGTGATATTGAGTATGGTCAATGGCACATATGTGGGGTGACTGACAATCTTTCTTTCTTCACCTATGCACTGCAGGGCACCAGCTGTCCATAGACCATTCCCTGACCTTGCAACGATGGTGGAACGTGACTGCATCCGACGGTACCGCTTCAACAGGGCGCTGATTGAGGAATTGGCGGTGCGGTTGGCCCCACATTTGCAACCTGGCCGGCCATACCCTACAGCGCTGACCCCCAAGGTGAAGGTGATGGCAGCCCTACACTTCTTTGCCACTGGTACCTTTCAACACACTGTGGCGTCTGCTGGTGGGATGTCACAGACCATGTTCAGCCGTGTGCTACGCGATGTTTTGGAGGCAATGTTGAGATACCTGAACCAGTACATCTATTTCCCTAAACGTCAACAACTCACTGATGTCAAGAGTGACTTCTATGCCCTGGGGAGGATGCCACATGTCATTGGCTCCATTGATGGGACACATGTGGCTTTGGTACCACCACAGGCACATGAGCAGGCATACAGGAACAGGAAACATTATCATTCGATCAATGCTCTGGTGGTATGTCTTGCAGATATGAGCATCTCACATGTGTGTGCCCGTTTCCCCGGTTCGGCACACGATGCCTACGTGATGAGGAGTAGTCGCATCCCGAGGATGATGTCACAGATGCAGAACCAGCATGCCTGGCTTGTCGGTGTGTACTGAATTTGTACCATTGTGTGTGTTCTGCTATGTTGTATTCCGCCCTCTTTTCCAACTCAGCTAATGTGCAATTGTCTGTCTGTAGGTGACTCCGGATACCCCAACATGCCGTGGTTGCTGACACCCCTCAGGAACCCTGTGACACCAGCCCAGATGCGCTACAATGAGGCACATGGTCGGACCAGGAGAGTGATCGAGCGGACATTTGGTCTCCTGAAGAGCCGCTTCCGCTGCCTAGACAAGACAGGAGGGGCCCTCCCATATGCCCCAGCAAAGGTGTGCAAGATTGTCATCGTCTGCTGCATGCTACACAACCTGGCAGTGCGGAAGGAGTTGCCTCTCATCCTGGATGACGATGACCAACATCCGCCACCTGTGGAGGATCCTGGCCTGGGCCACGATGCCAGTGATGATGATGATGGGGGTGATGTCCGCACACAGCTCATCACCAACTTCTTCAGCTGAATGTGAGTATCCAGAGATGTCATGTCAATGATGTGAGTTTGCATGATATGTGTGGGTGGTGCTCTGGTGCTGTTTGAGTGTGGCCATGTGCTACTTGACTGGATGCGTGCAGCGATGTGTCCTTACAGGTAGTCTGTACTCCCCAACAGTGTTGACATGCTAACTTGGTTTTGTGTAGGTATCTTGTGACATGTATTGGGCATGAGTATTGCAGTTCTGTCCTGTTCTTCAGTGCTTTTGACTGTGTGTCATGTCTGTCCTTCACAGGGTGCTTTCAGTGTTGTTTGGTCAACTTGGATCCCCCGACACCATGATTCAGCTTTCAGGGTGGCAGCAGTCGTTTCCCTACAGGTGATGTGCCACACACCCCTGGACTTTATTTCTTCTACACTTTTTGACTGTGTGGCCACTGCCACGTGGGATTACCTTGCATTTGTAGTGGAAACAACATGTTACAAATGTGTAATAAACCTGTGCTTCACTTTGGGATGTGCGTTGTCTGTGGTCACACATCTGACTGACATTTGCTTACTGCACCTGTGGGCTAGTTAACACAGACTCTGAATAGGTGTGGTGTCTGTGCATTCCACTGTATTTCCTGGCAACATCAGTGTAGGCGATGAGTCAGATGGCCCTGGTGTCTATGTGTTGTGTAGCCCTAGTGGTGTGTCTCCCTCATATGTGTCACGTCGCCATGACTCACATGACGGTGTTGAACTTGCTGTGGCAGTTAGCATGCACAGTGTCATTTAGCAGATCATCATCTCCATGACAAAAACAACGTTGGAATCACAACAGAGGCAAGTATGGTGTATTAGTGAGTTTATTTACATACATGTGTGAGGATAGTGCACAGGATGGTGGGTGCTGTACATTGGTATTGGAATCCAAAGTTCCCAGATGAGTTGGAAGTGTTGGTAGCAGAAATGTCCTGAGTAAAGTCCACAGTCATCTGATACATTAGTCCAACTTAAACTCCCCATGTCATGTGGGAGAGTTGTGTTGCATTCGACAGGGTGAACAGTTTGCACACAAAGGAGAATTTCCAGAACAGGTGTTGGGTTCCTGGGGGATGTACATGGCCATCGGCCTCTCAGTTGTCCTTCCTCGGACGACCCCTCTTCTTTCTGGGGGGACCCTCACATGCAGGCCGCTGCGGTGCAGAGGACTCTCCACCAGAGTCATCCTCCCTCCCTGTGGCAGTTGCAGTTGTTGCGGCACCAGATGTTGTGGGCACACAGGGAGGTGTGGACATGTTGGTGCTAATCTGGCGGAGGCATGTCAATATGTCCCTCTGCACCGCTGTCAGTTCTTCCAATGTGTCCCACTTGGACTCCATGCCAGACATGTGTGTCTCCACACGGGACATGTGTGTCTCCACACGGGACATGTGGGAGTCCAAGCGGGCATGATGGGCAGCCTGCTGCTGTTGAATGTCCTTGAGGATCCCCACTACCTGGCTGACCTCTCCGGTGCTATTCTGGTACGCATCAGCAATGCGTGCCAGTTGTGGGTCATCATGCAGTCCAGACCCCTCTGCAAACAGCGACCTCTGCCTACCACCCCTACCACCACCCCTGGACACACGTGCGGGAGCTGCCGTGGCACGCACAGGTGACCCTCGGCCCCCTTGGGGGTTGGTACTGGGGTTGTTGTCCGTTGCTTCACGGTGGGCTGTGGTCCCTGTGCTGTTGTCATTGAGTGTCCTTGGTCTGTCCGTGTCGGCGGGGGTGGTCTGTGTGTTGGCAGATGTTGGAGGAATGGGTGCAGGGGTGCAGATGGTGGTCCTGCTGGTGCTGCATGATGACTCCCACCGGAGGTGCCAGGTTGGTCTTCGCCATCCGATGAGGGCAGAGGCTGTTCCACACCAGAGAGCTCAGGGTCCCCCGGAGCCTGGGACAGGGACTCCTCCTCATCTGCTGCTGTGTCCCCATCATCACCTGTTTTTGGAAGAGACACACAATGTATGTTATGTTTCTGCAGGCATCAATGGTTCAAACACATGACAGTTGTGACTGTACCTCTGGATGCGGCCCTGTACATTGCATTGTCCTAAGTTGTCACAGTCAGAGGTTGATATTGGTGTGGCTCATTGTCCTGCCAACCTGATGCATTTCAATGTGGATGTTGAGGTGTGTGCATGACCAGCATTGGTGGTATTTGGTTGACATCCGGACCTCCTTCTCCCCCAGCCCAGTTATCCCACCATGAAGCATGCCACACTTGCAGTGGGTGCAGGTTGACTCTCAGGATGTCAGTCAGTGGTGTCCTGCTGTTGGTTGGTGCACAGTTCCCAGCAGGGCCTTGTGCTCCCCACAACAGAGCACCATTGTCAGACATCTTGGAAGTGGCTTTTCACTCACTCTCTTGTAGAGCACGGTCCCAGGTGTGTTGTTTGGAGTTAGTGGAAGTGGTGTGTGTGTAAGGGCCTGCTGGTAGCTGTAGTCGGAGCTGGCACTCCTCCTCCCCCAGGCCAGACATCCCACCATGAAACGTGCTTCCATTACAGGGAGTGCAAGTTGGCTTTCAGGATGTTAGTCAGTGGTGTCCTGCTGTTGGTTGGTGCACAGTTCCCAGCAGGGCCTTGTGCTCCCCACAATAGAGCACCATTGTCAGACATCTTTAAAGTGGCTTTTCACTCCCTGTGAGGTGTGCATGCTTCAGTGTGAGCTTGCCGGGCCATGCGGGTGGGGGATGTTGAGCTGTGACTACCACTCCCATCATGCTATTGCCTACACCCCCTTCCCAGCATGCCCATACTTCCTTCCTTTTGAGTGGACTTCACTGTGTGTGAGTGTGACAGCAATGGCAAGATGGCTGACAGTGTGGTCCTGTTGTTTGTTGGTGCCCAGTTCCCAGCAGGGCCTTGTGCTCCCCACAGCAGTACCCAGTGTCAGCCATCTTGTCAGTTGTTTTCCACTCCCTGTGATGTGAGCATGGTTCAGAGTGGTGTTGATGGGCCAATTGTGAGGGTGACCAATATCTGTGACTACCACTCCCATCATGCTATTGCCTACACCCCCTTCCCAGCATGTCCATACTTCCTTCCTTTTGAGTGGACTTCACTGTGTGTGAGTGTGACAGCAATGTCAAGATGGCTGACAGTGTGGTCCTGTTGTTTGTTGGTGCCCAGTTCCCAGCAGGGCCTTGTGCTCCCACAGCTGAGGCCAGTGTCAGACATCTTTGAAGTGGCGTTTCACTCCCTGTGAGGTGTGCATGCTTCAGTGTGAGCTTGCTGGGCCATGCGGGTGGGGGATGTTGAGCTGTGACTACCACTCCCATCATGCTATTGCCTACACCCCCCTTCCCAGCATGCCCATACTTCCTTCCTTTTGACTCTGCTTCCCTGTGGGGTAGTGTGCCTGTGCTGACAGGATGGGTGACAGTGTTGACCTGGCGTTTGTTTGGCTACAAGTCCCAAAAGTGTCCCTGTGCTTCACACAGCATAACCCAGTGTGGTTGTTCTTTGTGGGATATTTAATTAGAGTGTGAGGCATTGCATTCTCCCAGGTGAGTTGTGTGGAGTTTGTGATAAGGGGGTGTGTGAGAAAAGCTGCTGGTGACTATGGTCAGAGCTGTCAGTCCTCCTTCCCACCCAGCCAGATATCCCACCATGGAACGTGCTTCCATTGCAGGGAGTGCAAGTTGGCTTTCAGGATGTCAGTCAGTGGTGTCCTGCTGTTGGTTGATGCCCAGTTCCCAGCAGGGCCTTGTGCTCCCCACAGCAGTACCCAGTGTCAGCCATCTTGTCAGTTGTTTTCCACTCCCTGTGATGTGAGCATGGTTCAGAGTGGTGTTGATGGGCCAATTGTGAGGGTGACCAATATCTGTGACTACCACTCCCATCATGCTATTGCCTACACCCCCTTCCCAGCATGTCCATACTTCCTTCCTTTTGGGTGGACTTCACTGTGTGTGAGTGTGACAGCAATGGCAAGATGGCTGACAGTGTGGTCCTGTTGTTTGTTGGTGCCCAGTTCCCAGCAGGGCCTTGTGCACCCCACAGCTTAGGCCAGTGTCAGACATCTTTGAAGTGGCTTTTCACTCCCTGTGAGGTGTGCATGCTTCAGTGTGAGCTTGCTGGGCCATGCGGGTGGGGGATGTTGAGCTGTGACTACCACTCCCATCATGCTATTGCCTACACCCCCTTCCCAGCATGCCCATACTTCCTTCCTTTTGACTCTGCTTCCCTGTGGGGTAGTGTGCCTGTGCTGACAGGATGGCTGACAGTGTTGTCCTGGCGTTTGTTTGGCTACAAGTCCCAAAAGTGTCCCTGTGCTTCACACAGCATAACCCAGTGTGGTTGTTCTTTGTGGGATATTTAATTAGAGTGTGAGGCATTGCATTCTCCCAGGTGAGTTGCGTGGAGTTTGTGTTAAGGGGGTGTGTGAGAAAAGCTGCTGGTGACTATGGTCAGAGCTGTCAGTCCTCCTTCCCACCCAGCCAGATATCCCACCATGGAACGTGCTTCCATTGCAGGGAGTGCAAGTTGGCTTTCAGGATGTCAGTCAGTGGTGTCCTGCTGTTGGTTGGTGCACAGTTCCCAGCAAGGCCTTGTGCTCCCCACAGCAGTACCCAGTGTCAGCCATCTTGTCAGTTGTTTTCCACTCCCTGTGATGTGAGCATGGTTCAGAGTGGTGTTGATGGGCCAATTGTGAGGGTGACCAATACCTGTGACTACAACTCCCATCATGCTATTGGGTTCACTGACTTCACCAGCATACACAGAATTCCTTCCTTTCAGTGAGCTTTCCTGTGAGGTGGTGTTCTAGTGGTGGCAAAATATCTGACTGTGTTTGTTGGTTAGATTTGTGCCACTGCCTTGCTCTATTTGTTGTTAGGTTTGTACATGTCATGACACAGTTACATATCACTATGAGATGGCATGTATTGTGTTTATCTGACTAACATACACATCTTGGGATGATTATCTTTTGGTTGCTGTGGATTTGCTAAGGGTGCATGGTTTGACTATCCCCTTGACAGTGATGTGTGTGTACTGTCACACAATATTGTGTATATTTGTTGTGTACTCACCAGGCCTTGGGATGTTTGATAGTCCATATACGCTCACTGGTGGTAGGATGGCCCGCACCTTCTCCTCCCAGGGCCTGAGGTATAGTGGTTTGGCAGGAGGGCCACTGCCGGTGCGCTGACTCAAGATGTAATCCTTCTTTAGTAGGTCCTTGACCCTCCTGCGCACATCATACCACCTGTTCTGGATGTCCTCCTTTGTGCGCAAACATGGTGATTGTGCGTTCACCCTGTCGACGATCCTTTCCCACATCTTGGTTTTATGCGACATGGGGGTCTGTTGGACCAATGTACCAAACAACTGTGGCTCTACCCTGAGGATCTCATCTACCAGGACTTCCAATTCACTGTCTAGGAACTTTGGATTCTTCTTTGGGGGCATGGTGATGGGTGGTGGTGGTGATTGATGTGTGTGTGTGTGCAAGTGAGGGTGGGTGAGTGTAGGTTTTGCTGGGTGTATGTGAGGGTGCTATTTGTGAGGTGCTAATGGTGTGTGGCTTGTGTGATGGATGAGCTGTGAGTGTGTCTGTGGTTGCTGTCTGATGGTGTTCTGTGCTGGCAGGTCAGTTAAATTTGCAAAGGATCATGGTAGGGATTTGTGGCCTTTATATGGGTGGAGTTGTGGGTGTGTCTTTGTTCCATGTTTTTCCCCCCCAGTATTTATTGGCTTTGTCATTGCTTGTTTGGCCCTTTGTTTTGTATTTTTTCCTTTGTATTTTTTGGGCATGTAGGAGACGTTCTTCTGACCGAGTAGGACGCTGCAGTTGTCTCGTGCGAGCTTCTCCGAGTCGTTCACGCTGTGTTTCTGCTAGGTTTCATGTGCGGCGTTCGCGTCGGTCGCAGAGTATTGGGTTGCTTCGGCTGGGTTTTGTATGCGTGTCGGTCGTATGGCTTGGGCTCCGTGCGACTCGGTCTGGTTTTCCACGCATTGCATCGTACTGCGCGGGTCGGAGTTCGCGGGTACGATTCGGTCGGGTTCATTCCTGGTGTGTGTCGGTCGGTTCGATTCGCGTAGTTTCCCGGCCGGATAGCTTGTTTCCATGCGGTTCGGTCGTTCGGCTTGTGTTCCGTACGAGTCGGTCGTGATTCACATGCATTTTATCGTACTACGCAGGTCGGGCAGCGCCGGTACATGTTGGTCGGACTATATTCCCGTACCGAATCGGTCGGTATGTTTTCTGGCCCGAATCGGAATCGGCCCCTAGGTGTATGAGGGAGTCTTCCGTCTGTCCACAAAGTCTGCAGAGCATAGTTGGCCATGCTTGTTTCCACGCGGGAACTTGGTCTTTTGATGTAAATGCTCCCAGTCTGACCAAAAGTAGTTGATGTTGGATTGATGGAGTTATATGCTGGACAAGATATGGCTGGGGCAATTGTGTCTCATATGTCGATAGAACCATCCAGCCATGTTTTTTCTTTGCTAGAGCTGCTTTGTCCATAATCCAAGCCTTTTGTTTTGCGGCGTTATTGGCTATTTTTTTTAATGCGGCAAAGCTGTAGTCAGTGTTCCAGGCGTCGTGCAAGTCTAGCGTTGTTAGTGCATGTTCAAGGACGGTGTGCCAGGCTTTTGTTCCTTTAGGTTGGTTCTTTATTTATGTCCAACAATGCCCCAACAAGGAATCCTCTTCTGCAGCTTTTAATTTCCAGCACATTTTTATTATCGCTGCTTGTCTGACAGGATGTTGATTTAGTAGCCCGAATTCTAAGCGAACTTGGGCTTGTGACGTGAACTGCGGCATCCTGAAAATTCGTTTGAATAAACCTGACTGTTGGAGGTTCAGGAAGTTGGCATCTTGACCTTTGAATAATTCTGAGCCATAAGTAAGGGTCGGTAAAAACTTGGCTGCGATGACTTTTAATAAATAGAAGTTTGAAGGACATTGCAGTTTCTGTTTTAACATATTTAGTGCAAAACAGAGTTTGTTTGCTTGTGCTTTTCTGAGGTTTAGATGTTCTTTGAGGGTGAACCTTTTGTCGACCACTACTCCCAGATATTTGTAGGATTCACAGTGCTCTATTCTGTTTCCTGATGCGTTCCACCGATATTTTTTTCCATTTGGCGCTGTCGTGGCCGAAAAACACATGACCTTGGCTTTATTCAGGTTCAGGGACAAGCCGTGATCTTCCATATATTCGACCAACTTTGTGATCAAGCGCTGTAGGCCTACCGGTGTCTGGCTGCATAAGATGATGTCATCTGCATATTGCAGGCTTCTTATTTTATAGTGAGCGATTTTCGGGGGTCACTTTGAACTTCTGAGAGCCTTTTGTCCAGATCTGCGGTAAAGATATTAAAGAGGCTGGGAGCCAACACGCATCCCTGCTTTAGGCCAATATGTGTAGGGATCCTTGCTGTAGTGCAATCTCCGTTACCCAGTTTTATCTGTACCCATGTGGATGTATACAAGTTGATGATGGCCCGTAGTAGTGATGGTGGAACGCCCCAATTTGCCATCTTTTGCCACAGCTGTTGTCTGGGTACCACGTCAAATGCTGCTTTTAGGTCGATAAAGCAGGTGTACAGTTTGGCGGATTTACGCTTGGCTTTTTCGACCAAAGGATTCAGTGCAAGCAGTTTACACATCGTGTTTGTGCCAGGTCTAAAACCTGTTTGTGTGACTGGGATGATCTTGCTAGAAGCGACCCAAGCTTCTAGAGCTGTGAGAAGGTTTGATGCATATAGTTTTGCTTCAACGTCAATTAAAGCAATTAATCTGAAGTTCGCTGGGTCCGACCTTGCACCTGCTTTGAAAATTGGATGCAGAATGCTGCCTCTCCACGATTCTGGCACAGTGGTTGTTTGGAAGGCATGGTTGAACAGAGGTGTGAAGTACTTTGCCCAAAATGATCTATCATGTTTAAAAAGTCCATTCGGTAGGCCGTTTGGACCTGGCGCTCCGTTGGATCTTAATTTTTTTATGTTCATTTCAATTTGGTTCGATTGAATCCAGTTTTCATCAAACTGATTTTCTTCCTCTTTTGATTGGTATACCGTGATGTTATCTGTAGTGTAATTTTGGTAATTGGTGTTCTTGTCTGAGTGGTTTTTGGTTAGGTGAGCTATCCAGTCTGCCTCTAGGATGTTCGCGTTGTGTTGGCGGAAGGATCCATTTGCAATACTGTTTATCTCCGCCCAAAATTTTTTGTTATTATTTGATTTACTTTTTTCCAATAGTTTTAGCCAGATTTTGGTTTGTTGTTTTTTCTTCGCCATCCAGACCTCTTTTTTATAATTCTGTCTTAACTGGTATATTTGTTGCTTTTCCCCTTCAGTGGTTGTTAGGACATTTCTACGTAATTTTCTTATTTCTCGGTTTAAGGTCCTTTTTTTCACTACTAAGGAGCCTAAGGGCTCTGTTGTTTTTTTTGCACGTTGTTTTGAGTTCTGCGATGGGAATTTAGAAATCAGCATCTTGGTCATATTCGCCCAATTTGCCCATAGCTGTGTTGAATTTTGTGCTTGCGTGATCGATGGTGTGTTTTTTAGTTAATTCATTATTTCATCTACGTTTTTGCCATTCCATGCCAGCCTTTTTAGATTGTACGGGCTCGGAGTTTCGGACAGATCATTGCTTTCTGCAGCTCTTCGTGTGTGGATTTGAAGGTCGATTGACTGTGGGCTGTGGTCGCTCTCGAATCTGTGTGTTATTTGAAATCTTGAGATCTTTGGTAATAGCTCTATGTCCACTATTGTATAGTCTAGGACAGAGTGTGTCTGCTTGGTTATTCTGGTTGGTTTTGCTGGTTGATCTTGAGGGAAGCGACCGTTTAAGATTATCATTTATGTCTCGTGTAAGATTGAAACGCATGATTGACCGATGTGGTCCTTTTTTCGATAATTTGTAATTACCGGGGGAATCATTTGCCGTTTTGATTTGGTTTGTTGTTTCGTTTGCTCCGAAGCCTCTTGAAGTAGGAACATATTGAAGTCGCCGGACAGCATGATTCCTGCTTGCGGGAAAGTTGATTGCAATGATTTAATCAACATTTTAAGAGTCGTGATTTTCTCTTGTTTTTCTTTTGGGGCTGGGTGAATGTAAATGTTGCAAATTATTAGGAGCCTTTCCACTTTATTATGCTGCTGGCGATTAAAGGGACCTTGCGAGAGTGAGATTTTTATGCATTGGATCCAAGTTTGTCCTAGATCTATCTGTTCATAGGACCATGGTATTTTTGTGCTAAGGTAGATTGATAAACCGCCAGATGGTCTGCCTGATGTATTACCTTTTGTGGCGGTTTGGTGGAGTTCTTTGAATCCACTGATCTGTGTTGGTGACATAGTCCAGGTTTCCTGAAGTAGTAGTATGTCGAATTTTTCGAAAAAAAGTTGTAGATCTACCTCATCTGCCTTGCTGCCTAAGCCGTTAATGTTCCAAGAGCACAGTTGAAGTGTGTTCGTTCATGATTTGTTTACCTTGATCTCCATGCCCCCGGTGGGTGAGAGAAAGACTTTTCGCGCTTGACTAGTTACTTCTGATTTTTTTTGATTTACTATACGTAGGTTTGACCAACTCTCCTGGGCTTTTGCTGTGGATCCTACTGTCCCCCGGAGTAATCCGCTTTGCCTTGCTGATCTTAATTCGGCTGTTTGGTTTAGGGGGTCTGGGTAGCGTTCTTTTTCTGTTGTTCTTATTTCTATTCCCCATTTGGCAAAGGAATCTCTTTGGCTCCAGACTTCCATTGTGGTTGTTGGATCGTTCCAAGTGACGATCGTCATTTCCCTCTCTTTCTCATTTGATATTGATTTAAATTGAATGCTTGCTATGTGATTTGTGTTTAGGTGTTTTAGAGTTTCAATTGAGTTTGCAAGCTTAAGTATAGCGCTGCGATTGAGAATATCGTGTGTACCTTTTGACTTGTAATGTGGAATCAGTTCCAGAGTTACTAGGCCATTGGGGCATGTTTGACCTTCATTACTTTTCCGCGAATCAATTTTATGGTGGTGTAAACTTGCAGAAATTCCACTGAATATGGCCTCTTCTGCCCAAAGGTTCCCCTCTGTTGATATTTGGGGGCGAGATATATTTGTCCCAGTGGCGTCAATTCTGTCAGCTTTTGTATTTTGTGGGTTAGCTTGTTCTCCTGATTCTGGAGGCAGATCGATCCGAATTTCCGAGATGTTTCTGAGTTTCGGTGGGTCCTGTTGTTCTACCACTTTTTCGCTAGTTTGAGCTTTTGCTTGCTTGGGAAAGTAACGGGAAATACTTTGATGTTCTGCTCGTGGGGTTTGCTGTGATTTTCTGTTTTTATTTTGATGCTTTTTGGGGGCGACCGATTGCCAGGGGTCTTTTTGCTTGGTTGTTTGCATTGTTGCTAGGACCGGTGATCTAATTATTGTTTCACGATTGTTGGGTTGATGTTTCGATTTGGGCGATTTTTCCGTATTTTGTTTATTTGCCATCTCTTCCGCTGGACTGTTTCCTGGAGTTGATACCTGCGAGTTCGTCTCCTGGTTACTTATAATTGATTGGTCTTGGGCCTGTTTTTGGGAAGCTTGAGTTATTGCTTGAGCACTTTTTTCCTTGTTATGCCTTGATTTTCTCAGCCTTTTACGTTCCCGTTTTGTTCGTTGGTAGCTGGGATTTTGTTGTTGCGGTTTTCTGATTGCTGCTTCGGGCCCTAAATTGTCATTGTGTTGTTCATTTTGGATGTTATTTCGGGTCAGGTTGATATCTGTTAGAGTGTCGGGGTTGATTCTTTTGAGTTGCCAGCTGTTCCCTCCGTGTTTTCCGAAACGCCGGGAAAGGACCTGAGATTTGCTGATTCAGCGTTGTTTTTGTGTAACTGCTATCCACCGGTATAGCTGCGTTTGTTGTTGTTTTTTTTACTTCTGATAGTATGTCTGTGAGAATTTCCGGGATGGTCTTTAATTGATGCATGGTGCTTGTGCATTGGCATTCGTGGTACGTGGTGTGTGGGTCTTTTGCACCCGCTCAATGATGGAGTTTAATGCCTGAATTTCTCTTTCTATACCAGATACGTGTTGGGCGAGGGCCTGCAGGAGATCGATTTGCAACTCTAGTTTTACTGAGTGTTGAAATAGGGCTGTTGAGATTGTTTCCATTATGTTTATGAATGGGGGCCATAGTGGAGCCTGTAAGAGCGTAAGGTGGTCTGAGAGATGGTCTGTCTGATTAGCGTCCATTTGCTGGCTGGGGTAGGAATCGTCACCTGGTTTGGTCAGGATGCTGTCGTTGGGGTCTCTTGTCGGGCTTGTCCATGTGCTTGATTTAGCTGTGGGACCCGGCCCCAATTGAGATTTTGTTGATTGTTCTGTGCTTGGATTAACTTCCGGTCCGGTCTCTGTTCGTATCTTTATTGGGGACAGTGGCATATTATAATCATGGTTGTGATTGTAGAAGAGTCCTGTTAATGGTTCTTTTAGTTGGTCTTTTGGGGTGGAGAGAGAAGTTTCTGCCACCGGGGTTTCGTGTTTTAGCCCAAATTGGTTTGTCGAGCACTCCTGAGTTCCTGATGCTGATGCTGGTCTGGACGGGGTTGCCTGTGGTCCCCCCAAGATGTTTTCTTCTCTCTTACTCATGCAATCCGTACTAGCATTAGTTTGAGTGCGCCCTTGGTCTTCCTTGGGTTTGGTCTCGAAGGTACTCAGGAGTGCCCCGAGACTTGCAGACCGCCTCTTCGTGGTGGCTTCTAGCTTTACTTTTTTGGGGTTTAGTAGTGATTTTTTTAGTGCTTCGCTTGCATTTATCTGGGCTGTCACGATTACTTGATTTGCCAGTTGTTTTAAAAGTCTTTCGGGTGCTGCAAATGTCTTCCAGTAAGGTGTTGTTTAGTTCTTCTTTCTTGTCGGATGGTGTTTTGGATCCGGTTGAAAACGACATGTTTGTGGTTTTATCTTGGGATCTTGATTTTCTTTTCTGAGTTCTGAGACCAGGGAAAATAAGGAAATCCGTGATATTTAAGTTCCTTCCTACTGGCTTTTTGTTTGACGTTGGTAGCACTGTTGGTACTGCTGTGGGCGATGTTTCCGGGGTTTCTTTCAATTGTATCTCTGTGAGACGGAGACTCTTCTGGTGTTTCTCCTACTGTTTTGTGCAGCTTTTTTCTTTGGTTTGACCTCGGTTCTCATTTTCCCAGATCGCATGTCACCAGGCTTCTGGTTTCCTCTTGGTTTCCTCACTTTTTTCACCTTCTTTTGCACTGCCTTTGCACTTCTTTGCTCTGGTTGCTTTGCTTTGCTTAGCTTAGTTTTGCTTATTTATTTATTTTTTTCGCTGTCCTTAGTGTTTCCTCTGGAAGGTTCTGTATGATAAATGGAGACGTACGTTGGTTGAGTGGGTTTTGGAGTGGGGCTGGGGGAGCGCACCGAGCGCCGAGGGTGAGCAGAGGAGAGAGCAGGACACTCAAAACTGACCACTAGCCGCACCCAACCTGGTTGGGCTGCTTGCGCGGTTGATTGGGCTCAACACTCAGCAGCCACCACTAGAGGCGGCCGCACTCTCTACACTCTGCGCTCTGCACTCTTAGCAATCTTGTCTCTGCTATTCTGTGCGATTGCTTCTCTTCGCCGCACTCCTCACTTTTTGGTGATGATAGAGGCTGGCTGATTGTAATTGATTCTGACTGCAACTGCCACTGGTCTGCCACTGGGCCTGTGATTTTCTAGTCTCCTGCCAACTGCCAGCCTCGAGTCGGCAGGGGTAAGTCCTGCCCGCTGAGGCCTCACGTTTTTGCTTTATTTTCTGAGGTCAAGGGATCTCAAGGATCTCAAGGTTCGATTAGGTTGGTATGGCTCTGGCTGTTATATGATCTGTATCGCCGGGGAGTCAGGGACCAGGGACCAGGCCGGGAGCCAGGAGCTGCTGGGAGCTGAGCCTGAAGCCTGAGACCTGAGAGCCGAGAGCCACGGTAGGGGGCGGGGGCAGCTCCTCACTGCACACTGCCTCTCCGCTCTTCACCCTCCGCTGCTCTCGCTCGTGCTCGAACGCTGTGTGTCCTTGCTAAAAACAAAGCTCCAAAGCTCCCCTGAATGGGGAGGTAGGGGGGAGGACTCCTCACCGTTCCTCGTTCCGCTCGCCACTGCCGTTGTCCTCTCTGATCTCCGACCTCCGACCTCCAATGTGCGCCCTGAACCTCTGCTCCTGACCATGGCTCTCCTCCTGCCCGCTCCCGCTGTGCACTTCTGCTCCGGCACTCCTGTGGGCTCTCTGCGGCACTCGCGGCTCCCGCAGATCTTCGGCAGATCCGGATCCGAATTCGCTCTCCCGCGGCTCTTTCGCGGCACCCGCGGCTCCCGCGGCTCGGCTTGGCTGCCTAGCCTCTCTTGGCAGCACTCGGCAGCACTGCACTGCTCTGCGCCACTCGCCACTCACTCAATCCGGAACCGGAAGTCACCGCTGGAGTCACATACAAACACAAAGTCGAGCGGGAATGAGTCATGAGTAAGTAAATCTTTGAAATGAAAATAAAGAAAAGTACACTTATGAAATAAAAGTATATGAAAATATTTTTTATTTTAGAGAGTTATTCACATTAGCCCAAAAGGCATGCATCCACAAAGAACACCCACAATGTATATACTAATGAAATTTACAATCTGAAAACTTGGGGGCATATTAGCAAGAACGGCGTTAAAATTATCGCCGCTTTAGCGGCAGGAAACTGCTGCTAAAGCGGCGATAATGGGCTTGATAATATGCCCTTGAGAATACCAATAGAAGCCCATGTTCTGCTTTGATCCTGGGCTTCTATTGGAATTCTCAAGGGCATATTATCAAGCGCATTATCGCCGCTTTAGCGGCAGTTTCCTGCAGCTAAAGCGGCGATAATTTTAACGCCGTTCTTGCTAATATGCCCCAAAGTGTGCAAGGTATTACAAAATTTTCAATACAGAAAGTCCAATCTGAATGTTTCATATTAACAAAAGTATCTTTGAAAGTAAGACTAGGATGTTTTAATGTGTGTATTCTAAAAATGATGATCGCAGTCCTCGAATGGGAGAGGCAATGGAGTGATGAAGGAGAGGCACAGGACATCATTAAGAGCCCAATTTAGAAGCTCACTGAGGTGGACTGTTTGCCTGCGACCAGCAGTCGAAATGCATTTTAAAAAGTGTGGGAAGTGCAATGTTGAATGCAGTAGGGACAGGGTCAGTGAGCAAGGCAGTGAAGTGAAAGGCATGGCCCAAGGAAACGAAATATTCTGTAACTATTTTTTGGTCTTTCACCTTCAGTTAACTACATGTAAAATAATACACACCTTAAATGAGAAATACATGCAAATTAGACTAATCAGTGTGGAATGCACTGTTTAAATTATAAAACCTCTATTAGTTATTGTAATCAGTGCAGATGTCTGTATCTGCAGCCAGAGAGCCACAGAATTCAATCTTGTTTTGCGCAGTGGGGAATAGTGACTTGTGTGTGTGTCTTAGCTTGTGAGAGAAAGCACTGTTAATATGTACGTCATTATTTGAAACTTTCATTACACACAGTATAAGATTGGCTGCCACAAAATGCGCAAAAAGTTTGAGGTTAAGATTAAAAACAGTACTTTTAAAATAGAGATTTTAGTAATATTCATACTTTACCTGTTGCAAACATATCTAGCTCTCCTTTAAATGCAAGCACTCTACAATTGATCGTGTAACACTCTTGCAATGTCTCTCAAAAAGAATAAATCTTTGTTGTCAGGAAGCTTTAAGTGACACCATCAATTAAAGCCAATATCAGCTTCCAAACAGCCTGTAGATTTGCAGATTTAACCACTGCACACATTCACATTTCTGTCAGGCAGCAAGCACCCTTCTAGGAAGTCTTGTTTCTTATTTAGCTGTCTGTCGCTCCTTCGGCTTCACAGTACAGATGACTCCCAAGACTCCACTTCAGCTGAGGCATCTTCACTATTGGAGTAACCACCCTGGGATGGTTATATTTTAACAAAAAGTAGGGGAACTGTTTTTGTTAAATTAAAAAAGTATGGGTGTGGCCTACACCGCAGATCCTACACACTTCGATCACTGCCAGCAACACACACCTGCTCATTTGCCACTAAAAACTTGTGCAGAGGTAAGTTATTTTCCCAAGTGGAATAGCAAAGGATACAACAAAAACACACACAACAAGCATGGGTGCCAATATATTGAGTAAGTAACTGTTAAAAAACGAGGCAGTATCTGTGAGGCCTGCACAAATAACATGACTACATTTGTCCTTCACTGGGAACCAGACACCCAATTGTAGCACTTGACTCTCAGAGGGTAGCGTTGCAGAGCAGTCGGAGGCTTACTCAAGGGAGGTGGTGTGGGCTAGTAATCGCCATTACAGGTGTGCAGAAATAACACTCAATAATTGATTGTCCAGTCTGTGCTTTATAAAAGTAAGAGTACATTTATTAAACACACACACTACTCAATACTATGCACCAATTTACAAATATACATAAGCTGTTGGAATTACTTTGTGACATTGCATAACGTCTCCACCCCTCCCGCAGGGGGGGGGTGGGGTCTAGTACCACCACTCCCATGTATGCACATCATCTTGCCCCCAAATGTAGTTAGTTTAACATAACCTGGAGCGAGGGCCCTGCGCACTGGCATCATCCCAGTGGCGACCCGCCCAATTACCTCAACAAGCATTTAAAATAGGCACACCTGCCCTGGTGACACACAACCCTGACTGAGCATTTCCTACTGACCATGAAGTATACACCTCTACATCTTAAGGGCTAGCAGTCTGGGTTCTTCACCTAAGCGTAGCAGCAAGAATACATGTTTAAGCATCACTTTAGAAGGACAGCACTCATCACATTTATGGATCATTAGAATGCATCGCAATTACAGCCCCTAAAGGCGTCACAGATGAAATCACAGGATTAAGCATATACAGCCAGACACCCTAGCAGGAACGTCTGACCAACATAACCCCATTTGGCTTATGACATCACCTTACACAGGTACTTCACATTACACATGTGACTTCCAGTCCATCTGAAAGAATAACATTAGGAAATGCACTACGGGTGCAATTACACCTCTTCATCTCCAGGGAATGCCCTTCTCCAGACATCCCCAGCTCAGTGCTTCATCCTTTGGGGCATTTCTCAAAACACCCCCAGCTGTAGAACATAAGTTCCAGCCCAGAAGGTGTTAAAATGCTGGCTGAGCCCTTGAGGGGTTATCCTTTTCAAGTCCCCATAAGACTTAGGGGGGGCATCCATTTTCGTGCTGGGGGAGACTGCGTTGCTCCTGCAGCTCCCCCTGCACCTTGGCACACACCTCGTGGTGACCCCGTACTCCTGGGGCCACCACATGCAGAAAAACAGTGGTTTTCCCTTGCCGGCCGATCCGGGCCTGCAAAGCATTATGGGGCGAGGCTCTCCTGCCTCGTGAATATTATAAGAGCGGCTCTCCCGCTGCATCGGGGAGAGCCGCGATGTGGGCCTCCGGCCGCTGCTTCCCTCATTGGAGGGTCCGGTCCCACCCGGATGCCCAGGTGAGTGCTTAGGTTCGGGGAGCCCACCCCCAGCCGCTCTTTTTGTTTTTCGGGGGACCGGTCCCACCTGGGCCCCTTGCACCTCTTCGGGGTCCTTTCGGGGTCCCGGTCCCACCCAGGACCCCGCATGCCTTCACGATGGAGGGCAGCCCGGGGAGCCCACCCCCGGCTGCCCCCGCCGGCTCCCTGCCCGGCCAGCACCCTCGCGTGCTGCCGTGGGAGCCGGCACAGCAGTTCTGGTCTGCCTGCTCCGGCGGGCAGACGCGTCGACTCCCACCAGCCCGCCTGTCCTCGGGGGAGTGCGGCTGCGCTCCCCTGGCCTCCTCCTTCTCCATGGGACCCGGAGATGGGGTACCGGGCCCACGGACATCTTCGAGGGGGGCGCGACGGCGCTCCCCTCCCTCCAGAGTCTTCACGCTGCTGCGGGGGAGTGCAGCGGCACTCCCCCAGCCTCTGCCATCGATTCGGGGCCCGGAGATGGGGTCCTGGGCCCCCAGGCACTCCTTCCCGGGGAGCGTGATGGCGCTCCCCGACCTCTGCTCTTCCTCGGGGGCCAGGGTGAGCTCCTGGCACCCCTCGCACACACCTTCACGGGGAGCGCGACAGCGCTCCCCGGCTTGGCTTCGAGGCCCGGGGATGGGGTCCCGGGCCCCTAGAGACCTCTTCGTCGGGGGCGTGACGGCGCTCCCCGCCTTTCATTGTTGCAGGGGGGCACGACGGCGCTCCCCCGCCTCCTTCCTCACACGGGGCCCAGAGTTGGGATCCCGGGCCCCTCCCCCTGCAATTCTTCATGGGGAGCGCACCGGCGCTCCCCGGCTTCATTTTCGGCGGGGGCCAGGGTGGGCTCCTGGCACCCCGCGGGGGCACCTTCATGGGGAGCGCTACGGTGCTCTCCAACTTATCTTCTCTTGGGGGCAGCCCCCGGGACCTGACCCACCCCGGGGGCCCATCTTGGACCGGCGGCGGAGCCCCACGCGCTTCGTCGTCGGTCATGGCAGAGGTCAAAGGTCGCCTACCTTCTGGGGGGCATATCTCAGCCCCCAGGGGTCCGATCTTGGTGATCTTGGCCTCTTCTTGCTCTTGGTGGCGCACCCCAGCCACTGGGAGCACTTTCCTTTGCCCTCCTGGTCACACGGAGGGTGGATTCAGCAGGGAGCTGTCTTCACTGGCTCCCTGCACCAGCCTTTCACCTGGCTCTCCTCCTGGGTCTCTCTTCTCCCTGTGCAGAGGCTCCTGCTTCTGCGCACTGGTCCTGGGCTCTTCTCCTTGCGCTGCTCAGGATCCAGGGACAGTCAGGGGGTTCCTCCTTCCAACTGCCCATTGCGCCAGGCTCCAGTACCCTCTGCCTCAGCTGACCACACCCCAGAGAGAGCTTCTCTTCCTGTGCAAACACTTTTAAAGAATTGGGGAGGGGGCTGGCAGGAAGTCTCCGTTGGCCCTATCACATAGCGACACATCTCTTCACTGCCCCTGCTCCCTCCTTCCTGCCCAGGCCTCTGGGTTGGTTCAAGATGGCGTCGTCCAGGGTTTCCTGTCACATGCTCTCTGAAAGCCCCTTCCCCCCAGAGCTGCCTTCTCCCTTGTGCAGCTGGGTGCCTGGCATGTTTCTTCCCAGTGAATAAAGCCTATTCCATGTCACCACCCAATTCTGCATAAGTCCTGCAACACCATTCACTTTGTATCTGCTCCTGGGCTGCGCACGCCAGGAATCTCCCCTGCGCAGCCCGTACACGTGTGCACACTCATGTACACCTGTGTCTGCATGTAACCAGCCCGGTGCCCCTTACTGCAGCTGCTGCGCAGCGGCCTAGTCAAGCTAGGGGGACACCAGTAAAATCCACATGCAGTCTCTTTCATCATGAGTTCACTGTGGGTGAGTCCCAACTTATGAGGCTCTCCCACAGTAAAAGCTCAACAATTAGGTGCTCAAAAAGCGAAAAATCCGGGCAACTCAGAGTGTCAGAACCACCTTCTAACAGTAACAAAAACATCCTCATATATTAATATTGTGATGGTCCTAAAAGGTATTCAGTAAAATACTTTTAAGTGAAATTGAACATGGAAATTGTCTCCCTCTTTGCTAAAACAAATGAAATGCTGGGGAAACCAAGAGTTCCTTTTCTGATGTTTCCTTACATTTATTTGAAAATATTCAGTTAAAGGTGAAAACATACTACTTATTGCACATTTTCACAATTTTTATTTTACTTACAACATTTATGCATTTCTGTGCATCATGCTAATTTCACCATGCATCATTATAAATATTAATGGTATATGTGTAATCCAACACAACCACGTGCAATTAGGAAGTTCCAGAACTTTCAGAACATACAGCTCCCTTGTTCAATCCTGAGTGGTTTTTGTTGCAGAAATTCCACCCAGAACCTTCTTACAGATAAATGTCTGTGTTTAAGCTAGAAGAGCTTAAGAGAACATAGATAATTTGTGGATCGAAAATGTCTTAAACCCTTGTGTGATTCCAAGTCCACTCATCTAAATGGCACTGAAGCTTCAAATGGATCTGGTAAATGTTACGACTTGATTGGCTTTCGCTGGCAACAGATCTGTCTCACAGATTCATCAAACTTACAAATCACTTCAGGAGGTTCTTACACAATCCTAATCCCTTTTAGTGGAACATCCTTTACATACAGACTGCAACATTATCTTCTGATGAGACTTAAGGTCTATGATACTGCGAACAGTGCAAAGAAAATCGAGCCGTGCGTTAAACAGCTCTTGTCTTGCATCAGCCACCAGAGGCCAGTCCCTCTTCCTGTGTTTTTGCATGTTCTTTAAGGCTGTTAACCACAATCTCTGATTTAGTCTGTCATCCTGCGGCTAGAAGGTATGAAGTATTGCTAATTAAACCAAACTTTCTAAACAAATCATTCAAACTGGCATTGCTATCTGAAGGTCTATGAACCAAATGTTTAAATTAAACTACATTTGCGTGCTCCATCAAGACATGGCCAAAGACCAGTATGGTGACAGTGTAGTGACAGGTTCCCTATCATCAGTCCTCAATGATGATTCATCAGAAACAGGACTGAATGAGAAGGAGGAGCAGAGCTTTATTAACCTGAGCAAAAAATGACATAATGGCATTCATCAAATAGGCAGCTGATTGAGCAGTGAGGTGAATTCAAATATCAAGGTTAGAAAAAGTAACATTTCTAGAAGTGTGTGGCATAGCAAAAAAGTGGGCAAATCCAGTGGTACATTAGAATCCTCTACAAAAAGTAATCCCAGGATCGGTCTCCAAGGAACACAGATTCTTGGACCTCTAAGCACTCCAATAAGGAAAATAGCAAGAGTGCCTAACTGTTCCCCCAAAATAATATCTGCAATGGAAAGTAGACCTAATTAAATCTCCTTAACTTCGTGAGCAGACCAGGCTGAGCATTCAAGCTTTAATTGGTGAGAGGTGATTCCAGGTGCAAACATCATTATTGTCATACTTGCAGCAAATATGAATGTCTAGCCAAGGCTGTGTGTTACACAACACATTTAATACTATTTAAAATAATAAATATAGTTATATTATAAACAGTAGTCAGAAAATGGAAAGTATAAATTCAAAATAAACAAATGTAACAACCACAACATGAAGAGCTAAACTTGCAATGAGAATGGTGATCTAACTAGAAACCAATAATCATGGAAAGCAGTTTGCAATCCCACAGTATAATAACGAAAGGAAGGTCCCTAGCTAAGCACCCTACATAATGTTTTCAAATGTGTAATATTTGCAATACTTTAATTTCTGCCCAGCTCTAAAATTTGAGAAGTTCTGGACATACCTAGAATAGGAGAAACACTTAACCAGCATACACAGAAAGGAAACAGTAATATAGTTAGACTGGGTTCTCAAATGACTACTGCTGTTCAAGCCCAATATTATGCAACAGAATATGATATTGAGACAAAGGTATACAATAATCTACCATCAAAATGATTAACTTATAGCAAGGAAATAATGCTGAAAGTTTAGAAACATAGAGGTTTGTGAACATCTAAGAAGGATGAAGAACACCAAAGCAACAGCAATTCAAGCTACAGTTTACCTAGTTGCTACAGGAAAGGGAAAGTGTTTCAGAGTCGGTGTGTATTTTTGTGAAGAAAGGCAAGCCAATCCCACAATGAAGGGTGAGAGCCCATAGCATGCAGGGCTCATAAAGACTACTAGGGCCTATGGAACAGTTGGCTGGTTAGCCAACCAAGTGCCGGAAAGCAGCACTCAGGAACCTGAAGGAGCAACACACAAAATCAAATGTTCCAGTGAGGAGTGTGCTCACAAGCCAAAGTCTCACTTTCACATTAAAGCAATCACTCTCTCAGGCAGACTACTTTGATCTCAGGTGAAGGGTTTTAAGGGTTAAGCATATTTTGCACACATCAGTTATTAAGACCATTTCTTCAGTAGCCCCCTGCTGTGCTTCCCAAGAGGAGTAAAGTGGGCTACTAGATAGCAGGTATATTCACTGGTCTAAATCGGCTGACTAGCATCATTCAGTCAGGCAAAGAAGCAACATCAGCAGGGTAGGCCAGTGGATTGTTAGAAGATTCTTCTTGCTTAGACCCTGTAAGTAGGGAGTGGGCAGCCTGCAGTACTACATACTGGGTGTATTACACAGCAAGGTGGTCCAATCAGGTCCAAAAGAATATCAGCAAGCTTCAGGTAAGTTCCAATTTATAGACACCAAGTCAGACAGTTGAGCATCAACCCACTGCCAGTCACAATCAGTGCACTTGCCAGTCTTAAATACTCAGCCAATCAGGATGGAGCAATATTCCCTCTTCTAAGAGAGAGTTCATAGAATTCAATCTTCACAAATTTGTTCACGCAGCAGAGGAGGTTGAAGAAGTGTGGATAGGGTTTTCTTCTGTGGGTAGCATGCATTCTCCATCTTGCTAACATCATTGCAACACAAAAGTAAATGATTGGGACCAGCTTTGGGTAAATGTATAGGTGCACTGATAGAGTTAATTAAGTTTTTACTGTATGTATTTATTCTAATGTTTGCAATGGAATACACCTCCCCACAATGTTTGTGATCACTGCATTCTCTCAAAATGAATAATAATGAAAGGCCTCATGTCTGCTTAAAGTCTATTGAGTCCATTTAATAGTATGAGGCCAGTAAGCATCACTACAGGGTCCAGCTCTGCTCCCCAAAACAATAATCAGCTTACATGAGCTTCACGTTATGAAGAGCCCTAGAGAATTACAGGGGGCAAAACCAATCTAGGTTATTACCATTCTCCGGGCACTTTCAGAACATTCCTCAGAAGCATCCAATCTGCATTTCGAGCAGGTACTGAGGAATAGGGATTAAGCCAAAAGCAACATTCCTAGGAAGATGTTAGGGCCTTAGGAAACATAGTAGTGTTAGCACGTCTGCTGCACTGTCCCTAAGCTTTCATCCCTGCAATTAGATAGCAAAAAGTACCAAATTGTGCTACAGCAAGTCTCCCAAGAAGGCACTAAATGGTGACAAGGTATCAAATTATTGCAATATGAAAGTTAACCCAATGGCATAGGTTTTACAGAGGCTTTGCTGATAATCCTGAGTGCAAGGCATAAGTTGAAGATCAGTAACTTTCCTGAAGGTCAAGGCAATAATGTCACATCTTTTGTCAGTGAGGTTACAACTTAGAATCATATACAATTTTGTGTTCTAAATCATCAAAGAAAGCAGTGAAGTCCTTCTTAAACCAACACTCACAAATGTACATATCGACAGCAGGTAACTGATATGGGTAGAGGCGAGGAGGCATATTTATGACATTAGTGGCCCAGGGCAGCACTTAAAATCACCTTGCTGAGCTGCCCTGCGTCACAGGGAAAGAATCGTATTGCACTGTAATTATCCAATACAGCGCATTCCTGTCCTTTCTCCTTGTGCTGGTGCTGTTTTGACAGGATAGCGCCAACACAGGTACACTTTCACTATGGTGCAATGGTGCCTGTATTGTAGGCAGGAATGTTTTTGTGCAGGAAGGGGCTCAACATGATCTTCTGAGGCTTCAAGCTGAAAGTTGTTCAGGTCCAGGATCTGACCCTGCAATAACATTACATCCAATTTGATGACAGTCCACTTAGTTCAGTGTCCGCTACTGTGTCCACCACTTCTACCTATCCTTTCTCAGTAGATGCACCTTTATTGTCAATGTTTGAATCTCCAGTTACATTTATTCCTTGTCATTTTGGATAACATGTAGCATCTGCAGTATACTATGCTCTTATAGCTTCAGTTGCATTTTGCCCCCTCACCTTTGTTGTGTAGTATCTGTTCCTGCAACTGTCTGGAGTAATGAGATTGTCTTTGGCATGGGTTCAGAGCATGCAACTTTGTATTTTTTCATAGTTTGTTTTTTGCTGTATGTGGGCAATAACAGCCAGGAGATTTAGATATATTTCAACAGGGTTCACCAGTGGACTCTGTAATCACATGTTCCAAGTATCTTGTTAGCTTACGTTCTGTGTTACCAAAAAGTCATTATCTCTAGGATAGCAGTATATTTAACAGTGAGGCCATGGGAATCCAGCCGGTATGACCGGCCGGTTTCACTTTCGACCGCCTGCATCGTAATTGCAACCCGCAATGAGACTCGGAAAGCTCCGAGTCTCATCGTAATTAGGGCCTTTGTGTCTATGGATAGTTTTAAACAAAGGTGGGGAATTCCTGACCACAACAGCAAATATATGGACGCACAATTTCAAAATGTTAACCAGCATTCTGGACTATATCACACCAATCAATCCACTCAATTATTGGGATAGGGCACCTCCTTGTCATGAGCACTCCTCTAATTTACATCTGTTCCAGGCCCTAAGGCATCTGGTTGCTATGTATCTGAAGTATTTAACAGTCAAGCTTGGAAAAATGGCACTTTCTGTGCATCCAACTAGAGCCCAAAACTCCAATTCACTGACAATTGGGAGGATCACACATCATGAGCAGCAGAAACCAAGCAGGAATTCCTTCTCAGTGCTGATAGTTACTCTGCAGAGCTGCAACCTCTCTGAGGCTCATGTCTCAGTTTTTCAGAGTACACACTAAGGGGCACATTCTCAAGGAGCCATCGCCGAGTTATCGGCACGTTATCGCAGCCAAATCCACAATAAATTTATCTCCCCATTCCCAAGCTGGTGCTAACAGCCCATAACACCAGTTTACCTGCGATAGCAGCCGCAAAAAACATCGCCACAGATGCCCCCGGCAACTAACGCTAATGATATGCAGAGTAGGCATACCCGTGCAAAAAGCTGCGATAATAATACTCCACAACATTCTCAACGACCAGCCCGATCCGCGATAAGATCACAAAACATGCGATAAGGCATGTTAGCAGCAGGAAATTAACACCTGCTCCTACCTGGTGCAAAGTCAGACGACAACCTGCAACAGACAAGGGAGCACAGCCCATAGCCACACATGAAGAACAACAGATGCCATGGAGCCACCCACCATGCATCCTGGAGCCCCGAGAGGGCAACAACACCCACCGCCACCACACCCAGGACCCCCCCCCCGGTGCCCCACTCCGGGCACCCCACACCCCGACAAAGATATGTCACATCAACCTCACGAAATCATGAACAAAACAATGTGCCCGATGTCGCACAAGAACAACACCTAACCTACATGTGTCGTCAGAAAAATGAGAATCATACATTCATCTCAGACTCAGAAAATAATGCGTTTCATACAGAATAAACACAAAAGAACTATTATGAAGAGTCATGGCGGGTCCACCCGGGACAATCTGGAAGTCACAGCCTGCAAAACAAATTCCCAGATAAGAAGGTGTGTCATGCGCTCATCAAAGGACAGAGAGAGCGAGTGAAAGTGAGAGAGAGAGAGAGAGAGAGAGAAAGAGAGAGTGAGAGAAAGAGAGGGAGAGGGAGTGAGAGAGAGAAATAGAGACATTGTACAAGGAGCGCAAGGCCAGTCGGGCTCCTGGCTCATACATGCTAACTGTTGTGTGTGTATCGCTATTGGCGCACACTAAGTCAAAGGCCTAGCATCAATAGCAACGAGAAGGCCACATCACATTTAAAAAATGCAAGCAGTAATCAGCCCAACATCAGGAATGAAAGCTCCATTGTCTCAACACTCAAGGCTGAAGGACACCTGAACCCCCGACCTTGGTCCTGAATGCGGCTGGCACTCCCTGTGAGAGATACCAAACCAGATCGTGACGACTCCCACACCACGAACAGCGCGAATGAAAGACCAACGTGTCCACACCCCACACACACTTGTCCCTGCCTGAGGCACACCTGCTTGGGATGCCCCTGACACATAAGAAAGAAACAACCCATACGCCCAAACTTTGCACACAAACACGACTCATTGCTCCGAGCAGTGGCATCTCATCCACACAACTGCCGCCTGTCAGAAGTGTGCCAGTGCTACGAGACCAACAAAGGCAATGGCTGGCAATCCCAGGCACATGCACAACCCCTGTCATGTGGAACTGTACCGTGCACGAATGCTGCATCTGTTGGGATCACTGCCACTGGCAGTGTTGCGCATCAGTTACCGTCTGAGTTTCCGTCTTGCGTACGTCACCTGCGTCCAGCCCTGGTTCCACTGTCGATCATGCAAATTCCAGTGGCCCATGGATGTCTGCCTATCCAACACAACGGTAGTTGAACTGGATTATGACACGTGTGTGCGCCCCCTATTGGCCCACGAACAGGAGTGTAACCGTGACACCCGTGCATGGGATGCCTTGATATTTGGCATATGTGCAGGCAGTTGTGCATGGGAGATTGCACAACTCCTCGTGTGCAGTGACCACATCGAGGCGCTCCCCTATTGGGCTGTGTTGCGGATTGGTAAAACGGCTTGGACAGAGCACAGCTGCCAGAACCAGGTAATGGACTGGCTCGCCCTCACGTACCTTGACCTCGACAATGACGTACTCTTGGAACAGATTGCCCATGAAGCAGTGCTCGCATACATGGACGAGTAACTACGTTCCTGCAGCCACAATTGATTGTCACCCACAGCACAGGTCCCCACACCTTGTAGCATCTCGGAGGAATTTCCACAAATCCCACCACAACAGTGGACATGTCTGCCTTCGCCTGGACTCAGAAAGCATGTGCATGGACCTACGCGTGTGTACACACACCTGTGCAAGGTGATGCAGTCCCATGGGCGGAGTAGCACAGCGTCGCCTGGCAAAGTTCCAAAAGCGGAGAAACTGCTGGGGGGAGAGTACACACATGGCAATGTAGCATGACATGTGACCTTGTAGGATCCCTTCACCTGCTCACTGTCAGCAGAGCACACAGTCAGCTCAGTCCGGTGCTACAGCACTATGCAGATCCCATCGGCTGTGAGTCGTGTCCCCTGACACGGGCCGATGAGCAGACGCTAAACATCATATGACTCGTCCAGCAAGGCAAGGTGGGCTGAGACCGTTGACATCCGTAATGACTTGTGTGCACTTTTGCCACCCCATTACTTGCACCTCGACATGTTCCAAAGCTGCCTGTGAGTGTCTTACACATTGGTCTGCATGTTGTGGCCCTTGCCTTGCCCGTACTGACACGCACATGCTAATAAAGTCCAGGCAACTTCACTTGTGTGCAACTGTGATTAGTGTTGATTATGATGACAGATCATGTGCCTACATGTGCATTGTCCGTACACAGGGAGGCATTGACTGACGCCTGTGAATTGGGGGTGAGTCCCCATTGCCAGCTCCACCTCTGTGAGCCAGACATTGTGGCTGGGATAGTTGGTGGCAGACCTGTGCTTCTGCGTGTCACCAGCAATGTGCGTATGGTGTCCAACTTCTCACCATGTAGAACAAGGTCATCCATCAAAACAGACTGTGTCCACACAGATGTGTGTGAGTAGGCATGCGAAGAGACATTCTGTTGTCACATGTGATGGGGACACCACTTAAGGACTGCTACCGAATGTGACATTTCCACACACAGCCCTATTTGATACATGGACGTGGTGCTACGTTTGGGGGCAACGGGATTGTTGTCACTGTGCAATGTGGCCACAGCTAGTTCACACCTTCACAGTCATCTAAGTGGCCATGTGGGTCAGGGTCAAACATGCGCAATGATGACATCTACCAGGGTGTACCTTTTAGTGCTATCGATGCCCCGACATCCATCCAACATTTATTCGTGAGTGAACATAGACATGACACATCTGTGTGATTTGGAATGTTTTATTCACATTCTGGGGGGTGTCGGACCTGGAGCAGTACATGGCCACTTCAAGCCCACATGACATGGTTGCCCAGTGGTGGGCCAACCAGAGTTCCTGTGGCAAGGCAAAGTTGATCTGCAGAGGAAGGGTGCAGTCCGCCGCCGGGTTGCTGTGTCATTGGTACCAGAGCAGATATGGCAGTCCATTTCGGGGTCCATGTGAAGGTCGCAGAGTGTTTCGGGGGACAGTGGGAGGTGTTGTTCCAGGGCATGATGCAGAGAGCATGACCTGGCAGGGACAGGCCATATGGCGGGGACGGATGCTACTACCTCCTTTCTCACACAGTCATTACCCTCCACATCTTACTCCTCTGATACGTCTTCTGTATCCGGTGTGTCAGGTGTGTGTGGTGGGGTTATGACTGCGTCACTGTGTGCCACTGACTCATCACGGAGCGAAGGTGATAGGGCTGCATCACTGTGTGCCACTGACACATCAGGGGGAGGATATGTGTGTGTCGAGGTTCCTGCAGCAGTGACCTAGAACAGGCTCAGTGGCATCAATGGCAAGATGAGGATCTGCAAGGCATGGAAGATCGCAGGTACATCTTGCTTGTGTTCAGCAGTGGCAGCCATACTTCCAGCCTGCATCGGCTCCATGGTCTCCATTGATCTCCGCATCTGTGCCAACTCTGTGCTGTCATCGCTTGGGCCTGTCTGCCTAGACAGTTCCTGTAACCGAGTAATGGACCCAGCGATGTCAGCCAAAAATTGTTGGTGAGCATGGTGCGGACAGTGGGTACCCGTTGGGGACTGTAGGTGCTCCCTGATGGGACTCAGGCATCCACGTATGGCATCGAGTTTGTCTGCCATGAGCTCGAAACCCAGCCGCAGCTGATCTGCCATCTTCTCCTGGCACCCTAACACACAGAGTTTGAAATCTGTGTGTTGGTCGTGGGAGTCCTGGGAGGCAGCCGTGGTGGTGTGTGCTTCCTGCGGTGTGGCCTGTGCAGGGTGTGGGCTCACAGCGATGCAGCTGGGCTGCCCTGCTCCTGGAGGTGGGGTGCGGAGGCTGTCCACGAGCCGTTCGAGGGTGTCTGTGCAAATGTGCAGGGTGTCCTCTTTATCATCACTGAAGAGATGTGTGGTCTGCTCTGCAGGAGGTGTTGATTGTCCCTCTGCAATGTGAAGGGGAGATGCAGGTTAACAGTGTGTTCCATGTATGTTGACGCATTGTAGATGTTTACATACAGACTGCATGACGATGTACATTGTGACTGTTTTGGTGGAGCTGGCTGTTTGATGGGAGTCAGTGGACATTTCGACTACATGACGCATGTGTGGTTGTACTCGTACGTTATCAGCTCACAGTGTCATGGATTGCCAGTTGCGATTGGCCAGTTTCTTCGCACGAGCGGCACCAGTTGTGTCCTCTGTCCTGTGGTGTAGGGGTTGCACTCTGTCTCATATTGTCGTCAATGTTGATGTACTGTGATTGCTATGTGTGTGTGCTGCATTGTTGGCGATTCGCCCCAGCAGCTCTGCATTAGCGGACCCTTATCCCTTTGAGTCGGTGTGCATTTGACTTGTGAGCTTTTCGGGTGCTGGGATGTTTGCGACTTGGGTCATTTGTGCTACTGGAGATATTTGGTACTCTTGTGCATTGTTTGTCTGCAAATGTGTTTTTGACGTCATGGTTCGTAGGTGCACGAGGATGTGTCCGAGTGTGACCTGCTCCTTTACGGATGTGGTCCACACTCAGCCACCTCAGTGTCGTCTCGTGCACCATGCCATGTATTGTGACTTCAGCCATGCTATCTGTTATGCAGTGTCACTTGCATTGTCGGTGTGGCTCACAGAGCCGCTGCTTTTCGGGATTCAGCACATGTGCATGGGTAGGTTGTGGCATTGGTGATATGGAGGGGGCCCCATTTGTGCTGATTGTGGACGGGGGACTACTTGGTGTTTCTATGTGTGCTGCAGTGTGCCAAGGGTATCAGGGACATGTTCCACAGTCATTGTGGGTGTGCAGTGTGCTGCACATGATTGTGAATGTGTGGCATTGTGCCAATCTGCCCCCGTCCCCCCAGTCCCTGGTCGTTACTAACCCTGTTGCTGTTGGGTCAGGTCATATCGGGCTGTGTCCAGACCCCCGACTCCTTGCACCGTCTCCACGCTGATGACTGTGGCCACCATTTCCTCCAGCTCATCCAGCTCCTCCTGTGGTGCAGGACTCCCACCTCCAGTCGCCTTTGCTGCCTTCATGTTGGCAGCGAGTTTCTGTTTGGTTTGGCTGTGCACTTCATGCCAGCACCTCTTGACCTCCTCCATTGACCTCCTCGACACTCCAACTGCATTCACGTTGGTGACGATGGACTGCCATGTTTCCGTTTGTGTTGCCAATGACGCAGTGGAGGTGATGAACAGTTGTTGGTAGTGTTCTATCACCTCCGTGACGATGATCCAGTTCTCCTACGGACTGAACCCCGTCTTCCTCTTCCTCTTCTCCTTGCCCTTCCCCGAACACGGGGTTCCTGGCTGGTCCTCCGTGGGGCTTGTGGGGTTCGGGTTGTCCTCTGCACTCGGTCCGGGTGCATCCATGGTGCTACGCAGTTTGTTTTGTTTTTGGTGTTTATTTTTTGGTTGCTCTTATAGTGCATTTTCAGGCATGACGCGTGGGATTTGCGGGCCTGTGGCTGGTTGTCGCTGATTTTTGTATCGTGGTTTGGGACATCGCAGGTTTTTTCGCATTCGTGTTTCGCATTGTTTCTGCGTCGCGTTGGTTTTTGGGCGGTCATTTGGTGCGATATCCTGCTACTATCGCATGGTGCCGCAGGGTTGGGAATACCACGTTGACAAGGTGTTATTTTCCCGCGATGGACTGCGATGTGATGGGTTGCGTTAAGCAAATTTTGCGGTAGTTATCACACGTTCTTGAGAATATGCCCCTTAGTCCTCCAACTTGTGAGATGCAACTCCACCCCTTTTTCAAGATGGCCACCAATTGAAGTCCACACAGAGCTGATGAGCTTCTGCACTGCTATGCCCTTCTTCAGCTTCGCCCAGCCTTCTTCTCTACCACATTCACAGATGCCAAAGATATTCACGGCAGCCAGTCGAGCAACCCTCACCTACATTGCAGAGTTACAACTATAGATCCTCCTACTCATGTTCACTAGGATACTATTGATTCTCAAACGTTAGTGAATTGTTCTTCCATGTGGTTGATTTAGCAGCATATGCTATCTATAAAGTAATTAAGTGAATTGAATTCCAATTATGTTTTTTTTAAAATATTTCAGTCAACAGACAGACAGCTAGCTTTATACTTCTAGACAATACCAAATTAGAGACAATGGAACAAAGATTGAGGATTTATATTTTTAATGAATTGATTCATGGATAAAATTCACTGAAAGAGAAATCATGTATTACATTGCACCTCTTATCCCAAACAACCTCTAAAATGTAGTGTAGAAACAAAACTTTTTATTCACATCAGAAACATCTAGAGCTCAGAAACAATGCCAACAAATGTGTGTGAGATAATCTTGGTGAAAAGGCATTACTGTCATTTACTATCAACCACTGTCAAACACCCCTTAGTGTAATACTAGCACTGAGTATACAAATTGATTATAGGAATGTTGGTGCCTACCGTGGAGAAAGCCCTGAAGCTGACGAGAGGAGCCAGACAGTATAGAGAGTGAATTAATTGGGTAACTGGGAAGGGGCCTTTGTGAGAAATGTCCAATCAAACCCACAGTTTTCCTAGTCATGTATTAGTGTAGTACACAGTACTGTGGCACTACCATCGAGCTATGGCTGCTAGGCTAGGCATAGGAACAGTGGCGGCTCACAGAGGGAGTGCTGTGGGGTGGTGGGGCAGGGGAGGGGCTGGGTGGGGGGGTAGTGGAGTCAGACATACGACGGGCAGGAGTAAGGTAAGTAAATAAATAAATAAAACTATTTACCTTGGCTCGCTGTATCACCAACTCCGCGATGCAGCGGGCGCAAGGTAAATAGTTTTATTTATTTATTTACTTACCTTACTCCTGCCCGTCGTATGTCCGACTCCACTACCCCCCCACCCAGCCCCTCCCCCGCCCCGCCGCCCTGCAGCACTCCCTCTGTGAGGCGCCACTGCATAGGAATAATGGTTTATAAATACTTTTCTGAAGGACAAAGTACATTTTATCCTATGCCTAAAATCTACAGTTTTGTACCCACAGACCAGCTCACATTTGAAGAGCCAGTGGGTCACTAAACAGTCATAACTAAAACTATTTCATTGAAATACATCTAAATAATGTTCATTCTAATCCTTGAATGAAAATGTAATAATAATCTTATATCTAAGGCTAGCTTGTCCCTCATCCTAAGGCTAATGTAAATTACAGCTCTATAATTAACCCTAGCCATCTGTACTGACCTTAAATATTTCAAAATGTATATATTTTAAGTTTACATTTGTGGGTATTTGCATTTTAGTCATATCTATTCTGACTGTATTAGTTGAAGATACCTAATTTCTTCTAATTGGATCATACTTAAATTTTTACAGGTTCTTCCTATTGCACTAGCTTTAAAAGTATTTGTTTGAGTGAAACATAAAGAAATGAACACTTTTTAATTTTTATTTTTATTAGGGTAGAAAACTAGCTCTATACAAATTAAAAGAATCAAATAAATCAAACAAGGCAAATACATAAAGAGATGAAAATAATATGAAATTGAGCAAATCAATGTTCACAGACTAATAAGAACATTAGTTGACATTATTAATTCATTGAAAAAAATCTTCACATTTGAAAAAAAGAGCATACTTCATTCATTTTCTCATGCCATAAGTGAAAAATATGGGATCTTGCCATCAACATAGCAATACAAAATATTCATCTCCTTGCACAGGCTAATTTGTTTGAGTGGATCCTAGGAATAGTATACAGGGATCTTTTTTTATTGTCTTCTTCTATTGAGGCATTAATAAACCTGAAGATATCATGCCTGACCAAGCTCAATTTGTGGACATGAAGCTATTGTGTGCCACCAATCTCCAATAACCTTATTTTTCAACCTAAATCAGTTGGATGAGGTGTTAAAGTAATACCTGTTGAGAGTGTCAGGTGTGAGCTAGATCAACAATCTGGCATAAAATGTTACTCTTTTAAAGTTTGTCCCTCAAATGTCACATTAATGAACTGAGAGCTGGAGGGCTTGTAGTACAATTCCTTCTACTTAAGAGGTTTGCCAGGACAGCATAATTATGAAGTTCAAGACTGGGTGATGCTACTTCTCCATCTTCTTTGTTTAAACACAGCTTAGCAATGTTAAGCCTAGGTTAATGTCCTAGCCAGATGAAGTTAGCAATTATTCTCTCTGCTTGTATGAAAACTCTCTTCTGCAGTCTGCAGGGGAAAGAGGCAAAGTTTCCCATCGAGAAAACAAGTTTTTCATTGTATTTATTACAGATGTGTCTCAGTTTTCTCTTTGTTTACTTTGTATCCTACAATACTGAGGAACTCCTTTATCAAATCTAAAGCATGGTTAATATTCTGACTATCTGCCTTTAAATATTAGATCAAATCACCTACATGCAATTTTAATTTAGGAATCTGGTGAATAGATGCACTTATCCCATCATCTGATCAAACTTTAATTGCCAGTGACTCCATAATTTATGTAAAAAACACTGGGTAGAAGGAACATCCTTGACGGGCTTCCCTTGTGACTAGTATTTTACCCACATTCATGGAATTGATTATTGTGGTAGCATTAACTTTTGAATGTAATTTTTGAATATGTGTGTAAATTAGAAGGAATACAAAGTTTTAGAATAATGGCAAAAAAGTCCCCCCAAATTAAGAAATGAAAGGATTTTCCACATATACCATTATAGCTGCACAGCCAAAATTTATAGAAAGTTAATCAATGACTTCTAATAAATACTTTGCATAAAATTGTATTTAATTGTTGAGTAAAAAAGACATTGATCTGGGTGAACCATATCTTGTTCTATATCCTTGCGAATATTTGCCAGAATCTTTGCAAACAGTTTATAGTGCACATTTAGAAGACTAAAAGGTCTGAATGAACCTATCTCCTCAGGGATTAGGGGCCAGATGTACGACCAATTGCTTTTGCGACTCGCAAATTGCGAAAAATTGCGAGTCGCAATTTGCGAGCCGCAATAGCAAATGTACAACAGTGTCAGATACACTGTTAGCGATTCCCAATGGGGTCGCAAAATGCGAGGCTCATGAATATTAATGAGCCACTTCCAATTTGCCACCCCATTGGGAATGGCTGGCCATCCCATGGATGGTGGCCTGCTGGGCTCAGCAGACCTCCATGCCTGGGACTGCTTTTCAATAAAGCAGTTTTTTTTTTTTTAAATGAAATCCGTTTTCCTTAAAGGAAAACGGGATGCATTTAAAAAAGAAAAAATGAAATGTTTTCGTTTCATTTTTTAAGGGCAGGGAGTGGTCCCTAGGACCACTGCCTGCCCTTAAAAAATGTTTTCGGAGCCAGTCACAAAGGGGAAGGGGTCCCCTGTGGACCCCTTCCCATTTGCGACTCCATTTGCGAATCCATTACCACCCTCTTTGCGAGTGTTTTACGACCGCAATTGCGGTTGCAAAACATTCTTACATAGGGTAGAGACTCGCTATTAGGAAGGGACGCCCTTGGCACACCCCTTCCTAATAGCGACTCGCAATTCCTAATTAGTGAGTCACAAATAAATTGCGACTCGCTAATTAGGAATTGTACATGGCCCTGTAACATTTTGCATGCGCAAATGGGTCGCAAACCCGTTTGCGCATGCAATTTAGGGCTGTACATCTGGCCCTTTGTCTTTCTTTAATATACTTATTATAATGACCACAAAGAAGGGGTGAGGCACAGAGTCAGCTCCTAAAATTCCATTATGAGCTTGAAATTTGATTGAATTTGTGTTAGAAACGGGGGTCTCTAGTTGACAGTGGCTTGTACCTTGTCCAAGTAGGGACCCTTATTCTCATCAGGGTGAGGGAGTTACATACCCAAGATAACACCCGCTTACCCATTGGTAGCTTGGCACAAGCATTCAGGCTTTTCTCAGAGGCAATGTTTAAATCATTTGTACATAAACAAACAGTAACACAGTGGGAACACTACAAAGGGACACCACACCAGTTTAGAAAAATAACCAATCTTTATCTAAGTACAACAAGATCAAAACAACAAAAATCTAACTTACACAAACAAAGATATCACTTTTAAAGGTTCAAGATATTCAGTCCATAGAAAACTATGGATGCGTCACTTTTATCACAAAGTACCTGGGATGCATCAAAATCAAAGACAAAAACATGTGCAAGGGAGGTGAGGCATTGGTAAAGCAAAGCGATGCATCGATTCCTTACTCCCAAGGGAGGTGATGCATCGATTCCTTACTGCCAGGGGAGGCGATGCATCGGTTCCTTACTGCAGCGCAGGAGAGGTGATGTGTCAGTTCCTTACTGTGAGGGGCGGTGATGCATCGAAAATCAGACACGCGACCTCAGTTCCTTACTGTGGGGAAACATCGATGCAGAACTTGGCGCACAGGTGTGATGCGTTGAAAATTTGGACAAACTGGGTCGAAGCAGGTGGTGCGTCAATTTCTTCAGATGCACAGCAGGGCCTACGTCAGAGTTGGAGTCAGAGCGTGTGTTGTAGACGTCGGAGACACAGTGCTCAGGACTCGGGCTGTGGCGATCTCTCAGCCACACCACAGGTGCTGCATTGGTTCTTCGGCAGCACCACAGCGATGTGTTGGTTTTTCAACTGCACAGCAGGAAAAACAGGTGCTACAGATTGATGTGTGGGTTTTCTTCAGTCCTTTGCAGCAAGGCCACCTCAAAGGGCCCAGAACTGGAATTGGCACCACTTGGCAGGCCAGAACTCCCAGAAGAGGAGTGCAGGGGACGCAGGTGAAATCTTCGATGGCCCTGAGACTTCTTAACAGGAGGAAAGCACACACAAACCCTTGGAGAACCTTGCCAAGAAGGATACAGAAAGCGAAGTCCAGTCCTTTCACTGCCCAAGTCAGAAGCAGCAAGCAGTAGGCCAGCACAACATAGCAACAAGCAGAGTGGCAATTACCCTCCTACAGCTTCACCAGCTCTTCTTCTTGGCAGAATCTCCTCTTAGTCCAGAAGTGTTCTACCAGTATTTGTCTTTGAAGTAGGCAAACTTCAAAGGATAGACTTTGTAGTGCACAAGGCCCTGCCTTGCCCTGACCTGGCTCCAGATACACATCGGGAGCATGGAGACAGCTTTGTGTGAGGCAAGGCACAGCCCTATTCAGGTGTCAGTGACAACCCATCCTACCACTCTAGCTCGGGAAGACCCATCAGCCTGGTGATGGGCCATCAGGATATACAGGGCACACCTCAGCTACCTTTGTGTGATGGTCTAGAGTGAATTTTACAAACAGCCCAACTGTCAGTCTAAACCAGATGTGCAATCCACAGGCAGGCAGACAGACGCAATTTAAAAGCCAACTTCACAGAAAGATGTATTTTTTAATTGTGAGTTCAGGGAGCTTAAACTCAAAATCTCTATCTCTTTCCAATTGAAAGTTACACTTGTAAGATATTACAAGACACCTCCAATGATATGGGAGAGATAGTCCTTGCAATAGTGAAAAATTAAATTAGCAGTATTTCACTACCAGGAAATGTGAAATACATCAATACATGTTCTACCTTTCACATACACAGCACCCTGCCCATGGGGCTACCTTGGGCCTACCTTAGGGGTGCCTTACATGTAGAAAAGGGGAAGGTTTGGGCCTGGCAAGTGGGTGCACTTGTCAGGTTGGCATGGCAGTTTAAAATTGCACTCACAGACACTGCAGTGGCCGGTCTCAGACCTGGTTGCAAGGCTACTCATGTGCGTGGCACAATCAGTGCTGCAGACCCACTAGTAGCATCTGAAGTACAGCCCCATGCACCAACAGTGCACTTTACTAGGGACTTACCAGTAAGTTAAATATGCCAGTCATGGATATACCAATCCCAAATACAATTTATGCAGAGAGCATATGTACTTTAGCACTGGTTAGCAGTGGTAAAGTGCCCAGAGTCCTAAAGCCAACAGAAACAAGTATGAAAAAAATAAGAGGAAGAAGGCAAAAGGTTTGGGCATAAACCTGCAAAAAGGGCCAGGTCCAATAACTTGGCATTTGTAAAGTGCAACACCACCTCTAGAGGCATTTCGGCACTAACAACACTGAAACAAAAGAAAGAAACCTATCCCTCCAAAAAATAAATACTTAAGATTTAGAGAACAGCATGTTTTCAGAAGCTTTCTGACACTAGCAAGGTTGTCAGCTTGCTTTAGAGTGAGTAGAAGATTGCTACATGCCTTTACCCGAGAACAGATATAGATCTCCCCCCTAGTTTGTAACCTGAATTTCGGGATAGCTAGAATATTATTACAAGCAGATGTCAATCTTCTCGTTGGCTGGTAGGGTACAAAATGATCAGAAAGGAATTTGGGACCAGTTTGATAATAAGCCCTGTACACAATAGATAAAACTTTAAAAAGAGTCCGTTGGCCAACTGGTAACCAATGGAGCCCCTGCAAACAGTCTGTGATGAAGCTTTGATTAGGGAGTTGAAGTACCAGTCTTGCTGCAGCATTTTGTACCACCTGTAGCTTCTGGATCAGATAATTAGGCAGACTATTGAAATAGCCAAGCCTTGAGAGGATCGAGACATGAACAACTGATGTCCTTGCTAAAAAAGGTAGAAAGTCCACAAACCTTTTTAGAGACTTAACCACAGAAAAACATACCCTTGACACAATATTCACATTGGGGTAAAAAGACAAATCTTTACAAAAGTTTACACCAAAGTTATTCATCAGCTAAGTAGGCAGGGGGGTACTATCATGGTTGTGTGGCCACTAATCCTTGACAGAGAACTGGTTGTTTTTCCCAAAAGGTAAAATGTCCATTTTATCGATGTTTCACTTTAGGAAATTTTAATTCATCTATGTAATAGCTTCCGAAAGGGAGTTTTTAAAATTTCGTTCAGAGCTAGAGGAATTATTGTCAAGAGTAAAAATCAGTTGTGTATCATTCACATAAGACATGGTGGAGATAGTCACCAGTAGTTAGTTATAGTTAGGATCTAGCTTCCATAGGAAAAGCATTTTTTGACTTGGATATAACTTTGGCTTTGTTTGACCAATCTGCATGATAGTTTCCCCAAAAAGGGTCACGGTGGGTACTATTTTTATGGAAAGGTTGGGGATGATCAGTGCAGTGGGGACCCAGAATTTGGGGTGCAAAATAAGGTTGCGTTTGTAATGTTAATTCCCATAGGAACCTTTAGCCACACCTACAGCCCGAACCGCTAAACGAACTTACACCAAATTTAACAGGGAGGTAGATGTCGATTCAAGGAAGTGCCTTTTGCTTATTTTGTGTAAATCCGTTCAGTAGTTGTTGAGAAATGTAAGTTTAAAATTATAGTGATATCTCTGGCCAAGGATATTTTGCTGTGGTTTCGCAACGAATTGTGGTGATTTCACGATGAAATGTGAATGCACGCGCCAACGGGCATGCTCTGATTGGCTGGACCAATCTTATTAGAAATGTTGCAGCCACCATTTTATCTATCGGGAATGTTTCCCGGAGCTGAAAACCCGTGTGAAATGAGTCAGGGTGGAGATACTCTGACCCCATGTTTGAGAAATGGAGGTGTTAGTGACACAAGTTATGTGTCCAAAATATTTTTTTTTAATCACATGCGATATTTGTGACAACGCCGCGACCGCCAGCGCGGCCCTCCGTGTACCATCGCAGAGACATCACAACTATCAATGTCATCACAAATATTGTTGGAAATATAATAAAAATATATCAATGAATCATTAATACATTGTTATAGAGGTATTAAGATATTGATAAATGTTTTTATAGAGTTATTTATATAGTGAGTTATCTACTGTGATGGCTAGAATTAATTATATAGTTGTAATTTTTTATGTGGTGGTGGCTATTGAATTCCTGCTTTTGCTTTCTGCTTTCACGACGTAACCGCGGGGATCACGATTACCAAAGTCATTGCGATCTCCGGAGTCACCGCGAAAATGGAAAATAGGTTTTAGAGATGGTTGTTCTAGAAATACACTAGAAAAACATGAGTTTGAAGTGTAAAGTAATAAACATCTAGTGTGTAAAATACTGTAGTGTGTGTGCATATATGTGTTTTCACTTTATGGAAAGGTGCGATCATCGCAGTTAACAACGTCATCACGACGTCCCGAATAACTGCGAAAACGGAAAATAGGTCTGAAATTTGGTTTATAAAGAAACTTAGTACAAAAATATGAGCTTAAACATGCTTTGAACGAAGTATGTATATAGTAATATGTGTAGGGCAATGTTCAGAATGGATTTTTTTACATATTATTTTTGGATGTGTTGGTGGCCATTGAATGTCTGCTTTTGTTTTCCGTTTTCACGATGTGTCCGCGAGTATCGTGCTTACCGACATCATCGCGGTCTCCAGGGTCACCGCAAAAATGGAAAATAGGTTTTAGAGATGGTTTATATGTAAACACTCTAGAAAAACATGACTTTAGAGAATATTGTAAGGAACCCTTAGTGTGTAAAATACTGTAGTATGTGTGGATATATGTGTTTTAGGCTTTATGGAAAAGGCGCTATCATCGCTGTTAACAATGTCATTGAGACGTCCTGAATAACTGCGAAAATGGGAAATAGGTCTGAAGGATGGTTTTTAAAGAAACTTAGTACAAAAATAAGAGTTTAAACATGCTTTGAAAGAAGTATGAATATAGTAATATGTGCAGGGCAATGTTCAGAATGGAATTTTAACATATTATTTTTGGACGTGTTGGAGGTCATTGAATGTCTGCTTTTGTTTTCCGTTTTCGCGACATGTCCGCGGGGATCACTACATCCCCAAAATCTAGAAGAAAACATAGAAGACCTAGAAGAAAAAAAAAACTAGAAAACCTAGAAGAAAAAAAAACCCTTTAGAAAAAAACTTCACAATGTTTTGGGTACTAGGGTGGCTCTGAGAAGAGCCTTTGTGTTGCTTGTGTGCATATGGCTACTACACAGAAGACTGGAAGCAGAGTTTCAGATTACTTAGAAACACCTTGTTGCCTTCATCTGTAAAGTGCACTCCATAATTTCTATAAATTCCATGCATGTCAAAATGCAGATTGTTGTTATAGATACAGCCCAAGCAATGGTCTCCGAGGAATGCAGAAACTGTTTTATGAACATGTTTCATGGCTTTGTCAATCTGTGGACAGAATTGATTTGACCACTTCCATTTCTGTCTTTGGCATATATTAGAGTACATCAAGACAGTGTGAGGGAAAAGCGACATCAGTTCTGCAAAGGTTTCTTTCATTAGAATTGTTAGCCCTACCCCAGTCACTGTGCCTAGGTTGTTGCCACCACAGTGCACATTCATGAGTTGAGGAGCTTGGGAATCCACAATTGATTTAACTAAAGCCAGCAACTGATGAAACTTTAACCCTCTCTGGCCAAACCAAGTACTCTGCACATTTGGGAAACCCAAGTCCCTGTCAATACCTTTCATTTTTGCAGCCTCTTTAGCCCAATAGATATAGCTGTAGCTCTAAGCATTTTGAAGTGAAGGAGCAATAGTAGACAGGAGAAAGTTGGAGCTGAATGAGGTACTTTTCCAAAGGAAAAGCAGTTAAAATGGAGGTGTTTAAAAAATATATATATATATATATATTTCATTGGATGCTGTCAGCATGAAAGTCAATAAAATTAGGTAGTGTGTTGGAATGCTCAGGAAGAAGTCTTATTATTGGTTGTTGTTTAAAAAAAGAAATGTAATACAAACATTGATATGCTTTTGAGTCTGTGGAGTAAACCACACCTGCTGTATCTCATTTGGAAGTAGCATGTTCCTTCAAGAATGTGCTGTGAACTTGTGACCTACTGGTTCCACTGGACTGTTAGGTTCACTGAGCTAAGAGTGTATTGGGGGAAAGGGTGTTAAGGAGATAGAATTTTTTTTTTAAGTTGAGGAGTGATGACACAATTTAAGTAATCTCAAGCTTGATTTTCCATCTCAGGACTATATAATATACTGTTGTGTAGTATTTCAATTTTTTAAAAATGAAGCTAGATATAGGTTTGTACTCCTGTTTTTTCTGTGATTTCTCCACGATCGTTGCGAAAACATCACGAACACACATAGATAGGAATCTGTTTTTGAAAGAGAGGGAAAGGTTAACAGATACTAAGCACTCAAGTGGAGATTGTGCAGTCTAAAATGAAAGACATGATTTCATTTGCTGCCTTTATCATGATCACAGAGTGTAAAGTTGAAGAGGTTGCCATTTTATGGTTGCTTTGTATGAGAGCGTTTTGTTTTTACAAATACTAACAGTGTGACAACTACCAGAAAGAGCTAAAACTACAATATAATCTACAAACTGAATTCACTGGTATGTGCATATCTTTTAATCCTTTATAAAAATTACATTAGAAATTAAGATGAACATGGGAGTTTGATAAAAAAAGAGTATCACAGTGATATAAAAAAAATATATCAGATGAACTGTATGTATTAGAGGGTATGTGTTAAGAGCTTAGTGGTGAATGTTTTGGGAAGTAAGAGAAACATGAGTTAGTGCCTCTTTATTACATTGTGTACTTTATTGAAAAATATTAGTATAGTATTGTGGAAAGTTGCAATGAGGAACTAAGAATGTTTTAAATGTCTAAATATCATGTGCAGAAGAGATACATCTGTCATTTGCATTCTGGGAGTTGTAGTACTTTTAGTAACACTATTAAACAGGAGTAGTGTAGTCACAAATATAATATTGGAACATGTTGTGTGCCTGTATATGAAGTAATACTTGTTAGGTATGTATTGGGAAGTGTTTGTCAATGTGGTTTTTAACTTATATGATCGCTTAGCATATGCTTAGATGGTGAGATATGGTTCTTGTGATTGCATATAGCTAACCATATTTAGGTGGCTCCCTGAGACCTTGACTTCAGATTCCAAGGACCAAAATAAGACAAAGGAAGAAGACGTGCTGCTTAACCAGGAACTGAGCCCTGCTGCGGAAGAAACCGGCACCAAACCCTGCCAACTGTGAAAGGAGTTGACAACTGTGGTCTGCGGTCCCTACCTGATCTGTGCAGCCTACAAGAAGATTTATTCTTGAGTGTGTGTCTCATTTATTGCCTCTGTGTGTGACAAAAATGCTTAGCACTACCTTCTGATAAGCCTAACTGCTCGCCCACACTACCACAAAAAGAGCATTAGAATTATCGGCTTTTACCTCTGCACACTTATTGGGGACCCATTAGACTCTCTGCACAGTGTACTTAATTTTAGTACACTATATAGAGAGCCAGCTTCCTACAAGTGCAGTAACCAACTAAGTTGACTATTAACATAAGAACTATCATAAAGTGACCTGCAGAGTTGCCGGAAGCTGCCAGCTTACTGAAAACCATAAACTGTGTGCCTATCTCTCACACTTCTTCATTTATAACACTGCTAGTCGTGGCTGAGATGGGATGTGCCAGGATGCGGGGATTCCATTTTGAGCATTCCGTTCAGGGGGATGCATTGAATGGTCTGCTTAATGAATTTGATTTGGTATCATCAATGTCTCTGGTTAACCCCTTAGCACACAGTCCGTTCCTTCTTTTAAAGGATGTAGTGATGGTTCATTTATAGATTACATCTTGATTTCCACCGGACTCCAGTCTAGTTTCCGTGGGTTTACCATCATGGATAGCGCTTTTAGCGATCATAATCCCATCTGTGTCCACCTTGGAGGTAGGCTGTTGATAACACAAGCTAGGGTGACATTCCCAGGCATGTTGAGACCGGTGGATGGTAAACGCCGCCTAAAATGGTCACAGATATCCCCAGACTCATTTTATGGCAAGGTACAAGTATCTTGTGCTACCGAATTAGCTTTTGTGTGTCACTTGGTTTCCACCCGGGGGTGTCCTTGGGGCTTTTGATGTTATTGTTTTAAAGATAGGGGCACTTTTAAGTGCCCCTTCTCATGGGACGGTGTTATCTGACCCTAGATGGTTCAATCCACAGTGTTCTAAGGCAGCTAAACTTTTGAAAGATGCTTTAAAAGCTACCCCGAGAAATCAGTCTCTGATATGTGCCCGCCGTCGCGAATATAAACGGGCATTGGTTAACCGTAAGGGCGAACTGAAGGAGGAAATGTGGAGGGACTTACTGGAGGCAAGCACTTTGGGGAATAGTGCAAGGTTTTGGGGCATTATTAATCGACCTTTATTTGAAAAGGCTAGGGATGGAGAAGTAGGCACTAATATATCTGAGGATGAATGGGTGTCTCATTTTAAATCTATTTTTAGACGCCCCATGGAGCCTCATCAATCCCAAAGTAGGGTTAATATTACTGCTCCAATAGTGTTTGAGCAGAAAGAGGTGGAGAAGGCCATCTTAGGGCTGACGTGTAATAAGGCCCCAGGTCCGGATGGTATCCCTCCAGACCTTTTCAAATCTAATCCATCTTTTTGGGCCCCAGTATTGATGGCTGTCCTTAACGCGGCGGCCAGGATTGGCTGTCCGGACTCCTGGAGCATCTCAACCATTGTGCCGGTATTCAAGAAGGGCGATCGCAATAGCACTTTGTGTTATAGACCGATCTCCCTTCTTGACTCCGTGGTCAAGGTTGTGGGTGGGGTATTACTGGGAAGATTATCCTCTTGGGCGGCAGAGAATGAGATCATCTCTGATATACAGTATGGGTTCCGCCCAGGGCGCTCCACCTTGGCCCAATGCCTTAATTTATATTTGATCCTGGGAAAGTATACAATTGCCCGCCAAGGTACAATTTACATGGCCTTCATGGATCTTTCCTCTGCCTTTGATTGTGTCAATCGGGGGAAACTGTGGCAATCCATGCGGGCCATGGGGGTGGAGGAAAATTTGGTTGACTTCCTGGAGGATCTGCATAGGGATACAAAGGCTAACATCAGATATGCACAGGATCTCCGTGTATCCAGAGATTTTAAAATAGAGAGGGGGGTTCGGCAGGGGTGTATTTTGGCCCCCTTTTTATTTAATTTATATATCAACGACCTGGAAAAAACTTTGATAAAAACAGGGGTCGATTTCCCATATGTGGGGCAAAGAGGTCTGCCCGTCCTGCTATATGCGGATGATGCGGTCCTCGTTGCTAGGACGGCAAGGGGACTTCAGACATTGTTAGACACATTTCGGAGTTTTATGGAAGCCCGTGATTTGGCAATTAACAATTCCAAATCCTATATTATGCAGGTTGGGATTCGCCCGAAGAAATCGTTCCCTTTTAAAGTGGGTAATGAGAAAGTACCAACGACTTCGGTATTCTCTTACCTGGGTGTTCTAATAGATGACCGTTTGAATTGGGGGGCCCTGATTCAGAGGAAAAAAGGGGAGGTTACAAGGGCGAATGCGGCAATCTTCAACTTTGCAGCGAAGATGGGTAAGCGCCCAATTGCCGCAATGTTGAAGATATTTCAGGCCAAAAGTGTTGCTATCGCTGGCTATGGGAGTGAAATCTGGGGCTATGTAGCAACCGATGCTCTACAGGTGGTGGAGAACACCTTTCTAAAACGTCTCCTAGGAGTGCCCACTGGAACATCAAATCTGGTGGTACATGAAGAACTGGGGTTGCCATTTTTATGCGACACCTTGGCTATGCGCCCCTTGTTGTTTTGGCTCAATTGTTGGTTAAACAAGGAGTTAGTTCTCAACCATCAGATTTTAAGAGAAACTATGAGTCTTGATTACATGTCTCGTATTCCATGGTTAAAATATATTAAGGGTTGTTTTGAAGAGCTGGGGCGGCCGGACCTTTTTTAAAGCCTGATTCTATTACCATGAAGGATGTGGAATTTGTAAAGAAAACCTTTATTACCTTAAAAAGCATGGTAGAGACGATTTAGAAATTGGGAAATCAAGCGTCCGTAAATATGTGATGCTTAAAACAATCCCATCTATTGAGCCTTATCTTCTGTGGCCATTGTCGCCCCATGAGCGGTATTTATTAATCAGGTTTCGATTGGATTATTTTCATTTGCTATTAGCTGTCCCAAGAGGGAGCTGCAGAGGCCAGGTGTTAGCATCCTGTGGCTGCGACGGAGTGTCTCCTCAGGATTTGCTACACTTTATGTTTTTTTGTAAATTTTATGATGTACCTCGCAGATATTTTTTAACACCCCTTTTAAAGAAGTTGAATTTTACTCAGGTCCGCCCAGCTCTTTTTTATTTACAACTGTTGAAATTAGACTGTGTGACTTTTATAGTAGGCTTTCTGAAATCCTCTCTGAGATCTAGGATTTGTATGGAGAGTTAGTAAACTTCCAACGTTGGTAGGTACTCCCCATTACTATCCACATTGATGTAATTTGGTCCTCTGGTGTAGTGGTTCCCCCTATATAATTTTATGTATTAGATGTATATATCTTTGTATTTTAGGGGACAATTTGTTTTAATATTATTGTTATGAATTACATGTCTTAACTGTTATATGGAGTTGTGTAACTTTTATGGTTTTAATCCTAAAGCCGAATAAAGTATTTTGATTGATTGATTGATTGAATTCACTGGTATGTGCATATCTTTTAATCCTTTATAAAAATTACATTAGAAATTAAGATGAACATGGGAGTTTGATAAAAAAAGAGTATCACAGTGATATAAAAAAAATATATCAGATGAACTGTATGTATTAGAGGGTATGTGTTAAGAGCTTAGTGGTGAATGTTTTGGGAAGTAAGAGAAACATGAGTTAGTGCCTCTTTATTACATTGTGTACTTTATTGAAAAATATTAGTATAGTATTGTGGAAAGTTGCAATGAGGAACTAAGAATGTTTTAAATGTCTAAATATCATGTGCAGAAGAGATACATCTGTCATTTGCATTCTGGGAGTTGTAGTACTTTTAGTAACACTATTAAACAGGAGTAGTGTAGTCACAAATATAATATTGGAACATGTTGTGTGCCTGTATATGAAGTAATACTTGTTAGGTATGTATTGGGAAGTGTTTGTCAATGTGGTTTTTAACTTATATGATCGCTTAGCATATGCTTAGATGGTGAGATATGGTTCTTGTGATTGCATATAGCTAACCATATTTAGGTGGCTCCCTGAGACCTTGACTTCAGATTCCAAGGACCAAAATAAGACAAAGGAAGAAGACGTGCTGCTTAACCAGGAACTGAGCCCTGCTGCGGAAGAAACCGGCACCAAACCCTGCCAACTGTGAAAGGAGTTGACAACTGTGGTCTGCGGTCCCTACCTGATCTGTGCAGCCTACAAGAAGATTTATTCTTGAGTGTGTGTCTCATTTATTGCCTCTGTGTGTGACAAAAAATGCTTAGCACTACCTTCTGATAAGCCTAACTGCTCGCCCACACTACCACAAAAGAGCATTAGAATTATCGGCTTTTACCTCTGCACACTTATTGGGGACCCATTAGACTCTCTGCACAGTGTACTTAATTTTAGTACACTATATAGAGAGCCAGCTTCCTACAAGTGCAGTAACCAACTAAGTTGACTATTAACATAAGAACTATCATAAAGTGACCTGCAGAGTTGCCGGAAGCTGCCAGCTTACTGAAAACCATAAACTGTGTGCCTATCTCTCACACTTCTTCATTTATAACACTGCTAGTCGAGGTGTCGCATTACACAATAACCTCATCTTGGTAGTCCTCACGAATGACACAGAAACACTTCCACACAGGACCAAAACTAAGACAACACACTTCCAACCACACACCCTACATGGTATAGTGTGCTACGCATGTAGGCAAGCACTTCATATAGTGAATACTTCATATAGCTTCATGAGCACTCCACATAGGGGTAGTGAGCACTATATAAATCTTACAATACAATACAATAGAATCTGAATTGTTTTAAAAGGTATGAACTATGACTTCTTTCTTTTCATAATTTCCTCACATTGTTGATACCCAGTTAGCAAATCACAACTTTCAGAATGAGTGCTGTAATTGTAGAACACAGACTTCAAATGTACCCAAACAAATGCTGTAGTTTGTGCTGAAATTTAGGTTTGCATACATGCAGGGACATTTTGCTATTTGGATTTTGCTAGTCTGTGGAATTCAGAGATAGAGGAGCCTCACAAGTAGGTAGAATACAGACTTATTTGAAGAAAAGCCACACAAAGGTCCCTTAACTTTGGCTGTTGTGGTTAATTATATCAAATATACCTGAAGAGAGGGAAAGGGAGTAGTTGGTAAATTTGATTGTGAGATGTGGAGTTACGTTACTTTGCTACGCACATAGTAATTACGAAAATGATTGAAAGAACGGTTGATGAAACATTTGCAGTGATAGTTATATCCAATGAATCCCAGCACCAAAGGGTGAATACATGGTATTGCTGGAACAAGAGGTGGGCAATTTGGAAGAGGCTTGAAAAGAGAGAGCTAGGTAGGTGCTAGCTTCTTTCAGCAAGTGCTCTCATCTCCAAGGCAGGCCTCCATTCTATATCTGTGAGCACTTTGTTTTGGTTTACCACCAAATTCCATAATTGAATGCAGGCGTTCAACAGGTGGATGAAGGAAAACGGTTTAAAGCTCAATTTGTGTAACACCGAAGTGCTGCTGTTTGGAAACAACACCTCATTCTAGTCTTCTACTTGGTAGCCTCAGGAGATTTTCTCATGTTTGACATCAACCTGTCTTTCAGAAGACAAATCAATTCCATCACAACCTCGTCCTTTTACACTCTAAAACTCTTGTAGGAAGTGTTTCCATTTATCCCACAGGAGATGCAGAACACTGTGGTTTCTGGCCTCTTATTGTCCAAACGCTACTATTGAATTGCCTTATTCATCAATGTACAGAAAAAAGGTTTAAATAAGCTGCAGGTCGTTCAGAACGCGGCAAAACGCTTATTGCTAGGCTTCATTAAATGTTAATCTGTTTCCCAAACTTTGATGAAACTACACTGGCTCCCCATGTGGAAACACATTGACTTTAAAGCACTTTTTGTAGCCTTTAAAACATTGCACGACTCTGGCCCTAACTACCGCTGGCACACTTCTCCAGGCTTCCAACAAATAGGCTTAGAGGGAACCTCAGAAACCTAGGGAGGTTGGAGCGATCCTTTCTACACGAAAGGTGAGGGGATACATACTCCCACTGAAACAATCTTAATGCACAAATGGGTATCCTCTCACTGAGAGAAAAATTTCAAAGGAAGAAGAGGGAAAGCGTAGTATACAAGCTTTCACTGCACTCAGAGGTGGGAAGAGGAAAAACCTATTATTTATAACCCACACCCACTCTAATAGTGGCATGCTTCATCATCGGGTTCACCCTGACTCCTAAAGGTCAGGTTGGGCTCAACAATATTCCAGGGAGCACTTAGGAAACAAGTTGTTTTACTGCTTAGGGTTTTTTTTAACATTAAGATAAAAATCCTTAACTCACCCCAGGTATTCCTTTATTGGTGGAGTGAGCGAGGATATTAAAAGTATATAGGGAAGGGGCAATATGGGTATTGTAGTCCAATGACCCTAAACTCAACTTTGGGGAATTACCCCCAGCTTTTGACAAGAATTACTCATCAGGGGGTGGTGGTAGGAAGGCCCTGTAGTCACACTTACTCCAAGTGTCCCAACCTGCAGGCAAACCTAATCGCCCTGACTGCTCCCTCCGCTGGTCACCAGCAAAAGCTGTAGGTAATTCCCCAAAGAACAGCAAGTACCGCTTTTTAACTATCTGTGTTGTTGCACGCCGGAGATATTCTTCGGCATAAGACGCTCACTTTTGTCAAATTTCAAGGTGACGCTACTGGGGGATCGTTTCTCTGGTATCGCCCTGACGAATGCCCCGGACCCACACGGGCCGATAAAGTAGGGCAGACACATGTTGGCGCATTGACTTTAGGGTCATAGGACCACAATATCCACATTGCCCCTTCCCTATATACTTTTAATATCCCCACTCACCCCACCAATAAAGGGATAACTGGGGTGAGTTAGGGATTTTTATCTTAATGTTAAAAAAAACCCTAAGCAGTAAAACAACTTATTTTCTAAGTGCTCCCTGGAATATGGTCAAGCCCACCCAGACCTTTAGGAGTCAGGGTGAAACCGATGATGAAGCATGCCACTATTAGAGTGGGTGAGGGTTATAAATAAATTTTAAAAAAAAGAAGTTTTTCCTCTTACCACCTCTGAGTGCGGTGGAAGCTTGTATTCCATGCTTTCCCTCTTCTTCCTTTGAAATTTACCCGTTTGTGTATTTACAACACTTCTCCAGGCATCAACGTTCATCTTCTGCGTTTAACCTGACTGCTCTCAAAGTCAGAAGATCAAAGTGGGGAGGCAGACATTTTGTCACATGTGCTTCCAAACTCTAGAACACTCTTTCTCTTGATCTGAAAAAAATTACAGGATTGCTTCCCTCTAGGTAAGGCCTGAAAACATGGCTTTTTAGGCATTAGGTTCTTCATCACATCAATCTTTTACTGCAGAGGGGGGCGTGGCTTGATGCAGATGAAGTTGGCCGCCTACTAACGTAGCTCCAAAGCGGTTCCCGTGGGCCATCCACCTCTTCTCTGGCTATGCTTTCCTGCACCCTCTAAATCAAGCTCATCTTCTTCATGAATATCCCATGACCACGTACCATGGCCTCAGCTTCACTCGGTAAGCGGTAAATACCGCGTTTTTCTCTATTATGGCTGGCTCATTTTCCTGACAGTAATTACGCCCACCATTTTTTTTTCACCCGCATTTCAACACCTCAACTCCCCGTGTGCAGCGCACTGCAGATTACATCAGGAACATGTAAATTATTACTTTGGAGATTATTTTGGGGCCAATACTTCTCTGTGCACCATAATTCCCCGTAAAACTGTGCCAGCGCTGCTAACATTATTTCCTCAGAACTGCAATAACAAATTCTATGAGGCAGATATAACTTCTTCTACATTTTATCGCTGTGCAGCTCAATTAATAAGGGTCTATGCAGCAATATTTTCATTTTTACACCTTTGGCCTGCATAAAATATAAGTTTTATGTTTTTGAGGAGTTCCAACATTGCTTCCTCAATCAACTTATGACAGATTATGCTTTGCGAAAAACCTTCTTTTTCCTTTCTACGATATCTGTGACCTTACTGAATCAGTTTTGATAACAGCAGAATTCAGCTCCTCATTGAAGCTACTTCTTTTCTGAACCTTGCAGCGCTCATTATCATCGGCATCTTAATGTGCTCTTTTGTCTTACTCACATTGTATTTGAACACCGCAACATGTATTTTTTATGAGTGGTGTTTTGAGACTTATAACTTTGCTACAGTCTTTACCCTTATATGCTGCCTTTTATATTGCAATTTCTCTTTGAATGTTAACATCTGCCTCATATTAATTTGTTAACAACAATCATTTTCTTTGTACCAAAAGTCCCTCGTCACACAAGTGCTTATTGCCATCCTGTTATTTGTGTTTATGGGGAAAACAAGATCTTTCTGGTGCTATTCCACCACTTCAGTATCGCAAACTAAATCTCCCATTTTGTTGGACTACAATCCATTATATATATTTCAAGAAGACATGAAGGACTCAGAACATGGCACTCCGCCTTCCTCACCAGGAGCACCAACATCAAATATCCTGCTTTAAGCTACCAAACATACATCTAAATGGTTGCTTCCTTGGCATTCTCATCAAACAAATGGGTTAAAAATACCACCTTCACCTGCTAAATCTCCCCCATCAATAGTTATGGAGTTACTTTTAGAAGAAATACGAGCTCTCAGACCATATGTGGAAGAAACCTTAAAATTCTTGCTGACAAATGGTCCACTATTAAAAACAATGTTCCTCAAATGGAACAGCGGGTGGAGTCAACTCAGGTTGTTGCTCAACATATTCCTCCTGTACAAATGGAAATTTCTCATCTTAAATTGAGGACATTGAAAAACACAACAGATGCAATAATCTGAGTATTTATGGTTAGGAGAAGGGTTAGAAAGATCCAATCTTATCTTCATTTTTCAATCCTTTCTCCCTAAGGCTCTTGTTCTTCCTTAAACACTGGTATTGAATATCCAAAGGGGACACAGACTAGGCCACAGTCCCTGTATTGCATCTTCTCAAAAACCAAGAGGTGTCATCCCTTACTTTTTGGAGCATACCGACTAATTGGAAGTCTTAGAGGTAGTTAAACTAAAAGTTTAACTCTCATGGCAAGGATCTACATTGTTCTTTTCTCAAGATATGCCAAAGCTACGGTAGATAAAAGGAAGACATTTATGGGCATGTGACTAGTACTAGGGAATCTCAATGCCAGATTTGGACTCTTCCATCCCTGTTTTTTTAAAGTGACCTATATAAATAAGACTACGACCTATGAGGATCCTGGTATATTACAATGGTTTTTAGACAATTGCAAAGAAGAAGAAATGGAAGTTGCAAGACTGTCTCCTACTTTATTATCCTTTACAAATACTAAGCAAAGCTTTATTCTCGATAATGCTAAATCTGTCATTGACATGTTTTTTCTTTTTTATGCTTTTGTTAGGTGCTATCTTCATATCTGATCATCGTCATCCCTAGTTCATTTGGATGGTCTGTCCTCCTTCCTGACCTGCTCTGGAGTTCGCGTCAGTCGTGTCGCCTCCCCAATGTGGCTTTACCACCCTCGATTTATGTTTGTGTTTTCAGTATGTCATTTTGTTTACCCTTTATATGGATTCCGTCTATTTCTTTCTCTTCTTTCCTTTATTTCTCTCTCCCTTTCCTCTGTCATATCCTTCTGTGTCTTTCTATCACTTCTACTATCTACTTACCATCTTTCAATCCTTTTTGAGAGTGTTCTTTGTTTTATATTGTATTTTTAATTTATCATCATCATACATATAATTTGTATTTTATACTTCTTAATTTTTGTTAAAGGACCTCATGCTTTATATATTGGAAGGTTATAGGGTAGGGTTCACCTATCAAAAGGCAATTATCCAAGTTTAAAGCAGACATTGTACTCTTACAGGAAACTCAGGTGGTTGTTTCAGAAGCTCAAAAGCTTAAACGTCAAAGGGTGGGTAATGTCTTTTCCTTGCCTGGTTCTGGCACAAGAAATGGATTATTATTCTTTGCCATAAAAAACTTTATGTTACATTCCCTTCCGAAGAGTCAGATAAAGAAGGATGCTGGGTAATTGTTCACTTTCAGATCAATAATGTTCCTGTCTATTTATTTAACATATATGCACCTACCAAAATGGACAATGCATTTTGGCCTGCTATTTCTGTTCTATTCCAACAGAATATGTGATATTTGGTGGCAACTGCAATTTAGTTTTAGATCCTTATTTAGATAAAACCTCTAAGACAATGTTCATTCCCTCTGACATGCATCAACAAACTGCACTTATTGACCAAAGATCTCTTGTTCATTCCTGGAGATTATATAACCCGCAACTATCAAAATATACATTTTTCTCTCCACTCACCTATCCCAATCCCAAATTGATTATCTTTTTGTTTTTAAACCATTATCACAACACATTATCCATGCAGACATTATCTCTATACTGATCTCAGATCATGCTCGGGAAACTTTGGATTTAGAACTGCTCCCTATCAATACGGGTAATAGACTATGGCATTTCAACACTTCCTTGTTAATAGATTCAGGGCCATATTAGCAACAAAATGCGATAAATATCGCAGAGCGCGCTTAGCGCGAAATATTTTATCGCCAGCTATCGCTGGAATATATCGCCACGCTAACGCTGTATTAGCAACAATTAGCGCTATGGCGATGATTATTCCAGCGATAGCGGCATAATGCGAGAATATCGCTGGAAAACCAGCGATATTCTCGCATTAACGCTAAGGTGGATTCAGCATTAGAATCCACCTCCTATACCTTAAACAGGTAAGTCATAGTCAATAGCAGGTGTTAAAATCTAGCGATAAACGTGCTTAGCGCAATTTATTTTATCGCTTCGCCTGCCTTGATAATAGGGGTTAGTGGTGTTAGCGACTGTTTACAGTCGCTTTTAGTGGGAACGCCTACCTTGCATGTCATTAGCGATAAATATCGCTGACATGCAAGGCGATGTAATTCCCGGCCTCTAACGCTGAAAAGCTGTCGCTAACGCCTGTTAGCGACAGCTTGCTAATAGGGCGTTAAAAATATCGCCGATTTAGCAGCAAAAAGTGCCGCTAAATCGGCGATAAAGCCCTTGATAATATGCCCCTCAGTCTTTACCTCTACTATTGAATCCTTCACTGCTGAATTATTTAGCCTTAACTCATCCCCCAATCTTCTGTTCCAATTTGTAAGGGAAACATTTAAAGTATCAGCTAGGAAGTTTATTATCTCTTATGTTTCCAAGAAGAAGAAATTGAACTCTAAGAAAGCGATTGACGCCCTGAAATGCATTAAACATTTGGAAAGTCTCTATAATATTACTAATTCCCTGACTGATCTTAATAACCTCATTATAGAAAAATTGTAAATGCAATAAACTCTCTACTGAAAATGCTGCCTCCTATCTCGTTAAGGAAGTCTCCCTTAAAGATATCTCTCAAGTAATAAAATTGATTAAAACAGGGAAAGCTCCTGGGCTTTCCTGTTGAATTCTATTCGCATTTGTTCAAACTTTTACTTCCAAAACGTCATCATCTATTCACCTACTTTATTTAATCCAAAACATCCAGTGGCACCTTTCAAAGGGCACTTTTTTGCCTCATTCCTAAAGCTGGACATGACCCACACTTATGTAAAAATTATAGACCTATTTCCCCAGTCAATTCTGATTATAAATTATTTGCTTAAATTCTTGTTCTTTGTCTGGATCCCTTTCTTTCACTTCTTATCGGTAAAAAGCAGTCAGGTTTCATCAAAGGCACATGTAATTCTGATAATACTAGAGTTTTCTTTAATCTATTAAGTAAATCCAACAAATATATCCATTCACTGTCGGCTTTTTCCCGTCACACTGGAAAAGCTTTCTATTGCATGGATTGAACATTTATTTTCCATACACTTTCCTGGTTTGGTTTTGGCCCCAAATTTATCTCCTACATATCCTTGTTGTACACTGCACCAATGGCTTTCATTTTTGCAAATTCTCTCATCTCTCCTTTTTCTTTAAAAAGATGTGTAAGGCAAGGTTGTCCTCTTACTCTACTTCTTTTTATTCACACATTGGAACCTTTTCTTGAAAAAATAAGAAAAAAATTCTAATATATTTGGGTTGTAACATGGAAATAACCACACTAAACTGTGGGCTTATACTGATGACATCCTTTTGTTCCAATCCAAGCCTGACTCTTCTCTCCCAGCTTTTGTAACAGAAGTCAAATCTTTTTCTGCTCTTTGTGGTTATACATTAAGTCATGATAAGTGTGAAATCCTTCCCCTCCATATTTTATGTTTTAAAACTGATTTTTCTCCATCCAACTTTGCCTGGAGCCTTCACAAAATTAAATAGCTAGGACTTTGGTTCTCACCCTCTATTAACCATACTTAGGGCCATATTATCAAGAATGGCGCAAACATTATCGCCGCTTTAGCGGCAGGAAACTGCTGCTAAAGCAGCGATAAGGGGCTTGATAATATGCCCTAGAGAATTCCAATAGAAGCCCAGGTTTGATGTCCTTGACACCAGAACCTGATGCGCCATTCTTGATAATATGGCCCTATATCTTTAAACCTGAACACAGTTATCACCGCCTTATCAAACTCAACTGCTAGATGGCACCCTCCTTATCTATCATGATGGGGTAGACTTGATATTATTAAAATTATGCTTGCACCCATGTTTTTATACCATCTCAGCCATTCCCCTTACTATTCCTGCTTACTTTTTAAGAAAAGATTTACTCTATGCTTCATCCTTTCTATGGAATCATAAAAACCACTGTATGTCCCTTTTCAAACTTAAACACAGTAAATGTCAAGGATGTGTAAATTTCTCTGATTTCCAATGTTATCATACTGCGTTTCCATTAAGCAAGTTTCCAAGGGGCATATTAGCAAGAACGGCGTTAAAATTATTGCCGCTTTAGCGGCAGGAAACTGCTGCTAAAGCGGCGATAATGGGCTTGATAATATGCCCTTGAGAATTCCAATAGAAGCCCAGGATCACAGCAGAACATGGGCGTCTATTGGTATTCTCAAGGGCATATTATCAAGCCCATTATCGCCGCTTTAGCGGCAGTTTCCTGCCGCTAAAGCGGCGATAATTTTAATGCCGTTCTTGCTAATATTCCCCAAGTTTTTATCAGAGTCTCCTTAGAATTCTCCCCTCTTTGGGAAGATATTGAATTATCCTTCTTATCTCCCTTTTCGTTTGAAGAATTCCTCTCATATTCTCAAAAAGGCACTTTCTCACATCCATTATTCATATAACTACCTGTAAACTTCAAAAGGCAATACTTTTCTTCCATCTTTCAGATAAAGAACAATTTCTTCACTCTTCTATTTGGTAAAATAGCCTTCTAAAAATCAACAATATACGTATTTTTGGAAGTCATGGAGAGATAATGGTTTATTTTGGGTTTGTCAGCTTCGATCAAAGGATTCTTTTGTTATGTTTTCACAAGCACAATTATTGTACTCCCACAATCATATTGTAATAAATTCAATACTTTATTTCAAAGCATTGCTTCCAGCTTGGCATCATTAACATTACATACACTGCTTCAAACAACATATTATTATTATTAGCATTTGTAGAGCGCATAGCTACCCATGGGCATCCCAGCCCTAGCATCTAGACAGAGGTTGCAGCTATAGTTTAGGAAGCTGATTGCTGGAATAGCCAGGTCTTGAGAAGTTTCCGGAAGGGAAGATGACGGGATTCAGCACAGATTGGTGTGGACATTGTGTTCCAGAGTCTTGCCACATTGTAGGCAAATGATCTGCCTCCGCTTCTTGCCTTTTTGATTTTTGGAATGACTGCGAGATAGAGATTAGTTGAGCGGAGGCATTTTCCGGGGTGGTATGGGGTAATGAGAGGCCTGTTGATAGCTGGGCCGGTACCCCAAAAGGTCCTATGGGCTATGCAGAGAGCCTTAAATTTGATTCTTTCGGAGACAGGTAGCCAGTGAAGCATCTTCAGAGCTGGTTTGGCCGACTTATTTTTTGGCACCCCCAGCAATAATCTAGCTGCACAGTTTTGTGCAACTTGGAGTTTCCTTAAAGTTGCTTTGGGTGCTCCAAGGTAAAGGGAGTTTCCGTAGTCCAAGCGTGATAGGACCAAGGCCTGTATCAGGGTTCTCCTTGCGCTCATCGGAAGGAGGGAGAGAACCTTGTGAAGTAGTCTAATAGCGCTAAAACAGGCTCTGGCTACTCTTACTGCTTGATCTTCGAACTTAAGGGAGCTGTCCAGCCAGATGCCCAGGCTTTTTACCTTAGTCTTTGGGGTTGGGGCAGGCCCCAGGCAGTTGGGCCAGATGTGTTTGAGGTCTAAGCCGGAGGTGTTAACCAGGAGCATTAGCTCTGTTTTTCCTCCATTCAGCTTGAGGCTGAACTTGAGTCAACTTCTTCCAATATTATACACTCATCCAAATGCCTCGTCCAAATACAAAATACTCACCAAAACTCCAGAACACAGAGATGAATCGGATGTTGAATTACAATGGGAACGAGATTTCCAGATTTCATGGGCCACCATAATTTGGGATCAAATTTGGCTGACCATAAGCAAAACATCAAGATCTGCCAACAGCACTCAAACTCTCTTTTTTATATACAACAGTCTCATGATTACCAGAACTACTATAATGTAATTTACCCCCGACTCTTTGTCAAATTGTTGCTCATGCAGTGCTACCTCTGCAGGTGTATACCATATTCTTTTTTCATGTTCGTCTTACATACAGACATTCCATTTTCACCTTCAGTTATTTTTCTTAGTAGCCTTTTGGATCTTTGGCAAAACCATGCATATAAAACTGTTATACTAGATTTTTTAATTTCAGTTGCCTTTCAACAGATTACTAAGAATTGGAAACAATCCTCACAAATTACTTTTCAAGCCTGGTGGTATTGTGTATTGTGTATGTTACAATCACCAATTAGATAGAGCATATGTTACCCCAATGTCACTTGTTATTAAGAGGGATAGTATTTGGTCACCTATTACTGTCTTTTTAGACACTTGTACTCGAATATTTGCTCAACAGCAGCCTCTCCTGGAAGAGGTCCCCAAATCCCTGTGAGCTGTACTACTCTACTTTTTATTTATATTCCATTTTATGACTTTTTCTTAATGATATATTACTAATGACTTTATGCTTATACACTTGCTTTTTGTCTCTTCTCTTTTGTTCTTTCAATCGATATTATATATATTTCTTGTATTCTTCCTTCCTTCCTTCTTTCTCTTTATCTTTCTTCCTCTTATTATGCTATAAATTATTTATATGCAACTTATTTTATTCCAATAAGATGCTATACTTATTTTTAATTATCCTGTTGATAACTTAAATCTTTAATGTAACTATGTACACTCTGTTGCAACCTTCTTTCATAAACTTCTTTTAAACATAAATCATTTACTGCACTACGGTTCCATCTTTAGTTGGATGAGCGAATATATGCCTCTGGGCTTATTCTTATTACATTCATTTCATGTCATTTTGTTTAGGTTTTAATCATTGCATTGATACAGCTGATAGCAGGTAGACAATTTTGTTGCGAATAAAAGGGGCTAAAGGGTAAATATCGTTATTTTGTGGCAGGTGTGATTCTGATTAACGGACTGGCATAGGATCCTTCTGGTGGGCACAGACATTGCAGTTTTCAAAGTCAACAGTAAAAATAGTTGTTAGTAGGAGGCTGTGAGCCTCAATCAAATCACACCCACAGATTGGGATGTACCCTTAACTCTTTGTCTAATTAACAGATGGTGCTTACTACTTTCTCTGAGATTCTTTCAACCTAAGCACTCCAGAGATTGTGTATTTTCCATTTTATTCCAACATGTGCATCACAGTCAGGTAAAATGAATGTATAAAGTTAGATAACATCCTGATAAAGACAGCAACAATGTGCCTATTTTGTATAAAGTTCCTTATAGAGGGCAAATGTTTGTATAAGACATGGGCTGCATTTTGGAATTATTGTACTGGACTCAGAAAAGATGGCAGCTTAAGCACTGAGGGCCTTAGTTCCTCCAGCCCTAGTGTCCTTGATTGAAGTTTTATGCACTTGACAGTAATTTCATATTTATTCCAGAATGAGTGTTAGCAGGAAGAAGAGTAAAAGTGCTTCTCCTAACAGAAAGACAAGCAAGAATGTGGTGAAATGGCAGGAAGTACATAGTTAAATATCAGATGTAATCTCGAACCCGACACCTTCCCTGATCCTCTACTGTGAATCACTAGAGTATTACAATCCAAGAACAGAACTGGGACAAAATAGGGAAGGGAGTAGAGTAAGAAGCACAGGCTGCTGCACTTATCGTTACAAGAGCATGATTCATTGGAGTAATGTTCAGTCATTTAGTGTCTCTTGTTTCTTACTGAAAATGCAGCACTACATTATTACCAGTGTGATTATTAAGTTCTAAACATCATTGTCAACAGAAAACTGTAACAGCTTGCAGGACTTCATTAAGTGGCTAGGTCAAACAATCACTGAGAAGGCTTGGATTCCAATCCAATATCCACAAAGCCTGAAGGCAACAAACAGCATTTCAAGCTGAAGAAGAAATGAGTGAGGCACAACAATACTGCAGTATTAAGTACGAGGACCCAAGGGAAGGAAAAAAGGGAAAACATACAAAGGTGCAGAAAAGGAAAGGCTGAATGTGAACTAGACTGAAATGCTATCAAGCCTCAGCAACTACTCAAGACATTACCTGTAACATCTGCCAAATTTTTTGACCATCTTGTTCTGTCTCTGCCCCTGATGACCCTTGACCACCTTAACCTGGAAGTGCATTTCCTGCATGTACGCAGCTCTCTGTTTCTGTGTGTCACCTCTCTCAGGTGCCATCTTCCTCTTCCCAAATTCTCCAATGCCCGTTTCTAACACCCGCATGTGAGTTTACACGGTAAAATGGGGAAGGGAGTAGAGGAGTACATTGTGGGCTTCTGCTGCTCCAGGCAGAAGGACAGAATTCACAGAAGAAACCGTCAGTCTTTCAGTCTCTCTTGTATCTGACCAAAGAAAAGCAATGCTATGTTGCGAGCAGTGCAAATACACACTGTATAAATCAGTGTCAACAAAAATCTGTCACAGCCTACCAGTCTTCGTGAAAGAGATAGCTCTGATGAACTCTGAAAAAAACTGGATACCAACCCAAAGTTTGCAAAAACTGGATGCAGTAAGCAGTTCGGTGACCTGAACTAGAAATGGGCCATGCACAAACATTGTGCACTGTTAATTATGAAATCTGAGGGAACGGAAGAAGGGAAACCTTAAGACAAGGGGCAAGAAAGGAAAAAGCAGATTGTGAACTGGATTGAAGAACAGACATGTCACAACCACTACACACGATTTTGCTAGGCACTTCTTTCTGACTTTGTGAGCTTCTTTTACTCTCTAGTCTTGATGAGCTGGAAGTTCGTTACAAGCACACACAGCTTTCCCTGTCTCACTAAGGGCCATATTATCAAGAACGGGCGATAACATTATCACCGCTTTAGCGGCAGGAAACTGTTGCTAAAGCGGCGATAAGGGGCTTGATAATATGCCCTATAGAATTCCAATAGAAGCCCAGGTTCTGGTGTGAAGGACATCAAACCTGGGCTTCTATTGGAATTCTATAGGGCATATTATCAAGCCCCTTATCGCCGCTTTAGCGGCAGTTTCCTGCCACTAAAGCGGCGATAATGTTATCGCCCGTTCTTGATAATATGGCCCTAAGTGTAATGTCTCTCATGTGCCATCTTCCTGTTCTCCAGGATCTTCAACACTTGTTTTTTATACCCACCTGTAACTTCACTCTCATTATATGTTTCACAGTGCTGTGTTGTGTTGAGTGGTGTGAGTGTCTGCAAGGAAGCTAACCCCCAGATCTCAAAAGAAAAAGAAAGTTCCTACCTAGAATTGAACTTCAGCTCAAGTCTTAAGCAACGCCAGTAAAGCAAAAACCTCTTGCACTAACCTTGAAACTTCAGAATGTGCAATTGAAGGATATGTAACTTGAGGAGCAGAGAAACATGATCAGTGGCTGAAAGAAAGCTATGCTGCATATAAATGGATCCCCAGTAGTGCTGGAACAATCTTTAGACGGGGGTACTGGCCTTTGACATCACCTCAATAAACAGCCTTGATTGTACTCTATTTTGCTGATATTTATTTGTAAATATATGTACTTTGTATTGTAAAGCAAGCACGTCCTTAAGTATGTTTCAGAAACCCCTAGAATACTTTGGCCTTTTTTTTTTTAACTGTATCCCAGTAAATGTATCATTAGTTAAAACTTCAAAATATCCCAAACATGCATTCAGAAAGGAATAGTAAACACAGCTCTCTTTGTTCAAAAAAATAGTAGCACATTGTTAAAGAAAGTTGCCTGTCATATGACAGTTTGCACTCGAACCCACAGTAAATGCCTCAGTACTAATACATTAAGGCCTCTTCATTGTTGATTCTCTATCTGAACTCCAAGGATTTATGGGGGTGCTGAAGCACCCCCTTTTTCTCATACCTTTACTTCCATCACCACTGTGGATACCTCACTTTTGTGAAAAATACATGGGAATAGGATTACAATTATAGCTTTGAGATTTACATGACTTAATTAGTTAGAGATTATTGAGGATACGATTTAATAATAAATTAAATATTGGAGCAGAAATGAGGAAATCAATTTCAATGTACTAACCTGACAGTGAAATTAGTACACAGAGTGAATAAGAAGCAAGAAATCACTATTAGGTCAGTCCTCAATGCACATTTCCAACTTGTAAAGAACGTTTGCTATAATTACAAGGATGCACTATAAATTCAAACAAACTGTAGGAACCAAATGCAAGCACAATGTAGGATTTATTATACAGAAAAACATATCTCAGTAAGGTATGGAAAGTTACAGCTGTGTTGCACTGCAAGTTAAATCTCCTTGATCACTCAAGATGCATTTAATTTGGAAAATGTATTTAACACTGAAAAAATTGCTGATGAACTCAAAGTATCAATAATGAAATAAAGATAAGGCGAAGAACGTCTAGTTAATTACACATCTGGAAAGAGTTCATTTGATGTCGCTTACAATGGCTTGATTTACTAATCATTTGCTAATAAATGCTGTACTAAATATTAACTAATACATATCATTAGAAATATGAAATAGTGGTGTATGAGTGTGGCCGGTGAGGTGGCCGTATAATAAAACAGATGTTTCTATTTATTATTATATTGGTGTTCAAATTAGGTATTGAAATTGATTTGTTTAATATATTTTGTTAAAAGGACATCTTGCAAAGTCACTTTAAAAAGAAAGCTTGTTTAAAGACACATGACATGTATTACTTTGGGAATCACTTATGGATGTAGGGCCTGATTCACAGAACTAACTTACGTCAAAAACGTAAACGTAAACGTAAAGTTAGTACTTTTTAGGTATTCACAGAATACACTTACTCATTTTAGTATTCACAGAATAGTACTAACTTTACATTTACGTTTACATTTACGTTTTTGACGTAAGTTAGTTCTGTGAATGAGGCCCAGTGGGCCTGATTCACAGAACTAACTTCGTCAAAAACGTAAACGTAAACGTAAAGTTAGTACTATTCTGTGAATACCAAAATGAGTAAGTTCATTCTGTGAATACCAAAATGAGTAAGTGTATTCTGTGAATACCTAAAAAGTACTAACTTTACGTTTACGTTTATGTTTTTGACGTAAGTTAGTTCTGTGAATCAGGCCCGTAGTGTCCTTCCAGGTGGTTGCATTGGATATGAAATGCATGGTACAGAGAGGATTTCGGACGGCACATGAGGGGGAAGGTAGGCACCTATGCAGCAACACAAGGTGACCACACTGATCCTTTCAGGAAATACACAGCTTTCCCAACTCAGACAGACCATCATTTAATTACTGGTTACATATCAGTCAGAGTATGGAAGCAAACCATCAATATTGGTATGATCTAGGTCCTTGATACCTTGCAATCAACTGCAACTCATTATTAATTATTTGTTCTCACTTTAACTTTATATTGTCAAGATGCTTGTAGTAACATTTAGTTTAAAACAGTGCATTTTTTTAGAAAGTAGTTTTTATGTATGATTGTTACGCTTTCATTGCAGTAGACTAAAGAGCGTTTGTAAGCAATAATATGTTTAATAAGCACACTGGATGTGTGATTAAAACTGGAGTGTTGAATATGTTTATTGAAAATAAATATTGAATGGAAGCCAACAAGCTTGGAGGAAACATAGTTTGAAGTGCTAGGAAAAGATTTTCTCACTGACTTCCAAAACATCTCTATGCATGATACGGGTATGCATGATTATAGGGTGGAAAGGAACCAGTGATAAAGTCATTTTTCCTAGACACTGGAAAATAATGTCAAATAAGAACTGATGAATTACTCTACATAGAGAAATACTGCTGTTATTAATAGATAAGGCTGTTGCATCACACAATGGATCATGTAAGCTGGTGGAACTCATGCCATTAATACAGGCTTGACCAAGATATGTCCTTGGAAGGATCTGTTTTAGGGATACTTGATGTTGGAACTTGCTTTTTTCACACTGGCAATAATGGGTGCCTCCTAATTTTAAGAAACTTCAGGCAGTAAAACGAGTGATTTTGGACCTACTGTGCCAGAGCAGTGGTTCAATTGATTTGGAAATTGAGTGACCAAGATGCAACAGTTTGCAGCAGTTTGCATAAGCACATGGGAAAAACTAAGTTATGGAGAAACCATATCAATGTTAGAAATGGGGTCTCTGGTTTGCAGAAGTGTGCACCCTGTCCAAGTAGGGACCACCACTCTAGTCAGGGTTAGTGAGATACACAGTAAAAGATAACCTGTGCTTACCCTCTGGTAGCTTGGCACCGAGCAGTCAGGCTTATCTAAAGAGGTAATGTGTAAAGTATTTGTGCAACACACACACAGTAACACAATGAAAACACCACAAATAGACTCCACACAGGTTTAGAAAAATAGATTATGATTTTATAAATAAATCAAGACCAAAATACCAAAAATCCAATAGGAAGAAGTTGAGTCAAGAATAAAAAAGTTCTAGCACTTAGAAGCAAGGGTTAATTGATCGCGTTGTACAGGGGCAAAGTCACAGTTCACGCCGTCCGCATTGGAGCATAGACCAGGGACCAGAGCCACGCAGGCCCGGTGAACAGAGTCACTTGATCCTTTTCGCAAGCAGTGAAATACAGGGAGAAGATGATCGATGTGTCTATGTTGGGTCCGCAGTCAAGCTGATGCATCAATTTTCTTCACCCAGTGGTGGCGATGCATTGGGTCCGTTGAGCGAAGCGTCGGTTCTGAGTGCGGTGGTTTGGAAAACGATGCACAGGTTTAATCCACGCTGGAGGGGTGATGCGTCAATCTTCTCCATGCAGTGGTGGCGATGCATTGGATCTGAAGCAGTGGTTCCGGACATGATGCAGGGTTCCGAGTGCGATGTGTGGAGCTGGAGATGCATCGAATTTCTCTGGTGCAAGTTTCTGGTTGCACTTCCAGTGAACCAGGCACAGGTGCAGAGGTAGAGACTTTGATATACCTGAGTCTCTAGCAGCAGGATGCAAGCCAACAAGCCTTTGGTGATCAGTTCAGTTGCAAGGCAGAGTCCAGCTCTCCTCAGCAGGGTCAGAGAGCTTCAGACAGTAGGGCAGCACAACAGAAAAGCAAGCCTTCAAGGTCAACAGTCCAGCAGAGTATCTGTCCTTATGCAGCACAGCAGTTCTTCTGACAGAGACCAGTTATAGGTCCAGAAGTGCCTGACTTGATGGGGTCAGAGCCCCAGTACTTATACCCAGTTGGGCCTTTGAAGTGGGGGTAACTTCAAAGAAGTATCTTTGAAGTGTACAGAAGTCGTTTCTTCGCAGTCCTGGCTCTTAGACTAGCTGTGGGAGGTAACCAGCCCATTGTGTGGGGACAGGACACTGTCTATTAAGGTGTAAGTGTCAGTTCCTCTATCCCTTTCTGCCCAGGAGGAGCCATTAGAATGCAAATGATTACTCAGACACACCTAACCTTCCTGTGTTTGTGGCTGTCTAGAGGAAATGCACAAAGTGTAGCTGTCACCCACCCCAGATGTCTATTGGAGATAGGCTGCAGGCACACAGAGCTGTAAGAGTAGAGAAATGTCCACTTTCTAAAAGTGGCATTTTTAAAAATGTAATGTTAAATCCGACTTTACCAATAAAGAGGATGTATCATTACTATGCCAATGATATAAAACATGACACAGCTACTCCTTTCAAACAACGAATTACAGCTTAAAAGTATATTAAAGAATTCTCAATGTTAACCTATGAGAGGAGTAGGCCTCGCAGTAGTGAAAAATGAATTTAGTTGTTTATCACTACCAGGACATGCAAAACCTAAAAAGTACGTGTCCGACCTTTTGCTTACACAGCTCCCTGTCCTATGGGCTACCTAGAGCCTACCTTGGGGTGATTTATGTGTATTAAAAGGGGCGTTTAAGGCTTGGCAAAGGGTTTTAAGAGCCAAATCAAAGTGGCACTAAAACTGCACACACAGATTCTACAGTGGCAGGCCTTAGGCATGTTTACATGGCTACTGGTGTTGGTGGCACAATCATTAGTGCAGGCCCACTAGTGGCATTTAATTTACAGGCCCTGGGTGTATGGTATACCACTTTACAAACGACTTACAAGTAAATTAAATATGCCGAAACAGGAGTAAATCAATTATACCCTGTTTAGAGGAGAGAGCACATGGACTTTAGCACCGGTCAGCAGTGATACAGTGCTTAGAGTCCTAAAGGCAACAAAAAGAAGGTCAGAAAAATAGGAGGAAGAAAAAAACTTTGGGGTGACCCTTCAGAGAGGGCCATTTTCCAACACATATCCACAATGTTGTTCACTGTTTTTCACAGGAAAAATGTGGCAACTACAAACAAATGACACTTTGCCATATTGCATGAGGAAAAGCCAAAAGGGTAGATTTCAACAATACAACAAACCACCTTCCAAAGTAATTTTAAAAATTCAATTCAATGTATCATAACATAATTGTAAACCACAAATGTACTAATAAATGATTAAACATTCTCTTTTATTAGCTATATGAATACTTAACTAATATTTAAAAAAACCTTCAGTAAAAACAAAATACTGCACACGAAAATCTCCAACTCCACAGTTGTAAGCCTGGACAAAGGCACTTTCAAACTAAATAAAACACAAACAGTCATAAAATTGTAATGGTAATTTTTATTATGAAACTGAAACAAACATGTTATCACCAAATGAAAAGGAAAGCCCACCTGACCCACATCTTGACTACATCAAAGACAAATGGAAAAAAATCAAGTGCAATATAAAGCAACAGCACATATGTAAAATATCTGAAAGCAGATTTATATTTTACTAGTAGACATAACAAACATTTGTTTACAAAAGTTTGCATTTTACAATTATACTATTTTCAGATAGAATGTCAGAAAGAGTAATGAATATCACATCACAGGAAGGCAAACAATTGCTTCTGCACATGGGATATACATATAGCCAGAAAAGCACGAGCACCAAGAACGTGAACTGGAAATGTTCTAAAAATTCTGTAAATCTTTATTACGGAAGGGCTACAATGTAAAACAATATTGTAATAACTTTAAAGAATATGACCACCCCGAAATGTCAAAGAGATATATGTAAGGCATGTACTTCAAGAATTAAAAGAAGTAAGCCCTAATTTCCAAGAGTATACTATAAAAAATCTAGAATACATACTCTCTAAAGTATCTGAACACATAACAGGTCAACTGCCAGCAATTCCTACTTTAAAACAACTAAAATCACAGTCTAAAAAAGACACAAGTCAAATCTCTGCTGCCCCTAGATGCTACAAAGACATTCAGATTCCACAACACCTAACCATTACACACAATGATGACCTCGTCCTCCTACACAGCAATCATAATATTGATAGAAGCATAATCATATTTGCAACTGGAAACAAGCTTCTAAGACTAAGCCAATGTGAGACATTGATGATGGCCAGAATTATTAAAATGCGTCCTCCATCATTCATACAGATATGCATCATACACAGTGAGTATCATAACACCGAGGCACCCCTCATTTATGCGCTGCTGCCTAACAAACAAAGTGCAACTTACTATTAACTTTTAAAACACATCAAACTAAAACCTCACAGCTACTCTTCACATAGAGTTATAATGAACTTTGAACAAGCAATGATACAAAAAATGCAGAAAATATACCAACACAGAGCCATGCAAGACTGCTATTATTAACATCAACCAAAGCATATGGAAATGCAAAAATCTGGACTAGGTGTAGACAGTTTGCCTTTGAACTTAAAAAGTTAATAGCCCTGGCATAGGTACCTGTAACAGATCTAGCTAACCACTACAACATGCTAATAAAATCTCCATTTTAGCAAAGACATGAACAAAAACTTAGTCCACCAATGGACTACTTCGAACACTCCTTGGGGCAGATTTGCTAAGATTTTATTGCCAGATGCAAAATCATTTTAGAAATCTACTAAGCCTTGCAAAGCCACTTTGTGTGGCTTTGCGTGGTTGAGTAAATACAAAGTAATACAAGGCAGTGCATAGCGATGCCTTGTGTTACTTTGCGCCAGAGAGGTGTTTCATGGGTGGAACATGAGTGTTACCATGCAGCCACCCATGGATTTTGGTGCATTCCCAGATTTACTAAGGTTAGTAAACCAGGGAATACATCAGAATACCATGCCTCCCTGAACCAGGTGTAACGAGGAGAAATATATTTATTTCTCCTCATTAATTTCTCGTTCTATGAGAGCTGCCTTCTGCAGCACACTTAGAAATGCCTTTAAGGATTCTTTTTGCATAAGATAGTTTTACTTCCTGCATAAAAACAATCCTGCCTCTAACACAGGCACCCTTGAACATTATTGCAAGGGTGCCTGCATTGGCGCTAGGCAGCACACAGTGCGCCAACAGTAGGAGACAGCAGAAATGCACCATATCTCAGTTAATATGGTGCAGTTCTGCTGCCTCTCTTTCATGCAGGGCAGCAACTTTGCTTGCTGCCCAGCATTGTGTGAAATGTTAGTAAATATCCACCTTGGTTTAGCAGGCTGCGCTGTTCTGGACACAAACGCTAATCCTAATTCCAAATATCATGGTGGAATGTCTATGACAGCACCATGGCTCAACAAACCAAGACCAACCATGCAGTGGAAGAATGGCACAATGCATTTCAAGCCACACTAGGAAGAACCGAACCAACACTATACAAATTCATAGCAGCACACTAAAAAGAACAAAGCTACCAACAAGTAAGGATGGAACAGTTCAATGAATCAATCAATAATACTTTATTTGGCTTTTGTAATAAAAACCATAAAAGTCAGATTTACAACTTTACAAAAAACTCCTGTCCATTAATATCATCATGAATCGTCGAGTTCATTTATTGTAATAAAAACATGCTAAAATGAACATATAAAGTACAAATATTACAAGTTATAAAAAGTCAAAATGTTCTCACATTCAAGCCTACTCTACTCATGGGACTTAATTACAGCTAGACCTAATCCTAACTGCGGCCTTTAAAAAACCTAAGAACATGCCATAACGTGGACCTTGAGAGTATACTAAAAAGGTAAAAGCAGGAGGCACTTGAATAAAACTTGCTTTTTTAAATGGGATTAAATAAGTCTTTCTCAGCACCTCATAATCACTGCAAAACATAAAAAAATGAATTGTGTCCTGAGGGGACTTGCCATCACAACCGCATGGCAGCAGGGTCTCGCCTTTATTACTCCCTCTTGGTTGAGCAAGGAGGAGATGGAATAAGTCAAAACGGAATCTTGTCAATAAAAATCGATTGTACGATTAAGAAGCCCTAAAAGATACGGTTCCGTAGATTGTACAGTTTTCAAAATGATATATTTTCGTACACTGGGCTTCATTAGCTCACGCACTTCCCTGTCCACTACCCGCTGTCTAAGAAAAGACTCCTTGGCCCAAAGTAGGTCCTTCCTTTTGATTGACTCCGGGTTGCCAAAGAGATCTGCCCTACCTATAGTCCTAAAACCTTTCTGGATGTATTTGAACCAGGGAATATGGTGGGCCTGATCAAGGGCCATACAGTCCCCTAAGATATCTTTATTTAAGGCGGTCCCCTTTTTCAACCAAACTTTGAGGCAATAAGTTATGGGACGAAATGACAACAAATCTGACAGGTAAGACTTACCCAATTCTTCGTGAACAATAAAGGTGGAGGTTCCCTGGGGTACACATGGGAGACGTCTCAGGAACCTATTTTCGATTCTTTGTAACTCCTCATGAGATGTGTAACCCCAGATTTCACTACCATAGGCCACCTGTGCTAGACACTTGGCTCTATAAATCTGCAGATTTACACCTATTGGTTTTTTGCCCAACCGCGTGGCAAAATTCAAAATTGCAGCGTTGGCCTGTAAAAATTCCCCTTGCTTTTTACTTTTCAAAGGGCCCCAATTTAGCTTGGCATCCAGCATAACCCCCAGGTAGGAGAAGGCACTAGTCTTGGGGACAGGAGTAGTCCCGACCGTAAAATTAAAAATCTTCCTTGAACTTTGCCCCACCTGCAACAAATATGACTTGGAGTTGTTGACCATTAGGTCCCGGTCTTCCATGAACTTCACGAAGGAGTAAAATTTGCAAACCCCTCACAGTCCGGGCCATGAGGACGGCGTCGTCTGCATACAATAATACCGGCAAACCACGCCTTCCCACCTTAGGAAAATCTACCTGTGTGTCAACTAATACTTTCTCCATGTTGTTAATATATAAATTAAATAAAAAAAGGGGCCAGTATACAACCCTGTTGGACCCCACTCTGAATTGGGAACTTTCGGGTGACCTTACAGTTGTTCGTGTATAGTCCCTCTGCTTTGGTGTCCCTATGCAGCTCAGGTAGAAGAGGACAATGTCTTTGTCCACACCCATGCACAATAGGGTCTCCCATAACTTGTTTCTATTCACACAATCAAAAGCAGAATACAAGTCCATAAATGCCAGATATATGCTACCAGATCGGGCCATAGTGTATTTGTTGACAATCATATAGAAATTCAAACATTGATCGACTGTCGACCTCCCTGGATGAAAACCATATTGGATGTCAGCTCAAATGTTGTTATCGTCTGCCCATGTAGACAACCTATCCAACAGGATGCGTCCCACCACCTTAACAGATAAATCCAATAGGGATATGGGCCTGTAGCAGAGGGTACTATCCCTATTTCCCTTTTTAAAATAGGGACAATAGTGGATATGGACCAGGTACTAGGCGGGTTCTCTCTTATTGCTACATTAAAAATGGTAGTGAGAATTGGCACCCACAACTGTGGGTTAGATATATAAAGGTCCAGGGGGATACCGTCAGGTCCTGGAGCCTTGTTTCTAGATAACCCTGCAATACCCTTGCTAACTTCGTTGGCTGTACTAACAAATACCGACTTCCCTCCACCACTGCCGATGGCTACACTGGCATCTAGTGGGCTTCTGAACATTTCCTCATAATGACCAACCCATTCCTCTTCTGTAATATGTGCGTCAAGAGCTTGAGTGTTTTCTCCTGACAGAAAAGGGCAGTTGACAATACTCCAAAACTGGTTACTATTTTTCAAGGTACAGACCTCAATGAGCTTACTCCATGCCTCCTCCCTTAGCTCGGCATTGCGCCTAGCTAGCTCCGCTTTGTATATCCCTCTACACTCTTTTACCAGAGCGCGGTCTCCCGGTTTGGATCCTAATGCCCCCCCTCAAATTCCTGGCCGCATGGGAGCAGTCACGATCAAACCATCTCATGACTCGATCCATCGGATACTTAGGCGGCGCCTTAAGCAGATGGCCAATTGTGTGTGAAATGGCCAAAAATGCCTCTAGGACAACCCCCACCTCATCCCACCCAGATGTACAGATATCAATTTCCCTCTTACACTTAGCTAGAAGGGACTCATAGAAGGAGTCCGGTGTTATCTGTGCCCACCTTAGCCTTCTCACCTGATCTGTTACCCTTAGTGTCCCCCTAGCTACTGTCATTTGGGATTTCCCAAGTCGGGGCCAACTTGTCGAGCTACACAGCGGGTTGTGATCACTAAAGATACTATTTTCAATGGAACAATCCAGAAGAAATTGGTGGAAGTGGCTGGAGACAAAGATGAAATCTATAAATGTTGCACTCCCCCTCCCTGTGAAGGTTGGATTGATGGGTTTTATACCTTGGACCAGCCTACTCAGGGTCAAGGTTAGATCAAAATCATCGACTAGGGAATTGAGAGTGTCTTGCTGCAAGGTATGTTCTACATGCATGCCCGACATGCGCGGGCATTCTGTGTCAGTTAAAATTCCTGCTATTGGTTCCCCACATAGGTGAATATTAAAATCTCCTGCAATCATAAGGTGACCATTATAGGGGGCCTTAACAGTCACTTTCCTTAGAAAAGAGCCCATCCTAGAGATGTTGCAGGCATCTGAAGAAGTGGGGGTAGCATTATAAAAATTCAACAACAACAAATTGACAGACCCCTGGGAAAAAGATAAAGCCTGCAAACAAGGATTGTCAGTTGATAACACCCTCAAGCGACAGTGTACATCCAGGGGGACATAAATTACCCGCCCACCCTTAGATCTTCCTGCCCGTGAAGGGGTGGCTGGGACAAAAAATGTCTTAAATCCCTCTAGAAAAAGCTATTTAAATTAGTCCATGTTTCCTGAAGGCAAATCATGTTAAAACCCTTTATAAAAATAATCAAGTAAACTTGCTTGCTAATCCGGCTACATCCCATGAAATCAATCTGCAAGCCTTGCCATCCCCCAGAATCTGTAGGGAGGGCCCCTGCTTTCATTTGGTGAAAGGATGATGTCTCTAATGGTTCTGTGCAAGTGAGTCAATCACAGGAGTCCAACGTTTCCAAAGGTGTAAAAGGGTTGTAAAGGGGTATGTCTTGTATTACCATCTGCCGATCTGGCTGGGGACGAAAGGGATAAACCGGGAGCCTCCATGAGTCCCCCCCTGTTAGTTGTTATCGCACTGCTAAAAGGTCTATAAAAATGCCCAGGGGAAGAGCCACAATAGACGTGACAATCCCACATGAGTTGTTCTGTGACGTTGCTTGTAAAATTCTCTCTACCAGGTGGGGTCTGTTAAAGTTGACAATTACACAGTCTCCAGCCAAGTTTTTTAGAGACCTCCCAACCCAGGAAACTCTGCACACCATATTTATAAATCTCTCCAGCCTTAGACCAAGGGCCGTGTTATGATCCAGCCAGTGCAAGACCTTGTTCTTAAGTTGGTCAGAATCTTCGGCGGCACCCATGAGGAGCACCGGGACATTCCCAAGTACTACGACATATGGTGAAGATTCTGGTGGGAGATGTAAAGTTGGTAACCTCTGCCTCTCACTCACCCCTCTAGTGTCTGCTGCACGGGCCTCTGTAATGCCCCCCCTCCTCTCAATGGCTCTTCCATTGTGGATTTAACTTGACCAAGGCAGGCTATGGGCCACTGTGGATTCGATGACACCACTCCGCCCGATGAGTCCACCACCCAGGAGTTTGAATCTACCAGGGGCCGGAAGGGAGGATTGGTGCTACCTTGCACAGGTATTAAAGGTAGCAAATGCCCACTTGGTCCTTGTTCACTGGTCAAGCCCCCCCCCCAGTGTTACTTTGAGGATCAGTGTCCCCAGCTGGTCTATGTTGGCAAATCCTTGTAAGCTCCATTGTGGCTAAACGTTGCCTAATGGGGTCTAGTTGCGGTCAATACTTGTCAGCAAGGAATCCATCCACCCATCCATCATAACCTCCATATCGTCCTTGGATAGGAGTTGCAAATTGCTGGCACGTAGTCCTGACCACTCTGCCCTTGGACGTTTCGCTTTGGCACCTGTCAACGAGCCTTTCCTTTTTACTCCCAGTCCAGCCCCTGCCTTCGATACCCCTAACTTAACGTTACATACTAGGTCCTTATTAGGTATAGTTTGACCAATAGACTTGGGCCCGGTCTTGATGGCTGAGCCTACATCTAGGCCATGACCTCCCTCTGCCCCCAAATTTGGGGATCTTGCCGATATAGAAGAGGGTCTTTGGTCCAGCTGAATATCATGGGCAGGCTGTGACAAGCTACCCCCCGGTGTATATAGTGGGTTTGGTTGCAGGGCGGAGTACAGGGGAACGAAAGAGCTGGCAGGCCACCATCTCGATTTCCTTGTCTATAATCCCAGCTGCTCTTAATAAAAAAGAATCCATCGTAGAGGCTAGTGAGCCTGGGGGTACTAACATCGTGCCTTTACATTTCCCCATGTTTCCCAAGCAGGGATAGTTGCTAACAACAGGCAGAACTTAGAAGGACTAAAACTGTGACCACAGTCAATCCAGTCAAACCTACCACCCCTGGCTGGAATTCAAATGCTCAAGATACCAGACAAAACTCCTCCTACCTTCCCATACTTGTGGATAGAAGTAATCGTCCACGAGGCTCCTTGTTGGTATCTTCCCTACAGATTCGCCCCCAGGAGTCCACACTGCCGCTCTGAGCTCCTACCAGTGAGTCACAGGACCAAGAGGGTTGGCCCAGCCCAGCCTTCTCCGAGGCAACCAGCGCTTCTCAGCACGTGCAGCGCGGGCGTGCTGCCCAGCTCCTCCTCCTCCTTAGAGCCAGTGATTTCTGGGACACCGAGTCCCTTAGGGCAGTGAGCAGTCCAACAACAGTGGCCTGGTGATGAAATCCAGGAAAACAGAAGTGCGAACAGTTAATAAGCCAAATCAAACCTAACATAACTAAACAAACTAAGGAAATGTTTGAAATGCAGCAATTCAAAGTCAGACTCTTAGTAAATACAAAGTAGGAGACTACCTAGAAATAATAGATGAACAACCAATATAAATCACCTATCAATATACTTACTACTAAAATACAATAATAACCAAAGCAGGATAAAATAATCAATCTTCGATAAGCTTTTAAATAATGACTTTTATTAATCAGTCTATAGTACAAAATATATTAATAAAGTACAAAATAAGACTGATAAATACAAATAATACATTTTAATATTTAATTTAAAATACTCAGAAAGTGAAAAGGATTCAATTAAAAATATACAATGCAGCTCACAAATTGAAACACACACATATAAAATATAACATTACAATTACAGTAACAACAAAATACATATACATTTTGTATATAATATTTCCCACTGGAAAAAAATATAAATATTCTACTTACAGTTGTGTAGCTCCACTTTCAAAAAATCTATTCCACAAAAAGGTAAAAAAAAATGAAAGAAACCCTAAACAAAATGCAAAAACTTAAATTTTAAATGAAATCCATGAGGTAATCCAGTCATAGAAAACTATAAAAAAGAAAAATTAAAGTAAAAACCACTTCACAAAAACTGAAAAATCAAAAGAAATGTAAAAATAATGTTGGTTTAAATCAAACCAAATTACTTTTCTTTTTCTTTTTGCAAACAAACACATAGAAATAGTTGCAAACTATGCACTCCAACTTCCAAATCTGTAAAAAACATAACATACCCACCCTCACTAATACATACATCCCAAATACAATACAAGAATAACATTACAACCCTACAAATATATAAAATAAAATTGAACATATCTACAATTACATAGTACTACTAACAAAGTATATTTAGTCCTACAGAACTACACTACATAACAATGAAACACAAACAACCACTAACCAATCTTACTAAATAAAACTAACACCATATCCCACACTTATTATACACACCCACTTCCACTTAACCCAAAAACCTTAAATACAAATTTAAAAAGGTTCTTAAATTGTCAGTTGAACAGCAACAGGGAACCATGATCAACACTATCAAAATCCACATCAAAATAATAGTAACAATGTTCAAAACGCAGATAGGGGTATGAAAAAGAACCAATAAATGAAAATTTAAAAAAATATATTTTCCTACTGAAATCAATAGATATATAAAAAAATTAAAAATTGTTAATAAATGTATGTAACAAATGTGTAAACATGTTGAAAAAATGCAAAAGAATGCATTGAACTAATCCTAATTTATATTTAAACTATAACTAAATAGCACTATAAAAAATATATTTATATTTTAACTAGTACTAATTAATATAAACTAAAAACTCCATCCTAAAAATATAACAAATGAAAGTATAAAACAAAATTGTTTACAAAATAGTTATGTATCATTCCTGTAAAAAAAGTTTACAAATGTACATTTTTTAAAATATGTTAAAAATAAAATATATGTGATATTACACTAAAAAAGTTTGTCAAATACTGTACCTCTGTAACATGTGAACATGATATATTTTTTCTTTCCAAAAAAAAATGTACATATCAAAAACTAAAATATGCATTAAAATAAATAAAATAATAAATAAAAAACTTGCACAAGCTTTGACATGTACCTTATTATTTTAAAACACTCACAGTATACACAGTTATAAACCACAAGCCATTTTGGGGAAAGTGTAAAGGGGGAATTTATTATTCCCACTCCAGTCTAGACTATTTTTGGGAAGGTGTTGGGCAATAAAAGCATCTGATTTATTATTCCCATTCCAAGCTAATCCATTTTAGGTAATGTGTTTGACAACACAGGTATCATTTTCTATTCTCACTCCAATCTAACTCATTTTATGGAAGGTGGTGGATGCTAAAGAAGTCAAATTTACTATTTCCACTATGATCTAAATTATTTTGGAGAAGGTGTTGGACACTAAAGGGGTCTGATTTATTATTCCTACTACAATCTAAATTATTTTGGAGAAAGTGTTGGACACTAAGGGGTCACGTTTACTATTCCCTCTCAAATCTAAAAATTTTTGTTAAAGGTGCTGGATACTAAAAGATTCATATTTCGTATCCCCACTCCAATGTAAACCATTTTGGGGAAGGTATTGGGCACTAATGGGTTGGATTTACTATTCCTACTCCAATCTAAAAAAACAATTGAGAAGGTGTTGGACACTGAAGGGGTCAGACTTACTATCCCCACAACACTATACATCATTTCACAAAATCATTAAAAAAAATTTAAAGCAATATATGTTAACTGCAATAAACACAATTTACATAATGATCTAAATATTCAACAAACACAATATAAAGGAAAACTTAAACAACATTCAAAATATTAAAAAATAAACTCAAAAATCGAAAATGAAATATTATGAAACATAAAAAATAAAGCACATAATAATAGTTTAGGTTAAGTATTTCTAAACTACAACATTTGTATTGTCTGACACAACTCTACTAGTAACATATGTTTTATCAAATCTATGAAGTAATAACTTAAAAATTTGAATTTTGTCTTTTAGTAAATTTAAAAATATATATTATTTTAAAAATACATAAATACATGTATAAAATAAAAATAACAAAGCAACTAACATTTTATTTATATATATATTCACTGAAAAAACCATAGGTTTCAGACATGTTATAGTTAGAAATTAGCATTTAAAAAACCTTTGAAATTCACTGAAAAAACCATAGGTTTTAGGGACAGTTATAGTTAGTTGGACATTTCACTCGTACAAAACCATAGAAATTCCCCCGTTATAGTTAGTTCAGCTAACTATAACTCGCGCTCCGCAATGCACTGCTGATGACGTCACATATTACATCACTCATTACATGGTCAGTGACATCACTGATGACATCACTGATGACATCTCAAATGACATCACTGATGACATCATCCAGTGACTGTGTGTTTCTGTAAAGTTTAAATATGTTTAATATTTATAGGGAAAGGCGTATTGAAGAATGAGTGGGTGTATAAGTGTCTGAATGGATGATTTAGTACGTGAGTGACTGACTCTACAAGTGAGTGATTAAACGTATCTTACTGAATGCATGGGTTAGTGACTGAACTGTGTGAATGTAAATATCCGTCTGTTTGTTGGTGTGTAAGTGGATGCATGGATTTGCGAATAGCTACATGAGTGTCTATATGGGTTATTGATTGGTTCTCTGAGTATCTGTATGGCTGCCTGAGTGTTTGTGTGGGTGGGGTGTGTGTGACTCTGTACATAGATGTGTGAGTGAGTGATTCACTGGGTGCATGATTTCAAGAGTGCATCTGTGATGGACTGCTTGGGTGGGTGAGTGTGTGTATGGGTGTGTTAGTGAGTGAATGTATATCTCAGTGGTACATGTGCGAGTAACTACATATGTAAAAGGCAGTATATATGTGTGTTAGAGTATTTAAATGGCTATAAGTGAGAGTATGTGATAGTGAGAGTGGCTGTATGGATGCGTGTGTGCTTGTATCAGTTATTGTATAAGAGCGTAAGAATGTGCTAGTATTTGTATGAGTAAGTGAGCTGGTGTGTGTATAACTGTATAGGTGAGTAAATGGGTGTATGATTAATTTTTTGCATGACTGACTAGGTGGGTGAGTACCTCTATGGATGAGTGGCGGTGTGTCAGTGTTTATATAGGTGTATGAGTGCATATGATAGTCCTGTACTGAGTAACTGTAAGTATGGGTGAGTGAATGGATGTGTGTGTAGACCTAAGAATCAGTGAGTGGGTATGTAGTTTTTGGTGTTGGAGTGTCTATGGTTTTGAGAATGGCAGTCTGTAATTTAGAGTGGGTGTATCAAAAGTTATATTAGGGTGTGAGAAGATGCATGAAATTATCACATGGATGATGTCATCAGTGATGTCATTTGAGATGTCATCAGTGATGTCATCAGTGATGTCACTGACCATGTCATGAGTGATGTAATATGTGACGTCATCAGCAGTGCATTGCGGGCGCGAGTTATAGTTAGCTGAACTAACTATAACGGGGGAATTTCTATGGTTTTGTACGAGTGAAATGTCCAACTAACTATAACTGTCCTATGAGCACCTAATGAGCAGTGGTATTTAGTTGGGTAAATGAAGGCGCCACTCGGGAGAGATAACACAAATATTTGATATTTACTTGCTGTATTGATCACGGTGCTGCAAGGTGAAGAGAACCACTGACCTCCTCAAAACACAAAATGGCCTTGGCCAATTGACAGATATACAAAGGAATTCCTCAGCACACGTCTGTTATGTCACAATATACATAAACATGCTTGATGTGAGCATAAGTAAAATACAAGTAGGTAAGTTCTTATTTCTTTTTTCCTTTTTATTTTCCGATGTTCAGACATATAAACTGAATAGCTTTGTTGTGATGTCAAGCTGTATTCAGTGTTATGACAAATGGTGCAGTGTTAGATTGGTCATTCTGCACCTAGATTTTGACTATTGGGGTTTGAATAAATAGAGCTTGACATTGCTCAGGGAAGGTAAATATCACATGGTTAGTCTACAATGAGATTGGATGAGGTATTCATTTTGAACCATAAATCTTATGGAGTGAAACATGACTGGCTATATCTTTGTAGATTCTGGACTTCTGGGACATACAGGGATCCCTTGGATTTAACATTGAGAAGTGAGACGTCGCGAGATATTGAATCCCAGTGTGGGTTGGAATTAACACCACTAATAAAGTAGGTGGGCCAATTGCTACTTTGAGTTTGCAACTTTAGCCGTATGTGACTTTTGCCTGATGGTCCTATTTATACTCAGGGCGCTTTCTGGTTTCTTTACAGGGTTATACACAGGAAGACAATAGGTATTTACCCAACATAATTTGGTTTTTTGTTAAATTAAGTTAAAACAAAAAATCTTTTACCTCACCTTTTGGGCTCCACTCCGATCTCACCCCAGGAATGTTCATTCTTGGAGTCGTCATACACGGTCTGAGTAAATTATATTTTGACACTACCGAATGGCACTATATATGGTTTATATTGCACTTACTACTGAGACTATACCACGGAATTCTTCTTACTCCATCTTTTTCTTTGGGATTCTGGATCTTTTGATCTACGGATTATTGTGTCACATTTGAAGAAAATTTTCAATGTTTCTGGTGTTTTATATTTTGTGCATGTGGGCACACAACCAATGAGATAACATATTGTGATGAAGCATGGCACCGGCCGCTGAATGTAATCTCTGACTAGTTCTGTACACCCAATTTAAAGAAGGTGATACATTGAGTATTTATTCTGTTTTTATGCAGCCTTGATAAAGTTGCGGGATTAATTCCCATGTAAGCGACGAAACACGTGTCGGCTGTCTGAACATCGGAAAATAAAAAGGAAAAAAAGAAATAAGAACTTACCTACTTGTATTTTACTTATGCTCACATCAAGCATGTTTATGTATATTGTGACATAACAGACGTGTGCTGAGGAATTCCTTTGTATATCTGTCAATTGGCCAAGGCCATTTTGTGTTTTGAGGAGGTCAGTGGTTCTCTTCACCTTGCAGCACCGTGATCAATACAGCAAGTAAATATCAAATATTTGTGTTATCTCTCCCGAGTGGTGCCTTCATTTACCCAACTAAATACCACTGCTCATTAGGTGCTCATAGCTCAAGTGGGTGGCAGCCCCGGGTGGCACAATGACTACTTTTACTAATGAAAGGATAAACAGAGACAGAGAGGCTGAGGCCCTCTTTAATAATGTATCCGGTAATAACACTTTGATGTCAGTGGCACAGGGTGTCCTACCCCTCAGACAGGAGGGACTGAGAGAGAAATTTATCAAGCTAGAAAGATTGAGGAAAAGTGAAATGTCTAAGTGGTGGGACGCGGCCACTTTAAAGCAATATACTAGGATCAAACAAATTCCCAGGGGCCTTCGATCACAGATTATACCCACATATGATGATCTAGAACCGGATCTACTAGCCGCCTGGGAGAGGGAACTAACAGAGAATTCTAATAAGCTCATGGGGATTCTAATTGAAAACAATGAGAGAAAAGTCTCACAATTACAGAAGGACATAGATCAATTAGAATCAGAAATCAGGCAACTCAACTTAACTGAGGCAACGGAGAAAAATTATGTTATTATGAATGACATTCTACAACGTCATCTTACAGACATAAAATCACGTAAGACTAGGAAGCTCAAGAGGGACGAACATGACTATTCAAGTGGCAGAATTTTCACGTTCGCAAAGAAATATGATCACTTGATACCTAGAGAGAGTCAACCAGGCACACTTGAGGGCAAATCAGTCAGCTCCAGTTCTACATCTCTCGATACAGCACTAACAAATGGGAGTGAGTCTGACCAGGGGATAACACAAGCAGGGTACCTAATAGTGAGAGCCGTTTTTTAGCCGAAGTGATGAGAATAAAGAAAGGAAACAGGGAAAACAGACGCCCCGCCCCACCAGGAAAACAAGGAGGGGAAACAGAGGGAAGGCAGGCAGAGGAACGTCCGGGGATGAGAACCAGATCCTGGAACCAGGGAAGTGAACAATATAAATGTTGTAAACCTGACAGAGAAATGCCTTTCTGATGATGCTTTGTCTGTTTTAACGAAAGGTATGAGTTTTTGCCCAAAAGGTATTGGTTATATCTGTGAAGTCAAAATAGATCTATATAAATTTGTAAGAAGAATGAAAATTAAGAAACATTTCAAAATGATGGACTATGGCAATAAAAATACTGAACAAAGTCATGGAGTCTTTGCCTCTAGTGAACATACCATCCAGGAAATACTAGACACCAGACTCCTCCTATCAATTACAGATTGTGAGGATGAAATTGTGACATCTGAAATGATTATGCGTGATTTGAATGTAACGAGTGACTGGAGCATTACTAGCAATTTGAAAGAAAAATCGAAATGGACACCTACGTTGTTTACGGGCAACAACATAGATATTTTTCACAAGCTAGTCAGTTCAGATCTAGACAGACAGACAGACAAGAAAACACATATCAAGACCAGAAATGATAACCTCACAAATGGTGAACGTAAGGCCCTTAAGAATTTGATGAATGACAGAGACATCACGATTAAGGAAGCTGACAAAGGGGGGAATATTGTGGTTATGCGCAGCACAGATTATGACAACGAACTGTTATCACAACTGGGTGACCAACAATGCTATGAGCCTCTCCCCAATAACCCGATATGGACCTTGACAGAACACCTGAACAGACACCTGAAACAATGGCATGGTCAAGGGCTACTGGATGATAATGAGTACACATATTTGAGAGTAGACAGGCCAAAGTACCCCTGCATTTATACATTACCTAAGGTTCATAAAGATATGCCCTTTCCGCCAGGCAGACCCATCATCTCTGGTATTGATGGACCGACAGAGAGAATCTCAGAGTATGTAGATACATTTCTACAACCAATGGTGAAGAATTTACCATCACATATCCGCGATACCAAACATATACTAGGAGTCCTGGCCGACTTGAATTGGGACGACCATATGACATTAGTTACTCTTGATGTAACGGCGCTATACACTAGCATCAGGAGAGACACCGGCTTAAGTGCGATCAGGAGAATACTGAACACCAGATCAGCCAGCGCTTGGAGTCACACGGAAATGCTGATCGAAATGATCGAGCTGATCCTTGACAATAACGTTTTTCTGTTTAAAGAACAATGGTACAGACAGAAGCAGGGGGTGGCCATGGGCTCCAGATTTTCTCCTTCGATGCGCGAATCTGTTCATGGGCAGGTTCGAGGAGAAGATGATCTGGGGCCCTCAAGGAATGGAATGGAACGATTCCATTCTTTACTGGGGTAGGTATATTGACGACTGCCTTATGATCTGGACCGACACGGAACACAAGTTGACTGACTTCCTTAGGTACTTGAATGAAAATGACTTTAACATTAAATTTACTTTCAATTACAGCAAAAGTATGATTTCCTTTTAGATGTAGAACTGTACATAAGGGAAAATAAGATTCACAGCAGACTCTTTCGGAAAGAGACAGCCTGTAATGCACTACTTCACGCATCCAGTGCCCACCCTTCACATCAGATAAGATCAATCCCCTATGGGGAACTCGTCAGAGTGAGACGGAACTGCAGCTTTGAACCTGAGTATGAAGAATGTAAGAAGGGAGTGTTAGCCCGCTTTAGCAATAGGGGCTATGGCGAAGCGAATTTACGGAATGCAGAGAAGAGGATACTCAGGATAAAGAGACAAGACACACTTAGAGAAGGCTCACAGCATCGACGTAGAGGAAGATAAAGTACGTATGGTGACTGGGTTCAATAACATGTCTGGTGCCTTACGTCGTAGTCTGAACAGACACTGGCATTTACTCAAGGCAGACAAATCACTTAGTGATTTCATCACTGACACACCCAACATTACATACCGACGAGGCCTGTCACTTAGGAACATACTTAGCCCGAGCTACCCCAGGTGTGAGAGAAAAAACAACTGGCTGACATCGCTGACAAAAGGCTTCTATGGATGTGGGCACTGCAGTTCTTGCAAATGGGCTTGTAACGGAAGAACTGAGTTTAAGGGTCCGGGCGACAGAGTTTACAACATAGTGACTAACATCAACTGTATGACGAAATTTGTTGTCTATATTATTGAATGCAGATGCATGAAAAGGTATGTAGGCAGTACCATCAGGACATTACGTGAGAGGATAAGCGAGCACATAAGGGCGGTCAAGCAGGGAGATGTGAGATATCCCATTGCCGCTCATGTGACACAGTGTCAAGCTCAGACAGCTCATAAGCAGTTTGAATTCTATGGTATAGAACAGGTTCAGCGACACCAAAGAGGGGAAACAGAGAATTGGCCTTGCGTAGACGAGAGGCACTTTGGATCCTTAGACTACGAAGTACAGAGATAGGGCTTAACATTGACCCCGAATTACACTACTTTTTGGGAAGATGAATACATGGAGTCGCCACACTACAGGTATTAGTTCTGCTCCCCACACACTATTACTCTCCGTAGGTCTCCTCATCAAGACATAAATGACTCAATGACTCACTGTTACAACATGGCTAATTACAGATACATCTGTATGTGAGTCAAATATACGGAGTGTGTAATGTTCTTCTCTTATTATTTATTGTTTATTTGTTTTGGTTTATATCTCAATGCTAATTACATTATTATTTATTGTTTATTTGTTTTGGTTTATATCTCAATGCTAATTACATTTATGACGTTATTTTCCCCATGAGCACTGATGTTTTAACATTTGTAGAGAGAAATCAATTTTTTTAAATTTCATTAACCATGTTATGGCAATCAGGACCCTGAAGAGATGGAGATAAAGAATATGCACCTAGTAAAATAGGATTAGAATGGAACACCTGCTTGGCACTTTCACACTGCCCTTTATATATAGACATGTCACTATATAGATGTTCATGAAGCATGGAAAATGCATGTATCATAGACCATGAGGCACCTTTCACATGAAAATGACATAATATACAGCCTCTACACACCGTATCTTTATACCCCTTACGCTACACAATATCAGCCCTTGTGTCTGTAATGCAGGATGCAATGTCTGCATATAGGACTATATCACCGCGTTTCCCGCACAATAACGGTAGCTCCGCAATCTTATTTCGGATTATTTTATAGGCAATAGGTATTGTTGCTGCCAGAAGACCGCTTTGCACCTTAATGAATAAGAACATACTGATGTTAGGGATTCAGTGTCATTACAAGATGGCCACCGTTATGCAACTAGGTTATACTTGAGTCCTTCTTCTCTGATTGCTGAGAAACTGGATAGCTGTCCTTCCTCGGTTTCTATTGAACTTGAGTGAAGCCGGTATATAATGGCGGGAACCAGGAGCCTCATTCGTGCACCGTACTCGGCAACACGAGGAGCGACGTCCGTGTGTGGGATCAAACTACTAAGAAATAAGGTAAGGGGATCAACTGACCAGGGGGCTTTTGACTTTAAGGAAGAATAGAATATTGTGAGTTCTTGTTGTCAGATTCATCGTTAGCATGATAGTGCTAATGGAGCAACTAGCATGACGGATTCATTTTAGCTTGTTGACACTCTAGATATAGCACAGGAATGGAGGAAGCTTATCTTTATGATTTACTAGATGGATCAAATGGTACTCTAGCATCAATATGAGGAGATAGATAAAGCGGATATAAACTGAATAGCTTTGTTGTGATGTCAAGCTGTATTCAGTGTTATGACAAATGGTGCAGTGTTAGATTGGTCATTCTGCACCTAGATTTTGACTATTGGGGTTTGAATAAATAGAGCTTGACATTGCTCAGGGAAGGTAAATATCACATGGTTAGTCTACAATGAGATTGGATGAGGTATTCATTTTGAACCATAAATCTTATGGAGTGAAACATGACTGGCTATATCTTTGTAGATTCTGGACTTCTGGGACATACAGGGATCCCTTGGATTTAACATTGAGAAGTGAGACGTCGCAAGATATTTAATCCCAGTGTGGGTTGGAATTAACACCACTAATAAAGTAGGTGGGCCAATTGTTACTTTGAGTTTGCAACTTTAGCCGTATGTGACTTTTGCCTGATGGTCCTATTTATACTCAGGGCGCTTTCTGGTTTCTTTACAGGGTTATACACAGGAAGACAATAGGTATTTACCCAACATAATTTGTTTTTTGTTAAATTAAGTTAAAACAAAAAATCTTTTACCTCACCTTTTGGGCTCCACTCCGATCTCACCCCAGGAATGTTCATTCTTGGAGTCGTCATACACGGTCTGAGTAAATTATATTTTGACACTACCGAATGGCACTATATATGGTTTATATTGCACTTACTACTGAGACTATACCACGGAATTCTTCTTACTCCATCTTTTTCTTTTGGGATTCTGGATCTTTTGATCTACGGATTATTGGGTCACATTTGAAGAAAAATTTCAATGTTTCTGGTGTTTTATATTTTGTGCATGTGGGCACACAACCAATGAGATAACATATTGTGATGAAGCATGGCACCGGCCGCTGAATGTAATCTCTGACTAGTTCTGTACACCCAATTTAAAGAAGGTGATACATTGAGTATTTATTCTGTTTTTATGCAGCCTTGATAAAGTCGCGGGATTAATTCCCATGTAAGCGACGAAACACGTGTCGGCTGTCTGAACATCGGAAAATAAAAGGAAAAAGAAATAAGA